>ML776887.1:796592-831565 GCA_009831015.1 Picea engelmannii
CAACTTCCTGTGTTCAATATTTCACTTGAACTTCTGAGGACAACAGTCCTCCCGAGCACCTCCCAACCTCCCTAGAATATGTATGAATAAATAAACAGTCAACTACGCAGATAAATCAATTCTTACCAATCTTTCTTTGTTCTATAAATCTAGTCTTCTACTAACTGTTATGTTATTCTTCTCTTCCTTTGTCTATTTAGCAGGTCTGCTCTGCATCAACTTGTTCTTTCATTATGCTCTGCTTCTTCTTCTCTTCATCATCTGTTACTCTTCTCTGAGTTTCATCTCACACTGTGCATATTTTCAATCTCACACTGCACATTCTATGATTTTTCCTTTCTTACAGTTTCATTCATTTTTCATACAGAACAACCAACCACACACAGTCTGTCTCAATTTCTTTTATACACACCTCCACGGTGGTTGCACTTCGCATTTCCTTAGGCAAAAGAAAGACAATTGTCCAAGCAACTGAAACGCCAACTAATCGTCAATCATGAGTCTGTTTCGCTAACAAATTCGAAACTGAGGAGTTAACTGTGAGAGAGAACAGTAACCCTCCGATCAACACTTGATCTAACGGTTCAGATCATTTCCCGATTTCACATATCGCGATTTTGACACTCTTAACGTTCAGTGTTTTTGTCACTTCAAAGTCCCGATCCACGAAACTCCGTAATGGATTCGTATCAACGGTCCAGAACAATATTGATTCAATGGTTTCGATTGAATCGCGATTTCACATATCGTGATTTCGACATTCTTGTTGCATTGTTTTCTTGTCTCTCCATGTTGCGATTCACGAAACTCTGATATGGAGTTGGATCAATGGTCCAGATCTGATCTTGATTCAACAGCTACGATTGAATCGCGATTTCGGCATTCTTGTTGCATTGTTTTCTTGTCTCTCCATGTCGCGATTCGCGAAACTCCAATATGGAGTTGGATCAATGGTCCAGATCTGATCTTGATTCAACGGCTGCGATTGAATCGCAATTTCGGCATTCTTGTTGCATTGTTTTCTTGTCTCTCCATGTCGCGATTCGCGAAACTCCGATATGGATTTGGATCAACGGCCCAGATCTAATATTGATTCAACGGCTACGATTAAGTCGTGATTTTGCATATCGTGAAATCCGGATTCCTGTGGATGATATTACTTGACATCTCCAACTCTCGAACCGTGAAACTCCGACATGGACTGGAATCAACGGTCCAGAATCAATATTGATTTTACGGCTCAGATTAAGTCACGATTTTTCCTATCGCGATTACGCCCACTTCTCCTTGTACTTTAAAGAACGTCCAGGTTCTTCTTGATCCAATGATGGTCGGATCCTACGCTTGGATCTAACGCCTGAGATTTGTCCTCCTCTTCAGTGTGCTCTTCTTGTCTACATTCATATCTGACGACCCTCGTTCTATCGGGAATTTGAAGGGGATCCAACGAACAGAAATTCTTCTCAAACTTTATGGGCCTACCTCTTCAGCATGATCTTGTTCAGATCTGACGGCCATCGGGAATTCTAGAAGAGATCCAATGAACACGGTTGTTTCTCTTCCCCGATTATCACTGCACTGCTGATCATCGTTGTTGTACTCAAGCCATCATCACTATTGTACTTGCCATCAATGACAAGTATACGATGTCTGTAAAACATGCCAACAATCCTCTATACATTCTTCCTGTACTTATGCCATTCGTTGTCTGTTAAATATTTTCCAACACTCCTGACTTAGATCTAGTAGTGTATATGGTCATCTCTTCGATAGAGCTATTAGAGCCATATCTCCCTACCCTTATCGAGGTCATCGAAATGTATTCCTTCCGGACTATTTTTCTTCCATCTAGTGAAGATCTCCTAGAATCCATGGTTGACGTTTGTCCCTTGACATGTATTCCTTATAGAGAATTGTCCTCTTGGAAGCCATGATAAAGGAGAGTTTTTTAGCATAGTTTTTCTTCTATGTGGCAAGCTCATTAAAAATTGAAACAGAGGTCTTAAGCATATTTTTTTCTTCTCTATGGAAAACTCGTTAAAAAATGAAATAGAAGTTACGAGCATAGTTTTCCTCTCTGTAGAAATCTCGTTAAAAAATGAAAATAAATATAGGGATTGAACTCAAAGCCATGAGCATAGTTCTTTTCATGTATCAAGCTCGTTAAAAATGAAAAATCACCTCTCCTATCAGGTCGAGTCTTTTCACTAGATATCATAGATATCAAGTCGAGTCTTTAGCTAGATCTCATAGATGTCGAGTAGATTATTTTGTTACGTCTCATATTTTAACCTTCCTTTCACTTGCCTTTGTTAGTTGACCTTTTTTCCTCCATTCAGTACAGAAATCAGTGACAATACAAGTGCCGACGAATGAAATGAAGCTTGGGGGGACATGTCTCCAGCCTTTGATTATCATTCTATAGTTAAGCCACTATATTCTCAAGCTGGGGGAAGAGTAACAACCATCCATGGGTATCCCTCAAAAACTTTGGAAATTATGTTGTGAAATTACAAGCATAGTTTAATTTTACTTCAAGCTTGTGTAAAAATGAAACCAATTCTTATCTTAGTCTTTGTTCTTTCTTGTGCTCATAAATACATGAGGATGTGGCCAAGTACACTTTTATCACTTTTTTGTACTCGTAAAGGTTATACGAAAAAGGAACCCCCTGGAGTTTTCTTTAAGCTCTTTTCAGACTCTCTAAACATGAAAATATTGCCGAGTGATATTGCTTCCTTTCACACTCATTAAAAGGTTTGAAATGGTGTCTTTCGAGTGGTATTTTATCATTTTTTGGCCTCGCGATAATAATTACGAAAAAATGAACACGCTAATCAAGCATGATTAGAAGAGTTCTCCCCTGTATTTTTTCACACTTATTTCAGACTTGGGAGACTAAAATTATGAAAAAAACATCCATGGATTCTCCTTTAAGTTCTTTTCAGACTCTCTAAACATGAAAAACCACTGAGTTTTCCTTCTCTGGACTCACTAAACTACACATTGAAGGACCCATATGGGAACGAACCCTTACTTCTTCCAATTCATTAAATAAAGGAAGAGGAACTTACCGAAGGTGAGTTATATCGAGAATTTGTTGCCCTCCTCGAGCTCATTAAATGAAAAAGAGGTACTCATATATCTAGGTGGGGGGGGGAATTGAAGGAAGTGGGTCAATTTTTGGGGAATCCTTTATGGCAGCTATTGTCATCATTGAACATGGCACATGTTTGTGTCTCGTCTTGCAGTTGGGTAATTTGCTTGTCTCTTAGTCTTACCAATTCCATGTGTTTCCATACTTTTTTTTCCAATCAAAGAGTGCTCTTATTTATGTCACATTAAATTATTGGTACTCGTCGAGTCAATGCTTCCAATTCAGTTGTCGTGTCTCATCATGTTCAAGGGAAGTTTCACTTAAAATAATCCATCTGCAGTATTGTCAGATTCCATTTCCTGTGTTAGTCCATACTCATTCGATTCACCATATTACATCACTTTCCTGTGTCAATTTTGTGTCAATGATGGGGGATACATCAAGGCCCTCCTTCGACGAGTCTTTTCCTATCGACTTCAACATATCATCCGATAATTAAACTTAGAAACCAGTTAGTACCTTGGGACCTACATGCCTCAATGGTAGGCATCCTCGCTTACGACATTAGGTTTACATCATAGAAATCTAATCGAATGATTCCACAGATGTTCAACCTCAGCTCATTTATTCACATTCATTGGAATGTACTAGGGTACCTTGGGAGTCATTGACATCATTGGTGATTTCCCTCGCACGTGTTAATGGTTTACCTCAATGATCGGTAATCAAGTGGTTTCTACCATGTTGGACATCAAATCATATATTCACATGGATATATTCATACCACATCAGGATTGGGACGAAGATATTGGGTTTGGCATTCACTCTATTATATGCTTTGCCTAGGCTGCGAAGGAGATAATTTGAGCATGTTGATATATATATTGTCACATAGATCCACATTGTATTGGTCCATGGATATGTTTTATCATCTCGGAGCTCCACTGTGTATTTTTCATGGCTACGATAAGTTCATGTCATGGAGGTATGGATCCACATTGTATCTCTAGTGGCCATATCCTTAGTCAGTATTTTTCATGGATCCACAGTGTATTGGTTGCCGGCCTTGCTTTGAGTCATCTCATATTCTGAGCATAGGTATGTCTGCCTCATAAATTGAACATATATTAATAATGTTTGATGGTTGTTTGTATCTTTTGTCAGGTTCTCCAACTCCACACCCTTGCATTGAAGAATTTGTAAAGTGTTTATGCCATCAGTTTCTCTTCTTACATCACACTTTATGGGTAATATGTTACACATCAAATTGCCACACTTAATTACCTCACCCTAAGTGTCGTAGGTGTCGTAAAAGTATCATATGTACCTTACTAACTGTCGCATACACCTTGACACCATAAAAGAACATTTGTCACAATCCCTAGTCAATGTGGTAGAGAAATATATCATATGAATTATTAATTATTATTCATATGAAGGTCAAAATATTATGTGCACATGAATTATTTATTAATATGCATAAAAAGGAAATTAATTTAGTGTGAGAATCCACCTCACATTTAGTTTCATAATCTCAAGGAGAGGTTGAGAATATCATGGATGGTTGAGATATTTTCTCAAACAAAAATCCTAATTTGGTGGATCTTGAGAGATATTTCCTCCTTAAAATCCTTGAGATATATTTTCTCCCTAAAATCCTTGAGAGATATTTTCTCCCTAAAAATCTTAGAGATCACATTTTAGTGGATATAGTGAGTGATCTTCTCCATGGTGGTTAAGCCTCCAAATCCTATATAATGAGGGATTTCCATGGAGAAGAGGAGGGAGATTAGAGGTATCAAAACTTTTATTATTGAGGGAGCTTGGAGATATCATACTTATGATCATGGGATTCATGCAAGGGTTGGACAAGGAGAGCTTGGAGGAGTTGCAGCTGACATCATTCATGGTATGTAAGTTTTATTTGTTCTCATTTAATATACTTGGCCTATTTCCTTCAAGTATGTGGTTTCATGTGCTTGTCTATGTTTAATTCGATTTGCATAAAATAATTTTCTTTGCCTAATCCATTAGAGTAGAAGGAAGTTGTTGGTTTCTTGTTGTTCGTTGCAGGTATTGATTTGTGCCAGGAATTGAATCAAGTTTACGGATAAGAGAAGTTGGGACAAACATCATAAATAGAGTACATCCTACTCTACCTTATCCTCTCTTTTTCGATAATCAAAATGAGTTTATAGGAATGGTAGTGTCCAAATGATTGTTTATGTCTCAGTAAAGAGTTCAGTAATCCAAGGGAAATCTCGATTGTCCACGGGGGAATATTTCTATAACACTAGCATGAGAACACTACCAGTTACATTTTTTGGTAAATGATGATCTCATCCCTATGAAAATATAAAATATTCCGGGTATTTAAGATGTGTTTTAATTATTACGTACAATCTAATTGAAATTTATGTATAATGTGTGATTATTTTAAACTAATGATAAAAAAACAAAATGCAGGAAAATATACATTTTATAAACACATGAATGACATGACCTTGGATATATTTGGGCCCACCATATACACAAGTTTGAATTCCCAAATTTCCAAGTTAAAATATGAACTCATTAATAAGTTGATTGGCATGTTCGGTGAGGGTTCCTTCAGCAAATCTAGAGTCTCCACAAAAGCAGGTGCATATTTAAAATATTTGTAGGACCAATATAGGGTTCATCTTAAAAAGAACCCTAAGTATGAGTGTCCTCCAATTATTCCTAAGAGGGATTGGAAGGCCATAGAGGAAGATTCAAATGAGAAGATGATCTGAAAATAAGGAAAGGCACCACCCAGCTCAAGAAGATATGTGACACTTCTAATAATGTAATTATGATTCTTTATCGCCATTGCGACATCTAATTGCATATTTGGAACTTTTGAATATAGGTTTATAGACACATCCAAAGCCACCAAGGCCATAATAGAAAAACATGGGTAGCAAAAACTTGGCCCGGGTGGTTACTCGAAATTGGTCATACTAATTGTAAGAATAAAAAAATAAATTACATCCAAATAACATATTGTTAACAATTTTAATTTAATTGCATAGAAGAAGAAAAATTCACGTTCTTATGCAAAATTGCAAGACTTGGAGTTCAAACAATCTCCAACAGAAGAATACCTCAAGATTTCTTTCAAGCATGACTTTTAATCCATGGTTAAATGCAGAAAAGGGTTGGGGGAAACACAACCTTCTGGCACTCAAATTGACACACAGGTAAATAAAATCAATGAAGATTATTTATAATTTATTAATTGTACAATATATTGATTATTATTTTCAGCCATAAAGTAATGTGTTTGTTTGTTGTAAGAAGACAACCAACAAATAAACAAGTGTCCCCACTGGCGGAACACAGCCTAGTGATGGTGGAGTGCCACCCAATGAAGTTGGTGTGCAGATCGTTAATGGAGGTATTTCATTTGTTATAAAAAATGTAGTCTGGATTAAAATTTAAAATATTTAATTGCAAATGGTGTATTAATTATAACCTTTCATGTTTCAACTCCAGAGCATGTAGAGGATGAGTCTAGAAAAGAAGAGGAACATATGGCCGCATTTGAATCTACTCTGCTTGCCTCTGCTAATCAAGCAGGTAAAGAGCACTCTAATGCTCTTTTTATTAATGAAATACTTGTAATAATAATAACAAAAAATATCAATTTAGCCTTTCTTTCTTATTGTAGTTGATGATCTGTGCCCCCCTTGAAGTAGCCTTGACGTCATGAGTACATGACCAGGGGATCAATAAGACATGTAGAGGCCAAAACAACTGAAGGGGAAAAAGGAACTGATGACATCATTTCTAAATTCATTTCAAAAATAAAGAAACCGAAAAAGAAATGATTGTACTAGTTATATAATTAGAAACATCATGTACCATATTATGAAAACATATTTTTTAATATAAAATTTATTGAGATGAGGTATTTTGTGTCTATGATTAATGAATGAATGAATTTTATATTTTAATGAATGATTTCTATATGTTTCTTTATGCATAAAACCACATATGTTTCTTTATGAATTTGTTGTTTTGCTAGTGTCTATGCATGAATCGTAATGTGTTTCCTTCAACTATTTTCTAGTAGATAGATTGGGTATTGGGTAATTGAGAGTGGTGTGAGGGGGGAAGTGGCCATAAGAGATTCCATCTTCACATGGTTGGACATGTTTAGTAGAGAATAAATTAGGATTTAGATAATATTGGAGAAAACCTCCCTCGATCCAACATAGAAACAGCAAATTCAATGTTGACTTTGTTGTTGCTTAGTCAAATCAAGGGAGGTTTTCTCCAAGATTGGAATAATCCAATAAATTATTCTCGTAAACAAGATAAGATGATTTAGGATTTCATGCAATCAAGTATTTTTAATTATTATTTAGTCATAAAAATGTTTGTTAATTTATTTTATTATTTTTTTGATTCGTTAAGTGTTGGTTAAATTAGTAGAACAACTAATGGAGGAGATCTACTAGAGAATCATTAAACAAATATCATACAAGGAAAACCATCGAATATCCATGTATTTGAGTTTTTATTTCATTTCTAATTGCATTTGATTTGTATGATTGATTACGGTATATGAAAGCATTAGTTTGTTGCATGGGAATGAATTCAGGTGCAATTAAAGCCATATTTTCTTATTGACTTGTACTTATCATCTTAACACTCATACTTTTGACATGGATGTAAACAACCTCACCATTGTTCTTACATGTGCCATATACAACCCATTGGTGTTTTTCCACGACATTTTCACTTGGCTGCAACACTTGTTTATATATATAATTGTGAAGTTGTCAATATTTTAATCATGAACCTATCCCCTCCTTGGCACATTAGCATTGACCATTCTTGGTTCAAACCCCAAATAAGTCCATAGTATTGCAATCTTGGGGGAAAATCCCACAAATTTCTAGCTCTTCGTATAGCCTTTCTCAACCTTTGCAAACACCAATTTATCCATGGAAAACTATGTTGGTAGTTCATTTATCCTTATCAATTTTGTGGTCTTTTGGGAATGAATTCATGGTATGGGTTATTGCCTTTGATTCAACTATGAGTAGCTTGGTTTATGGACATGAACGGTTGTGTTTCACTTTAAAAATGATGGAAGAACTATGTTCTTGATAGCATTGGTTGCATGCCATGATGAGGTTATTATGTTTGCATGCATGGGATACTTTGTCAAATATTTAGGTTACCCATAATTTGAAGCCTTGAATGATAGTTTGTATGGCTTGGTGAATGGAGGAAATGTGTAATTTAGAGTTCAAACATATGCATGTTATTTTTTTTATGGTTGGATAGTGCTCTTGAATGAGAAATATACTTTAAGGAGGTAGAGATTTCCTACTAGTTATTGACACCCTTACATAGATTTTTACTCTTTGATTTGCAAATGAATGTATGCCTAGAATTGATTGTGAATATTGTGGGTGCTCAACATTTGGTATTTTATGGGAAATGAACATTTCATGCCTAGGTAGTATAAATTACTTGTCCATCCTATTACACTTTCATATTTTTTGTTGGTGTATATTTATTGATTTCATAAATGGTTTGAAGGGTTGCATGCATACCCAACATTGTTATGTGCATCAATACTCTGAATTAGTGGTGAATTTGCAAGGTTTTAGTAGAGACTAAATATCTTTCTATTGAAAATCAAGATATCATCAAAATAAATTGTAACAAAATTATGATGTATTGTATAAATACGTGGTTCATGGGTTGTATGAAAGTGGCATGGGAATTAGACAACTTGAATGGCATCACCAACCATTCATATAAGACATTCGTTGTTTCAAAAATTATCTTATACTCATGATTATTTCCTTTCCAAATTGGATTTTTATCTTGTTGAGGGTTCTAGAGTGCATGTACATTTTCCATTTACCTCGTTTTGTAGGCGAGAGTAGAGCTAGTGTGGCACAAGGACTTGTGGACCCTTTCTCCAACAACTCAAAAATCACTAATTTGTTTTCTTCTTTCCTCATTCTCTTGAGTATACAATCTGTAATAAAATTGATTAGGAAGTGTAGTTCCAGACACTAGATCAATGAGATGCATGATACCTTGCAAGGGAGATAAGCCCACTGGAAGTTATATTGGAGTTAAATATGAACACTCTACAATAATTTTTGCATCTATTATGGGAGATTGTGCCTTTTTGGTTTTCTTTTTATCTTGGATACAATAGATAAGAAACCTCTCCCTTAGTACCTTGAAATAATTCTTTCCAATCCATCATAAAGAGAGGCAAAGCTAATATTTCAAATATTCCTTCATGTTTCAATGGATTCAAATTTTATTTTCCATCATGTTTCACCTCACCATGATGGATTTCATTTCTATCATATTTCCACGGTATTCTCAATAACAATTGACATGTATCCATAGGTGATACATCACATAGGACCATTATGAACAAATATTAAAAGCGACAAGGGAAAACTTATCCACAAGCACACTATGATTTATTTTCAATCATGGAATATTGTAATGGTTTGATTTTGGAATACAAGCAAGATGTGATTTTTGTACCATTTCTATACTCACCAAATTGACGGTAGAAACTCCATCTATGGTCACCTTACACACTTTGTATTTACACTTGCATCTCGGAATACACTCTTCCTCCAATCATCTTTTGAGGTCTCTTTTTTTCCCAATATTATCTATTGTTCTTTGCAGCATTAAGTTTTCTCCAGTTTCTGCTTCAATTTCTCGTGTTTGAGGCTCTTCTTGGGCTACCATTTCCCTAGTTGCAAATTTGGGGTTTCTAGGTAAGTATTGGGATTTATGAGCTTCATTGCATGAAGCATATTCATGGTTTCTTGTCCCTTAGTACCTTTAAACAGTTCTTTCCAATCCATCATAAAGAGGGACAAAGTTGATATTTCAAATATTCCTTCCTCATTAAATGGATTTAAAATGTATTTTTCTATCATGTTGCAAATCACCACAATGGATTGGATTTCTATCATATTTCCATGGTCTTCCCGAGAAAAAATGACACGCATACATAGGTAGTAGGTATCATTTATGTCCAAAAGCGCAACATAGGGTACCTTCTTACAAATGGTTGCAGTGCCTTATTATTTAATTATATTTAATAATATACTAATAGGTGGGACCCCTTGTGTGACTTGTGTGACTGTGATGAAGAGACGACACTTATGTTTTATGTGCTTATTACTTGGTTGCAAGATGAGTTCTACAGTTTATTTTCTTTTAAGTCATTATAGAGGTAATTGATCAAAAGATGTTATGGGTAATGTGATCAAAAGAGAAATGATGTTGTCTTTATATAACCCTCACAAGTGTTATTATGTTGCATCTAGTTTGATAAAAGATATAATCTCCATGTTTCAAGTTGTATGTGATATATGGTGCGGTGATTACCTTGATTCAATGCTACAAGGATTGCTCACATTGTTTGAATTGGAGGTCTAAATTTTGAGACTTGGTATCCCTAGCAAGGTTTTGATATATGTCACATTGGAGGTTTTGATATATGTCATATTTGTTAAGTGCAAACTTAGGAAAATGGTGGTGTATCAAGATTGAAATTAATTGTTAGTGGGTTTTTCATTGTATGGTTATCTTTCTCGTACTAGCTATGGGTGAATGTGTAAGTGTAGATACAATGTGCAGTAAATGCACATCGCTCTAACCTACCTCGAGCCCGCCACCCTAGCCATTTCGCATTTTCTCTTGTTGGTTGTTGTTACTCCACTTTAGTCAATCGTGGAAGAGGTATACAGGCTTGGTCGGCTCTCCTTGGAAATTTTTACACACAGGTATGGGATTTCTTACTGCTCCATCCATGAATATTCTGATCTGCTCTTTAATTAAGTCAACAGTTGGCTCTTGAGTTTGCTCGTTGACTGTGCATTTCCAAAGTTATGATGTGTGGAATTTTTTATTATGTATGGATTATTAGCAAAGTTTTGATCTATGTGGCATTTTTATTAGAATTATTCATATCGAAAATGTGTTTGTTTCTTACTGTATGAAATTGTTCGTGCCTAACCTGTGGAAAGGGATATTGTTTGGGAAGTTCTCGGGCCTGCCTTGCCTCTGGCTTTCTTTTGGTGATTCCTCTATGTCCAATAGAAACGTTATCACTACTCATGGCCTATGGGTTATTTGGAAACTTTGTTTGTCATTTAATTGTGTGGATCTCGTCGATATCGTGCCCTCGCCATTGTATCAACTCTGTAAATATAAATGTGGAATTATGTGGTGGTGTTAAGCTTTTTCGTGTTCCTTTTGTCTAAACCATCAAACTTGGTCAGCTCGTCTCCCTGTATCGTATCACTTTTGATAATTGTATATCAAACCTTGTATTTGGAAAATAGTGTTGAGGTGGCCAACCCAAAATTTAATAAAGGAATTGTTCGTGCTCATTTTTAGTCATGGGTCTTGTTGATTATTCATTGTGTGAAGTTAGAAAGAATGCTAATACCACTTATTTTTGTAATACATCCTGTCATGTGGAAATAATTGGGGTGATGGAAGCATTTTCAAACCATTATTTAGGGGATACGACCTACTGTGTGTTCGATTTTATATGAAAGGAATACCTCTGTGGATGAATTATATATGTGTTGAATGAGTTTTGCGAACCAGAATGAAAGGGAATTTTGGAAGCATTGTTATTTGAAGTTTCAATTTTGAATTGTGTTATACACAGGGATCCATTTTGTGGACACTTCGTGGAACCCTATAGTAATTTAAATTTATTGGTGTTAATATCATGGACCACAGTATGTCCATTCCTTAACTATTGGTTGTGATTATTGTGATTATTGTGATGTTGTGTCTCCTCGACTCTGTTGTGTGCAAGATGTGTTATTATTGTATAATGTTTATTGGGAAACAAATTATGAAATTATTACTATGTAATGAAATTTCTAAATGCAAAGGAGCATCCTTGACGTGAAACCACAGTTCTGGATTTTTGGAAACAAAGTGTTGAATTTCAATTTTGAAACAGTAAAGGGTTTTGAATTTTAATTGATGTTGAAGATGACATTGTTTGATATATTAGAACAGTATCCATGGGAGTCCCTTCCATTATACCATTTTACACAAAATACACTGCCCTCATTATCCCAATTACATATTTTCACTCCATGTTCTATTGTTACTCAATTTTAAGGAAAAGTCTGTGTGGAAATAAAAGAGATGATGTGGAAGTTAATTGTTGATTGGTATTCTAGGAGATGGTTGTATACACAATTTGATTGTTTTGTTGATTTCTTGAATAGTATTCGTAAATATTTCCCCCTCCATGATATCACTTTACGCTAAATACAAGCCCTCCATACTCCCATGACCCTATTAATTCCCTATTCCTATGGAAATTAATAAATGGAATTTTTATGGATGGATTGCATGCGTCATGTAGTAAATTATAGAGCCAACTCTTGATTTATTTAAGTAGAGTTTCATGTATGGATTATTAAGAAATTTTCATGACTGATTAAATATTGATATAGGATGAGTTTTTTCATTAGGGGCAATAATGGTCGGAACAATAGAGGCAGAGGTAACTAGCAGTGAGGCCATAGGAGGCCTCAATTTTCTATTCACTTTGATGTTGATACACAAGATTTGAACCAACTATTTCAAGATGGTTTTTTCAATTGGTTGGCCATGGTATATTGCACCCCCGACCTGACAGACCCCCATTTCAACCTCCTCAGAATTTTCTCGGCATTCCTATTCCTCCACATGTGTCACTGCAGCCTGAAGTCCCCACTAATGATGGTTGGCAAGAAATTGTCCACCAGCTTGTCTCTCACCATCGTTCTTGGCCCACTATGAAATTTCCTTTACCACCACTAGTTAATCCCAATGCTCAAATTTCTCATGTTGTTTCTCCAGTACAGTCCTCGCACACCAGCACAAGATTAAAAATTGATATCCCACAACATGTGAAAGACAAAGGAAAAGTAGCGGCCTCCCCCTCCAGTCCATCCACAGAGTCTTCTAAATATGTGTCTTCATGTCTCCATCTAAAAGACGATTTCTCCCATGTGATTAGCGAAATACATCCCCAAGGGTTTAACCAACCAAGGGCTACCCTAAAAAAGTCAAGAGGAGACAGCAATGATAAGAGGAAATATGCCTCACACAACAGCAAATATGGATTTGAAATGTTTTTTTTATGATATGTAGTGATGAAGATAGTGTTTAATGATTTTCAGCATATTTTGGACAACAATCTTTATTTTGGATATTTATTGTGGATAATATGGATATATTGTTTTCTTGGGATATGGCCTTAAATTTTGTTGATATTTAAATATTCGACTTAAATGATATCCATGGGAGCTACAAGGGTGTTATATGATCCAAATGATTTTGTATTTTTATATTTGATGATTGGCAAAGAGAATGATGGGAGTCACAAGGGGTCCCACCTATTTATTTATTATTAATTAGACCCTTAATTATATATTATTATTAATTATTTCTCCCTAAACTAATTAGTTAAGTTAATTTGACTTAACTAAAGAAAGTAGTTGAACTACTTCAACTTATTGAGAAAGAATAAAGGTTCAATGAGAGGAAGATACAAGGGAGAATAGAAGGGGAACTACAACACTAAGGTTTGCTCTCTGGTTAGTGAGATAGCTTCATTTTTCATTCATTTTTTAGTTTAATTGAAAGCCTAATCCTCTTGTTGACGGCAGGGTCTTGTTGAAGGAAGCAGGATTCAAAATTGAATCATACCATTCAGCAACTTGTTTTAAACGCGTTTGATTTATCTTTGATAGTCTCTACATTCTTGTTGGTTTATGAATTAATTTTCATGGTTGATAAAGAATATCTTGCATAGTCAAGTGACACCATTTTGTGGCAAGATGATCCAGATCATTAGTTTCAATTTTATTTCACTGTCAAGGTATTTTTGTATGGTTCCCATCGGAGACTTCTAAATTTGACTTTGGTGCATACTCTTGCAGGGGTTTGTAAAAGAGAATTATAGTTTTGTATCTCATAATGAAATAAAATCAGATTAATGTTTTGTTCCATACATGTGTTTTCATGACTTGGTTCTCCCTTTCAATTTTGTCTCCATGTTTACTTTATTGTAAAATAGGTATACATTCATGTAGTTTTGTTTAATTGTTATGTTTATATTGTAACATATACAAATCATAAAATCATCCTTGATCCTTAGTAATTAATACTTGTGGATTGAGTGAATGTTTTGAGGCTATAAACCTCGGGTGACATTTCCAACTATCTTGTCTTAGTGAGGAAGGATCTGAAAATGATTGAGTGAGGTACTCCATACTTTTTCCTCAACATTTATTTGGTGACCATATTAGGGAAATCTTCCATATTTTGCAACCATACTGGGGATATCTTCCATATCTCTCTAGTTTAATGTATTCATGATTATCTTTAAGTCTTTTTGTTTTATTTGAATAATCTTTGACTGATTTTCTCATGACAGTGCCTTCTACAAGGCATCCTAATATTGAACATAGTATTAAAGACCAGACTAGCATTTCCTTGACCTTATTCAATACTATTCTAGAAATTGCTAGTACCCGGGTTGAGCTTGAATTCTCTTGGGAAGTAGTTGAACAAGATATAAGTATCCATGAACATTGGTAAGCCAGGAAAAGGCATCCTAGAAATCAGCAATAACCTCCATTTTCCTAAGTCTTGGTATTCTTTTCCATGTCCTCAAATCCTCTCATTTATAGAAGAAGAAGAGGATTGTCCCCTGACGCTACTCCTATCATTGAAATAGGAAGGAGGAAATCCATTTTGTCTACCCAAGAAAGCACTCTAAGGAGGAATTTGTCTGATTCTTCCAGCTCGCCTTCTTCACCCTTACCCATCACTTTCAAAATGACATGTGCGGGTGGTGCTAATGGTACTGGAGGTGTTTCATCATCCCAACCTTTGGCCTCATCGGTAATTGGTAGTTTATATAGTCATCAAGTTCCTATCCAATCTGCTAAAAACCCTGCTAAAGTTATAAATAAATACGGGATTTTTCAGTTTGAGGAAGATGCTACGACCACCCCATGGCATGTATCTTCTCCCTTGAATCTAGCACATGTTACTTGTATGTTACCCAAGTTTAAAGAGAATATTCCTAAGTTCTCATGGAATAATATTGTTTCTACATACGAACACCTAGTGACATTTTCTAATGCTTGTCATAATATCAAGTCTAACGATAATGATACATGCATGTGCTTATTTTTCAACTCCCTTGAAGGAAAAGCAACAGTTGATTTTTTTTATCTCCCTCCAAAAATCCTTTCCACTTGGGAAGAGTTGGTTTATTGGTTCAAGTCCACTTATGGAAAATCCAAGAGCCCAGCCGAACAATTAAGGGAATATAGCAAGATTTCTTACAATGATGGTGAGACTATTAAGTCATTTAACCTTTGTTTCACCAAATTGTACAATCAAATTCCTGAACTAATCTGCCCCCAAAATCAAGCCACTTTCATGCATTATTATAATGTGCTTCCCTCTCCTTATAGTCATAGGCTCGAAGAAAAGGATATTGGCAATATTGGCTCCGCTCTCCACACTTTCCTGGAGTATGAAGAGAAACTTGAAAGAGTAGGTCTCCCTAAAGGAGACTCATTCAAGCAAACAGATATGTCTTCCCTCCTAAACTTGTACAAGATATGAACAATCGGATGATAGCCTATGAACAAAATGGGAACATTCCCTTACTTATTCCTGGGGTATATTCTTCTTCCACGGTGCATTTTAGGAGTGCAAATGAAAATAGTTTTCATCCCAAGGCCATTATGTCTCGCAGTTAGTGTAACTTCTGCGAAGAAAATCATGAAGAAAGTACTTGTGAAGTTAAGAAGAGTGTCAGAGATAAAATATTTGGCAAGAATCCTAAAACCGCTATCATTGTTCTAGATTGGGAAGAACCAGAAGATGTTATGATAATAAAACTAGGAACAAATCGTATGCCCCTAAAGGGAAATATGATCCTCCTCGTACTTCTTCCACCCTAGCCTCATATTCACAAGGTACTAATGCATAAATTGTCAAACTTCTCGAAAGTTAAGGAGTTTCTTCCCCTCTTCCCTCTTCCAAGTATAACATTATTAACCAATTGGCTAATATCAAGGTTGATGCTACTCTGTTGGGCATGGTTTTCATCCCTGAACAACAAAAGCATCTCAAGAATTTTATGGAAATAAAAGCTTCCACCATAGCCAATAATTTTGAAGAGGCAAAAGAAAAGGATCCCACTGTAAATAAGATAGGTGTAAATCATCATGGGAGAGGTAGGATTATCATGTACTAACGAAAATTCTAGAAGCATGCTCTCGTATAAAAGTCTGTAGCAGTCAACTATAGGTGAAATCAAAGACATAACTTTAGTTTTGTGTGCACATATCGAAATAAGGGCAACCCTCAACATCCAAGTAATCGACATGCCAGTAAGCAACTATTTTATTATCTTAGGAAGAGACTGGTAAGCCCTAACAGATGGATATATTTTGCTTGATGGAACACACTTATTCGTTCCCCATAATGGAAATAATATTATAGTCCTAAGAGAAGGAATAATTTCACCATAGATAGAGAGCATTCCACAACCAAATGTAAACTATCTTGAGGAATACTTAGGGGTGTACTTTATCTTTGTTGATGAGGGTGACACTACTCAGGAACAAATTGATTTGGAAGATGGTATGTGGCACATGCATTTCAATGGATCATGTTCAAATGAAGGTAACGTAGTTGGCATTATCTTATACTCACTTATAGGTCAAATTCACAATTTTTCTTCTAGGTTAGAGTTTGCTTGCACAAACAATTTCATTGAGTTTGAAGCCTTACTGCTAGGCATCGAAAATTCTTATAACCTCGGTTGCGGCCACCTTACAGTTTTTGGTGATTCTGAACTTGTTGTGAACCTTGTGCATAAAATCTATTCTCCTAGAAATAATTTAATGAAATGCTTTACCCAAGATGTTTGGATTCTTATCTCAAAAATGTTATCATTTAACATCACTCATGTTAAGAGGGAACTTAATTCAATGGCTGACAGGTTAGTTGTATTTGCAACATCTCCTACTCATAAACTTCTACCCCAAAGGCATGATTGTACTTTTCAATATTTATATCGTCCTCACATTCCTTATAATGTAGAATCATGGCAGGTTTTCCAAAATGATGAAGGCATATGTGCTTTCATACAAAATGAACCATTTAAGCCCAAGGAAATCATATCTATGGAAGACAACAAATTTCCAAAATGCTTGACTCCTCTCGAGAGTTCATTTTCATCAAGTGATGTAAGAAAAAAAGAGATACAAAAAGAAGAGGAGTTGAAAAGGAAATTAGGTGATACCATTTCCTTGAACCTTGGGACATCAAAATCTCAAAATATGGTTAAACTAGGTGCCCAATGTTTTGACGAAGAAAAGTCGAAATTCATAGAACTACTACGTGAATTTCAAGATGTTTTTGCATGGTTATACGAGGATCTCCGTGGTTTTGATCCTACTCTCATACAGTATGTCATTCCTATCAAGGAATGGATAAAACTAGTTAGGCGAAAACAAAGACCCATTAACCCCACGCTTGAAGCTACTATTAGAAAGGAGTTGGAAAAAAATTTGAAATTTGGTATAATATTTCCAGTTAAGTATTCTAAGTGGGTTTCAAATTTGGTTCTTGTTAGGAAAACAAATGGTCAGATTCGATTATGCATGGATTTTTTCGCATTTAATAGAGCAAGCGTAAAAGATCATTTTCCTCTCCCTAATATGGAAATGATTTTGCAACAGGTCACAGGGTCACAAATGATGTCCTTACTTGACGGTTTCTCTGGATATAATCAAATCAAGGTAAAAATGACTGATAGGTACAAAATCACATTTACTACACGTTGGGGCACATTTGCTTATGAACGCATGCCTTTTGGCTTGTCTAATGCAAGTGCCACTTTCCAAAGATCTATGCAAATAGATTTTGACAATCTGATCAGTAAAATTATCCAAGTATATATTGATGATTTGACTATTTATTCAAAGAATCGATTAGATCATTTTGGTCATCTTAGAAAATTTCTCATGCGATGCAGAAAATTCAGCGTTTCTCTAAATCCTTCTAAATCTATTTTTGGCATCACAAAGGCCAAGCTCCTTGGACATATCGTTTCTGATTAAGGAATAAGCATAGATCCTAAAAGGATTACTGCTATTTTGAACCTTCATGCCCCCACTTCCAAAAAGTATGTTCAAGCCTTTATGGGCATTATCAACTTTGTCCATAGGTTTGTTCCTGATTTTTTTTTAATGGTTAAACCAATACATAATCTCATAAAGAAATATCACTCTTTTTCTTGGATAGACGACGTCGAAAAGGATTTTGTAAGGATTAAGAAGGAAATTAGTTCTGCACTGGTTCTGGTGAAATCGTCCTTTGAGAAATATTTTATCATATACACTAATGTCATTGAGGAAGCAGTTTATGCTATTCTCTTACAATGTGATGACCAAAATAATGAAAAACATGTAGCTTACATCAGCCAAAGTTTATCAGATGATGAATTCAAGTACTCTTATATTGAGAAACATGTTTTTTGCTATTGTTAAAGATGTAGAGATATTCTACCACTTTATTCTAGGAAAACATACACAGGTAAAAGTCTCTTTGCATGTTGTCAAGTTTATGCTTTCACAAACTTATATTTCAAGGAAGCTTTCACATTGTCTTGCCAAGATTCAGGAGCATGATTTGATGATCATGAATTCAAAAACAATCAAGGGACGAGACTTATCCCTTCACTTAGCTCAACATGTTGAAGAAAGTGAAGAAATTGACAATCAGGATAATCCTCTTTCAGCATTGTTTTATATTGAAAATCAAACCCTTTCTATTGTTGAACACCCCTGGTATGAAAATCTGGTGTATTACTTGCAATATCAGAAATGCCCAAATGACTTAGATCATCATCAGAGGAGAAGACTCTGCCTTGAATCTTCCAAGTATATTATTTTAGGAAACTTTTTGTTCAGAAGGTCTATTGATGGTATATTAATTTGATGTGTGAATGATGAGGAAGCAAAAAAAATGTTACATGAAACTCATGAATCTTCATATTCTGCTATTCATGTTGGTGGCCACTTTTCTGCTAAAGCTACTTCTTTTAAAATCATAAGAAATAGTTACTATTGGCCTTCAATTTTTTGAGATTCTTATAAATTCGCAATATCTTGTGACAAGTGCCAAAAATTCGCTAGGAAAGAACGTCTTTTTTCTATGCCTTTGCAACATGTTCTCCTGGAATTTCCTTTTTCTAAATGGGGCCTAGACTTTATTGGTCCTATTAATCCTTCATCTTTTGCAGGGAATATTTTTATTTTGACATCCACCAATTATTTCACTAAGTGGACTAAAGTTGTCCCTCTTAGCCACTCACAGGATGAGCAAGTAATCTCTTTCCTGGAAACTAATATCTTCTCCAGATTTGCATTCCTTTAGAGATTATTACAGACAATGGTATCGCTTTCATTTCTGCAAAATTGACTCAATTCCTAGTCAAATTGGGATTCAAACATTTCACTTCATCAGCTTATTACCCTAAAGGAAATAAGAAACATTTTTTTATTGTGACTAATCGAATGTTATTCATACAGGACCAAACCCCTCATACGTACCACTTTTCATGAGTTATTCCCAAAATATCGTCGCATTATTTTCCTTAAAACATCTTTTTCCCCCTGTTGCTTAATCATTCTCGACAATAATTCTTTGATATATGTTCATTGATCTGCAAAACCATACATTATGAGTTCTTAATCTGTTGGAAATAGATTTCCCTATGGAGTCGCCAGTTTGTTGACGCGCAAAAGCGCAACATAGGGTACATGCTTGCAAATGGTTGCAACGCCTTATTATTTAATTATATTTAATAATATACTAATAGGTGGGACCCCTTGTGTGACTTGTGTAACTATGATGAAGAGACGACACTTATGTTTTATGTGCTTATGACTTGGTTGCTAGATGAGTTCTACAGTTCATTTTCTTTTAATGTGTTTTTGAAGTAATTGATCAAATGATGTTATGGGCAATGTGATCAAAAGAGAAATGTTGTTGTCTTTATATAAACCTCACAAGTGTTATTATTTTGCATCTAGTTTGATAAAATATCTAAACTCCATGTTTCAAGTTGTATGTGATATATGGTGTGGTGATTACCTTTTAAAGGATTGCGATCATTGTTTGAATTGGTGGTCTAAAGTTTGAGACTTGGTATCCCTAGCAAGGTTTTGATATATGTCACATTGAAGTTTTAAAACAAAAGTTTGTGCATTTGTTAAGTTGAAACTTAGGAAAATGGTGGTGTATCAAGATTGCAATTAATTGTTAGTGGGTTGTGCGTTGTATTCTTAGCTTGCTCGTACTAGCTATGGGTGAATTTGTAAGTGTAGATACGACGTGCAGTAAGTGCATGTCGCTCTAACCTACCTCGAGCCTACCACCCTATCCATTTAGCCTTTTCTCTTGTTTGTTTCTGTTACTCCACTTTGTTCAGTCGTGGAAGAAGTATACAGGCTTGGTCGAATCTCCTTGGCAATTTTTACACACAGGTATGGGATTTATTGTTGCTCCATCCATGAATATTTCGCTCTGATCTTTAATTAACTCAACAGTTGTCTCATGAGTTTGCTCGTTGTCTATGAATTTCCAAAGTTATGATGTGTGGAAATTTTGACTGTGTAAGGATTATTAGCAAATTTTTGGTCTCTTTGGCATTTGTATTCGAACTATTTGAAGCAAAAATGTGGGTGTTTCTTACTGTATGAAATTGTTTGTGATTTACCTGTGGAAAGGGATATTGTTTGGGAAGTTCTTGGGCCTGCCTTGCCTCTGGCTTTCTTTTGGTGATTCCTCTATGTCCGATAGAAACGTTATCATTGTTCGTGGCCTGTGGGTTATTTGGAAACTCTTCCTGTCATTTAATTGGGTGGATATTGTGGCTATCATTCCCACGCTCTTGTATCATCTTTGTAAATATAAATGTGGAATTTTTTGGTGGTATTAATATTTTTGTGATCCTTTTGGCTAAACCCTCAATCTTGGTCGGCTCGTCTCCCTTATCGCATCATTGTTGATAATTGCATATCAAACCCTGTATTTGGAAAATAGTGTGGGGGTGGCCAACCTAGAATTTAATAAAGGCATTGTTCATGCTCATTTTTAGTCATGGGTCTTGTTGATTATTCACTGTGTGAAATTAGAAAGAATGTTAATCCCAATTATTTTTGTAATACAGTCTTTCATGTGGAAATAATTGGGTTGATGGAAGCATTGAAAACCATTATTTAAGGGAAACGACCTACTGTGTGTTCGATTTTATATGAAAGAAATACCTTTGTGGATGAATTATATATGCATTGAATGAGTTTTGCGAACCAAAATAAAAGGGAATTTTGGAAGAATTTTTATTTGAAGTTTCAATTTTGAAATCTATTATACACAGGGATCCCTTTTGTGGCCACTTCGTGGAACCCTGTAGTAATTTAAATGTACTGGCGTTAATATCATGGACCACATTCTGTCCATTCCTCGACTGTTGGTTGTGATTATTGTGATTATTGTGGTGTTGTGTCTCCTCGACTATGTTGTGCGAAAATTGTGTTATTATTGTCGAATGTTTATTGGGTGATAAATTATGAAATGATTATTGTGCAATGAAATTTCTAAATATAAAGGGGTGGCCTTGAAGTGAAACCACAGTTCTGGATTTTTGGAAACAGAGTGTTGAATTTCAATTTTGAAACAGTAAAGGGTTATGAATTTTAATTGGCGTTGAAGATGGAATTATTTGATATATTAGAACAGTATCTATGGGATTCCCTTCCATTATACCATTTTACACAAAATAAACTCCCCTCGTTATCCCAATTACATATTTTCACTCCATGTTCTATTGTTACTCATTTTTAAGGAAAATTTTGTGTGGAAATAAAAGAGATGATGTGGAAGTTAATTGATGATTGGTATTCTAGGAGATGGTTGTATACACAGTTTGATTGTTTTGTTGATTGTTTGAACAATATTCGTAAATATTTCCCCCTCCATGATATCACTTTACACTAAATACAATCCCTCCATACTCCCAATGACCATATCAATTCCATGTTCATATGGAAATTAATAAATGGCATTTTTATGGATGGATTGCATGCGTCATGTAGTAAATTATAGAGCCAAATCTTGATTTATTTAAGTGGAGTTTCATGTATGGGTTATTAAGAACTTTTCATGACTGATTAAATATTGCTACAGGATAAAAAAAATTCACCATGGGCAGCAATGGTCGGAATAATAGAGGCAGAGGTAACTGGCAGCAAGGCCATAGGAGGCCTCAATTTTCTATTCACTTTGATGTTGATCCGTAAGAGTTGAACCAATTGTTTCAATCTATGTTTTTCAATTTGGTTGTCCATGGTATATTTCATCCCTGACCTGACAGTGTTCCATTTCAACCTCTCAGAATTTTCTTGGCATTCATATTCCTCCACATGTGTCAATGCAGCCTGATGTCCCCGCTAATGACGGTTGGTAAGAAATTTTCCACCAGCCTGTCTCTCACCACCATGGTTGGCCCATTGTGTCATTGCCTTTACCACCACTAGTTAATCCCAATGATCAAATTTCGCATGGTATTTTGCCAGTACAGTCCTCACATGCCAGCAAAAGATTAAAAATTGATATCCCACAACTTGTGCAAGACAAAGGAAAAGCAGTGACCTCCCCCTCCAGTCCATCCACAAAGTCTTCTAAATATGTGTCTTCACATCTCCACTGAAAAATATAATGTCTCCCATGTGATCAACGAAATACATCCCCAAGGGTCTAACCAACCAAGGGATACCATAGAAAAGTCAAGAGGAGACAGCAGTGATAGGAGGAAATATGCCTCACAGAGCAGAAAATATGGACTTTAAATGTTTTTTTAATGATATTCAGTGATGAAGACAATGTTTGATGATTTTCAGCATATTTTGGAAAGCAAGCTTTATTTTGGATATTTTTTGTGGATAAGATGGATATATTGTTTTCTTGGGATATGGCCTTAAATTTTGTTGATATTTAAATATTCAACTTAAATGATATCCACGGGAGCTACAAGGGTGTTATATGATCCAAATGATAAATTTTGTATTTTATATTTGATGATTGGCAAAGAGAATGATGGGAGTCACAAGGGGTCCCACATATTTAGTTATTATTAATTAGACCCTTATTTATATATTATTATTAATTATTTCTCCCTAAACTAATTAGTTAAGTTAATTTGACTTAACTAAAGAAATTAGTTGAAATACCTCAAATTATTGAGAAAGAATAAAGGTTCAATGAGAGGAAGAGACAAGGGAGAATAGAAGGGGAACTACAACACTAAGGTTTTATCTCTAGTTAGTGAGATAGATTTAGTTTTCATTCATTTCTAAGTTTACTTGAAAGCATAATCCTCTTGTTGACAGCAGGGTCTTATTGAAGGTAGCAGGATTCAAAACTGAATCATACCATTCAATAGCTTGTTTTAGAGGTGTTTGGTTTATCTTTGATAGTTTGTTTATTATTGTTGGTTTATAAATTAATTTTCATGGTTGATAAAGAATATCTTGCAGAGTCAAGTGGCAGCATTGTGTGTCAAGATGATAGATATCATTAGTTTCATTTTTATTTCACTGTCAGGATCTTTTTGTATGGTTCCCATCGGAGACTTCTAAATTTGTGTTTGGTACATACCCTCACAGGGGTTTGTAAAAGATAAATACAGTTGTGTATCTCATAATGAAATAAAATCAGATTATTGTTCTGTCTCATACATGTGTTTTCATGACTTGGTTCTCCCTTTCACTTTTGTCTCCATGTTTAATTTATTGTAAAATTTGTATACATTCATGTAGATTTGTTCAAATTTTATGTTTATATTGCAACATATACAAATCATAAAATCATCCTTGATCCTTTGTAATTAATACTTGTGTATTGAGTGAATGTTTTGAAGCTATAAACCTTGGGTGACATTCCCAACTATCTTGTCTTAGCCAGGCAATATATGAAAATGATTGAATGAGGTACTCCATACCTTTTCCTCAACATGTACTACATCACATAGGACCTTAATGACCAAATATTAAACGAAACAAGGGAAGGCTTATCCACAAGCACACTATGATACATTTTCAACCATCAAATATTGTAAGGGTTTGATTTTGGAATACAAGCAAGATGTGATTTTTGTACCATTTATGTACTTTCCAAATTGTTGTTAGAACCTCCATTTATGATCACCTTAAACACTTTGTATTTACCCTTGAATATTGTAATACACACTTCCTCCAATGAGATTTTGGGGTCTCGTTGTTTCCCAATATTAGTGTTCTTTGTTGCATTAAGTTTTCTCTAATTTTTGCTTCAATTTATTGTGTTTGAAGCTCTTCTTGCGATAACATTTACCTAATTGCAACTTTATGGTTGGAGGGAAGTATTGGCCCTTATGCTCATTAGTTTTCCCTTACATCAAAAGATAATTTATCCTTATCCTTAAACATACTAGTATGCTCAATCTGTTGAATATTTACCAAGGCTAGCTCATCTCTTAGCGGAAACCTTATCCCATTAAGATATCTATGTTGAAAATAGTGTAAGCTTCACTTTTGGCCATGACCGACCTTATATTGTAGTCATTATTATATTTCTAGGTTTGGCTAAGGAAGGCCTTGTGCATGTTGGCTTATAACCCATTTTGTGGAAATAACCCTACCTCTTGAGTTGTGTTATGTATATACCTAACTCTCATTTATAATTGGTAATCATGTTATTCTTTATCTTTTTTAATAAAGTGATTTGCCTAAATGCACCTATCAGTGTTATGCTCTCTTGTGCTTGGGTTTCTTTCTCTCTCTAATGCACTTGTTCTTGGGATTCACTCTCTCTTTAGGGTCCTGCTCCTCTTTTCTGATTTTTCTTCAACTGTTGCACTAATCTTGGCTTATTCCTCTTCAAGTGTTTTTTTTCCCTAGAGTTGGTTTGTTCTTCTCTTTATTGCAAAATTTGGGTGGTTCCATTTGATTCTCTCACTATTTTTGTGAATCTCAACATGGTATCAAATTGGGTATCAATATCTCTTACTCTATTCAGTAGTTGATCCAAAAAAAAATTTGCTAGTGGCATCACTTAAGGCTTCTTTGTGATTGTGGAACTAGGGATTTTTGGACCATATTTTTTCTAGGGTTTCTTAGGGTTTTTTTAACATTTAAACCACCCTTCTGTATATCATTCTCTCTCTTCGTATGTCCTTTTCCATCCTTTGAAAACCCCAATTTATCCATGGAAAACTATGTTGGAAGCTCATTGATCCTAATCAATTTTGTGGTTTTTTGGGCATGAAGTCATGGTATGGGTTATTTCCTTTGATTAAACTATGAGTAGCTTGGTTTATGGACATGATAGGTTGTGTTTCACTTAAAAATAATGGCATAACTATTCTCTCGATAGCATTTCTTACATGCCATGATGAGGTTAGTATGTTTGCATGCATGGGATACTTAGTCAAAGATTTAGGTTACCCATAATTTGAAGCCTTGAATAATAGTTTGTGTGGCTTAGTGAATGGAGGAAATGTGTAATTTGGAGTTCATACCTATGCATGTTTTATTTTATGGTTGGATAGTTCTCTTGAATGGGAAATAGACTTGAAGGAGGTAGTGATTTCCTACTAGTTATTGACACCCTTACATAGATTTTTACTCTTTGATTTGCAAATGATTGTATGCCTAGAATTGATTGTGAATATTGTGGGTGCTCAACATTTGGTATTTAATGGGAAATGAAAATTTCATGCCTATTTAGTATAAATTACTTGTCTATCTTATTACACTTTCAGATTATTTGTTGGTGTATATTTATTGATTCCCATAAATGGTTTGAAGGGTTGCATGCATACCAACATTGTTATGTGCATCAATGCTCTAAGTTAGTGGTGAATGTGCAAGGTTTTAGTAGAGAATAAATTATTCTCAAAACCAAGAGGAGCTTCGTTGAATATCAAGTATTCCCCTTTAGTATTTCTAGAGCTTCATACATATTTAATTATTATTCAATCATATAATCTTTAGTTATTATTCAATCATTTAACCTATTATTGTATTTGACAAATTCAGGTATGAAGGGCGGTCACCTCCATGATCCAAAATGTATTTTCGACAAGGTTTCTATTGCCCATGTTTGTCTAGTCTTTCCTTTGTTTTTTTTTACATGTCTGGGAGCCTAATAAAAGAAACCAAGACAAGACTAGAAAGCATGGATAGAACATGAATCTTCGCAAAGATTGGACAAATTAACGATGAATATTGGACATGGAACTTAATGGTGAATATTGGACTTGCAACAACCTGAACATGCTCTCCTGGGAAATTGGATCTGTTTTAGGTTCTATGATGGAGGACCAGGTATACTATGTTTGTCGCAACTGTCATTTCTGGTCTTTGTATATTTGTTTATTGGGTTTTCTATCCATATTCATATTTATTGATTGGATGCTTATTATTGCTACAACTAGGTGATCTTTTCCTATGTAGGGGCAGTGTCTTTATCAATGATTGTATAGCATAGACTATATTAGTTTGTTAGAATAGGTTATGGATCGATGCATTATGTATCTTGTGTTTTGATGGTGGGTTGGTTTTTAGTTGATTGGAATTACACTGTTTGATACCATTTCTTTTAATTTGAAATAAATCTTCTTGTGTGTAAACTAAATGTCAAGGAATGTTGTCTACTATTATACATTAATTCATATCATTTGATTGGTGGATTCAATGTGTCTTTTTACATCTTTCCTTGTATATAAACACTTTTTTTTGTGAACCTGGTGTGCTTGTGTCGTTATACATTGAACTTGAGTTTATAGTTATGTGGCTTATCTCTCATTAGCCATTTGAAATATAATCCTATATTTCTTATTGACTTGGTTTTGTTGTCAATAAATGATTGATGTTTTTGTGGTTCCCTCTTTCAACTACACATTTATTCATGTCTAGTAAAAGCATACAATGCAGTTTGTTTTGAATGATGACATTTATTTCTTTCTTCTACAATTCCTTTGGATTCTATATGGAATCAACCATTGCAAAAAATAAATAAACACTAAGTGTTCACATGTTCTAACATAAGTCATCCCATTGTACAAGTATTCTCAATTCATTTACAACTTTGTGAAGGTAAATTTTTCTTCATCTAGTTATGTTTGCACCTCATAATAGGAATTGCACAGACTCAACCACTCATTGATTCAAAGAGAAATTCCATTTGACCATCATAGTGCAAAAATTTTCACCTTGGTATATGCTTTGAGAGAGGATTCAACATCCAATAAGGCAAAGTACTACTCGAATTTTGATCGGAATGGCTCAATAGACTTCTATGAGAGATACTACTTTGCAATGTTGTCGTGATTTTTTTCCAACTCGGCACGATCTATGTGATATGAGTCAATTTTTCATCTAAGTTGCCTATTTCCCCATTGATATTTACAATTCCTTATTTGAGCTTTGCAATTCCTCTTTTCAAATTGTTTTCCATCTCCTTTGTTTTGGAGCAAGTATTTATCATAAAAAAATGTAAAAAATCCATCTAATTATGTGTAAAATGCTATGCTAATTTGATTTGGATGGAGAGTGCACTACTGAGAATTAGAAAAATCATGTGATCTTAGTGTAGTTATATATGGTTTCATGTAGAGCTCATCACAACCAACTATGAAACCTACTAAGTCTAGAATTTGCATCATGTACATGCAACTTTCAATGACATACATGTGCACACCTCAGCAACCTCATGCACACAATCGTCAATGTTCCTTGCATGTGCCCTTATCCAAGAATGTTGAAAGTCACAATAATTTGAACACACCTAGAACTATTATGGACGACTAATCGTTTGTGTAATCAAGTGTCAACACTCCAATATAAATATTTGTATATACATCATGTTTCTCTCTTATATATTTTTAGTCATCTAACACACATGATTTCACCTCACACTTCTTATCATAACTTTGAAACATAGGATTTCTCAACCTCACATTCCTTGTTGGTAGTACTACCATATATAATTTCCTTATTTGATGATAATGGAAAAGGCTTATGCTATATATTTGTTTCCGATATAAATGTGTATGCCATATGTTAGATTACTTGGTTTTTTGCATATTCATGGTTGTTTAATAACTTTCAACTCTCCTAGGTTTGTGGTTGTCCTCTACACCACACCTCTTGGGTACATTAGGTGTGGATCACCGACAATTCTTAGGTGTGGATCACCAACAATGTCATTAAACTCATTGTGTTTTTTTAATATATACATGTTCGTCAGATATCTAACGGACATATACGTCAGAGGTATGGAACCTCCATCGGATATGTTTTTATGATGTCGGATATTCAACATAAATTCTCATTGGATATCCGATGCACTGTCTGACAGACATATCCATCGAAGGTATGGCACTTATGTCGGATATTTTGTTTAGGTGTCGGATATTTGTCATACTAGTTCAACGAATATCTGACACCCCATCCGAAAAAAATACATTGGATATCTTGTTTATCTATAGGATATTCAACATGCACTTACATCGAACTTGTGACACATATGTGCCAAAAATAATGGTTTCTTTCGATGAGGTTTTAGTCCTTATGGTTTTCGTTATACTGATGACACAATGTTGGATATCTGACAGCAATATGTTCATGAAATTATCCAACCAATATAGACCAATGAAACTTGTAACCACTTTTTTTCAGAGTACCGATGGAATTGTGTCGACCAACCGACATACTATCGTCGGATTTTAGTTCACAAGAAGTATCGATCGGTCTACAGTCCTCCATCTTGAATCTCCTGAATATATCAACTTCTTACTTCCCTTGTCCAAGGAAGATCTCTATTGATACCTACTATACCTCTAACACTATGAAATAATGCATCAAGCCAATGTACTTCATCTCAAAATCAGTAGCCAAACATGCTTTGCACCCTGCAATAAGCTCCACTACACTTGTGAGAAACAAATCATCTACGTACAGAACCAAGATGAGTGGATCAGACCCAAAAAGTATGAAGTACAAGTTAGGATCTGCCTCACTCTTGGTAAATCACATACTCTACAAGTATATTTCAATCATGTAATACCATGCCATGGGTGCTTGTTTGAGTTTGTACAAGGCTTTCTTAATCCTACACACATTAGACTCCCTGCCATGTACATAAAATCCTTGAGGTTGATCTATGTATACTTCCTCCTCGGTGATTCCATTGAGGAAAGTTTTTTTCACATCCATCATATGTATAATCCACCTCACAACTGAAGCAATAAGAATGACAGCTCGAATAGAAGCATACCTAGAGACTGGATAAAATTTCTCCTCATATTCCACTCCCTCTTTCTAGGATAACCCTCTTGCCACTAGCCTCTCTTTGAATTTGTTGATTCTACCATCGGTAACATGATTGATCTTGTAGAGACACCTATAACTCACAACTGACTTCCCCTCCATTCTTGGCATTATGTCCCAAACATCAAACCTTTTAATAGAGGTCTACTCCTCTACTATGGCATCCTGCCAAACCTGTTGATTTTTTGCTTATTCATAATTGGAAGGATCAACATCATTGATTCTACTCATAAGTGCCATATAGTTCATAAAATTCCACAGAGGCTTGCGCTCTCTAAATACACTCCTGGGAGTCTCACCATCATCCCTCAATGTTTGTAATAGCCATCAAGGCCTCCTAACAGGACTGGAAAGGGATAACTCCTCCTCCCAACCTAAATTTTGAGCTATTGACTATTGATCATCCTTAAAATCCTACTTCTCCTTGTTCTTTGTCATTTTTGATGACTCTTGAGATCTCCTAGATGCCAAGTTCTCCTTGAAATTAACATCTCTTCTCAAAATTGTATTATGTTACGATGGAATGAAAATCATATAAGCCTTTGAGGTCTCATTGTACCCCACAAATATACCCTTAATTCTTGATGACTCTAGCTTCATCCTCTTCTCCACGGGAACATGGATGTAGACTGGACAACCAAAGATCCTCAAATTTCCTATCTTTGTCTTCACTCCTAAGAATGCCTCCTCCAAAGTATTTTCCCCCAATATCCTATTAGGACTCTTGTTCTACAAATATACCACAGTGTTACAGGCCTCTTCCCAAAGAAACATAGGAAAATCCTAGTCATGTATCGTATCCCTGGAAAAAATGATGATGGACCGGTTATTTCTCTCTACAACGCCATTTTATTGAGGGTTGTATGAGACTATAATATCCCTCTTGATCTCTGCCTCCTTGTGGAAATCCTTGAAGTCATTGGAGGTGTACTCTCCCCTATTATATGACCTCAATACCTTGATATTATTCCATGTATGGTTTTCCACCTGATCCCTGAACTCTTGAAACTGATTGAACGCCTCATCCTTGTTCTTCATAAATAATATCCAATTTTTCCTAGAAAATTCATCAATGAACATCATATAGTATGATTCTCCCTACACCAACGCTACTAGCATCATCCCACTCACATCTGAATGTATAAGATCCAAGATCCCCTTGTTGATATTATGGTAGCTGCAGGAGGTATTTACCTCCATGTGTAACCCTGATGAGAATATAATATTCCAGGAAGCAAGAAGAAACCCTAAAGCATTAGACATAACCCTAGAAGACAAGTTGGCTAAAGGAAATACTTAATATTGAGTTTTTAGCCTCCGGAATGAGAATTCGGCCCAGACAGCTAAGGAGAAGTAGTATAAATAAAGGGAGTCAGAGTTCATTTATGACACACTGCTTGAAACTACAGAAGTGAAGAAGTGCACACTGCAGAAACTGGGTAAGTGCACAAGTCTGGGGAGTAGATGTAGTTGTAGCTACTGCATCCTGTATTCTTGGTTTAGGCTCAGACTTTCTATTGGTTATGGTTTGGAATTTATGCCTTGTGTGCTATCTCTAGAGAGAGGTATGCTACATTGATTGGCTATTAGGCCTAGGGTTTTATTCTGGAATCATTCTCTGTCAAGGTTAAGGTGCTCGGGGGTGGCTTCATCCTATGGTTGGGTGACAATATTGCTATATTGTCTATGTTTAAACAAGCACATCTATTATTTATAATAGGTTATGGGCCCACACTATCTTCATACAGTCTAACCGCTGGAAGATAGATTGGGAGGATTTTTTATCAGTTACAGTTGCAGTTGCAGTCAAAGTTTTTGTTGTAGCAACAAAACCCTAACTCTCTTGTTGTAGCACCTTAATTGAAGATATTGACCTAATTTATGGATATCCTAGTGCACCCTAGCCTATCACACCTCCTGGTACTCTCAGCAAGCTAAGACATCAAGTTTGAGTTTTTGGTCAAAGTCAAAGGTTGACCAAGTCAAAGTCAAAGTAGTCATGACTATGAAGTCAAAAAACAAGTTAGAAGGAGCTTCTAACTTCAGAGCATGGAAGACAAGGATTGATCTCATCCTTGCCAAGAATAAAGTGTTGTATATCGTGAAAGGAAAGATCATGGAACCACAGTTTGAATAAGGAAAAGACAAGGAACCTAAGAATGTTGCAATTATGGATAAGTTCAAAGAAAAAGACATCAATGCCATTAGCATCATAGTGGACTCTATAAAACACCACTTGATACCCTACATATCTCATCTTGACTCATCTAAGAAGATGTATGATGCCCTAACTAATATCTTCTCAGTCAGAAACATTGGACAAGTAATGAGTTTGAAGAATGAGCTTCATGACATGAAAATGAATGATGATGAAAGCATAACATCATACTTTGTGAGAATCTCCCAGTTAAGAGATCAACTACAAGCTATTGAAGAAATCATTTCAAAGAAGGAACTAGTACATATAGTACTCAATGGTATTCCCAAGACATGGGATGCATTTTCTGCAAGCATGAACACAAGAAAGGATTATCCCAAATTTGAAGAACTTTGGACTTGTTGTGCACAAGAAGAATCAAGGATTAATGCAAAAGAGAAACCCCAAAAGAAATACGATAATCAAGCTTTCACAGCAAGGTTCAAGAATTTTGGAAATTCTCAAGGAAGAAACCAAATCAAGAAAAGGATATGTCAGAGATACAATGCTTCAACTGTCAAAAACATGGTCACTACAGGAACCACTATCCTGGGTTAGGAAAAAGGAAGGAACAACAGTTGTCGAAGAAAGGGAACCCTCAAATAAAGTCAAGCAGGATAAAACAGACTTATTCTTCTAAGTCAAGGTAACAATATTATTCAAAGCTCTTGTATATACCATGTTTACATAGTTCATGTACACATCATGTATATATATTTCATGTAGAAGATAATATGTTCAAGTGAAATAATACCTATGGAAGAATAAAAAGATAAGGATTTCTATCATGATGACTACATGTCAAGCAATACACATGAAAAGATGAAGTACATTGACAATCCTTGGTAACAATTCATGTGGAAACTATTACATAAGTAACAACTACAAGATAAGTCGAAATCCGAATCAAACTTGAAGAGACCTAGAAGAAGTCAAAACAGAAAGAAGTGAGCAATCAAGAGGAAAATAGAAAAAGACTTGTGACACTTTGCAAAGGGAAATAAGGATGTAGACAGAAGCATGGACTCTCTTAGACAGAGGGATTTGATTACATAATTCCAAAAGAAGAGCATGCATTCATGTATGAAGCAAGGATTAGGAGGATTATGAAGCATATTTCCTTGTTCCCATTTGAAAGCAACAGACATGATAAGAAGCATGTGTTCAAAAGAAGTCTTCTTCAAAAAGAATCCTCAAAGTATCGTTGGTTGTCCATATACATCCATGATCCTATGATGAAAGGAAGAAGTTGGAATCTTCAAGGCATGGAATCTATAGAAGAATCCATGGACTCAAGAGATAAAGTGAAACATGAGGAAGAACATGAAGATTCCAAGAAAGAAAGAAAATCCAGAACAACCAGTTATTATACCGAGAATTGCAAGACTTCCAGCTTGGCTTGAACCCACTAGAAGCAATCAAGCATAATAAATGAAAGTTATGATGAAGAACGGTATATTTAAGAAATTGTGAAAAAGGGTAATAAATGGAAGCATTACGAGATTCAAAACAAAAGTTTATTCCAGAAGGAGGACTAGACTATGATAACAACATGTTCCCGTAAACCGGATATACCTCTATCTGAGATATTATATCTCTTGCAATATCCATGGATTGAAGTTTACATCAGTTGATTGTAAAATATTCTTCTCCCAATAGAGCATTTGAGGAAAAAGCTTATGTAAATCAATCTCAATGTTTTGAGGTATACCAGAAAGAGACCCATGTATGCAAATATAAGAAGACCTTGTATGGATTCAAACAACTTGATGCAGAGTATCTCATATACAAAAGAAGTGTGGTGAAAACTCTCTATGACAAAGATAGTGTATCAGAATAGCTACTCAGAAGTCTAGGATGATGGATTTCTAATCCATGGAAAATTCTTATGATGACAAACGAAGTGCTACTTGGATATGTTTTAGTTTGAGCATTGCCACGATGTCATGAGCTAGAAGGAAACAAAAGTGTTGAATTCAACCATGATATATATTGTAATGATCAGAGCTACATGAAGCATTCAGAGAAAAACTAGTGTTCCATAAAAGACCAAAGTACACTGATATCAAGCATTACATTATCCATGATGAAGTCCAGAAAAGAGAAGTGGTTCTCCAATATATCTCCACAAATGAGCAGATAGCAGATATTTTGGTAAAACCTCTTTCCAAGATGAAAATTTTGCAAGTTGGGGCTTGTGGAGATGACTTCCTTATTAAAAAAGGAAGAGATTCCTCCCAGGTTGGGAGGGAGCACTGATGTGTTATTGATTTATGGACAGCCATTTTTCAATTCGAAAAATGGTCTAGGATGAGCAGTTCCATTCCAGTTCAAAAAGGGGTTTGAGATTTCTGAAGGACAAGCATTTTCCAGTTCGTAAAATGGTCCAGATTGGATAGTCATTTTCGTAATGAAAAATGGTTCGATAGATTGTTGATGTACCATAGACAGTGATTCCCCTTATGGCCAGTGTGGGGGAATGGTCTAGGATATTCATTCTTCTTGGCAGTCACTCTGAGTAGTGGTCAAGTAGAATGGTATGCCTCATCGAGCAGACATTCTTTTGAAGTTCATAGTTGTGAGAAGTTTTGAAGAATGGTCTATTTTGAAGGTTGGTGCAGGACAATCATTTCCATTAGGAAATGGTCCGGGCAGTCATTCCCTAGGGCAGACTCATTCTATCCAGGTTGAACCATTTTTAGTGTCGTAGGAATGGCCCAGTTAGGTGAATGGTCCACGTTCAACAATCAGGGACAGGAATTCCCTAGGGCAGACTCATTCTATCCAAGTTTCCCTATGTTTAGTGCCAGAGGAATGGCCCATTTAGGTGAATGTTCCAGGCTCATAAATCAGAGACAATTAATCTTCTATGCTTGATAAGAATGTTGATACTGAGAGGGGGGTGAATCAGTATCAAGTACAATTTAAAACCTTTTTCAACTTGTACTTAAACCATTCAACTATATCTAATGAGCAATGAACAATAGTATAAGAGTTACACCAATACACCATAATAAACCATGCACAATATATGAGAAATAATCAATAGTTATTGTTCAAGGGAAGTAATGACTTCCAAAGGTAGCTACAGATTCCAAATGTAAAGGGAGGGATAAACCTCCAAGAGGAAGATACAATCCTCCAATATCAAGAGAGATTT
>ML776887.1:857566-876468 GCA_009831015.1 Picea engelmannii
TGAAATTATCTCTTTTTCAAGGCGTTGAGTACTTTTCCTGAGGTTTTTATATGCTATATTGATGTTTGGTTCTTAACATTTTATGTTCACCTTATTTTGGTTTTCCTTGTTGATATTCTTGAGATCTATTCCTGACGAAAGTAAACTTGAATCCCTTATTTCTCTAATCCATCTTGCCTCTCTTCTTATCATCCCAAACCTTTTGGAAAGTTGGCATTCCTTTGTTCTACTCATACAAATATTTGGCCTTCCTAATGGCTTCTTCCAAGGTTCTATGCTCACCAAATTGGATTTTATCTTTGTAAAATGATGGAAACCCACTCAAGAACCTCTAAATTTTCACCTTCTCTTCCCTGATGAATTCCATGTACCTTAGAAGCCCCAGGAAATTCTTCTCATACTCCTCCATAGTCATATTTTCTAGCTTGAGATCAACTAATTCTTGCATCTTATTTTCATAATAATGCTCTGACAAGTAATGATGCTAGAAATATCTCTTGAACTGCCTCTAAGAAATTCTATTTTCATCAATATACTTGACCTACTTCAGTTGGTCCTACCACACGGAATCATTTTCCTGAAATTGATATATGGAAACCCTTGCCTCCAAGTTTGATGAGTAATCATGCAAATGGAAATATTTTCTCACGCCCAAAAACTAGGCTTCATCATCGTCTCCCTCCCTATGATCTCCATCAAATGATGGTGGCTTGAGCTTCCTCCCTGCAAAATAGTTGACTAAGCCCTCCTCTAATTTATGACAGGGGACACATTGGGGTTACTCTCTAACTCTGAATGTGAATGTGCTCTTCTAGTCGAGTGTCCTAGTGAATGATGATGTCTTCTAACACTCCTAGATTGCCTAGAACCCCTATGATCATCCATCCTATCATGAGATCTGTATGATTCTAGTTTCCCTACATTGGATACTTGTTTTGTGCCATAATATTTATTTACTTGTCTCTACAACATATTCAGACTATGTAGCAGATCCTCCTGAGCTCTTATCATTCTTTTATTATATGTTCTATATCTCTTCACTTCTTTCTTCAATATTGTCATAGTCTCAACCATATCCATAGGCTCCACCCTACTTATTTTCCCATTGGACTCAATCTTTTAATTTCCCATGCTAATATGTAAACCTTTGATCTCATCTTCATGGTTGTAATATCCCTACGTATCATCCATATCTCTAGTCCTCATATAGGAACCATATATTTTTCCATGTATCTCTAATTATACATGAAATATGCATGCAACGATTATCTATTAGAGTTAATCATATTATAAAATTGTCATTAATTAAGCTTTAGAACCTTTTTGCCTCAATTGTTCGAAGAACACTGATAAACTAATTAAATTTTTGAGTTGTCAAATATGTTTTCTTTTGAATTATATTTCTGAATATTATACTTATGTCTCAATCTGATTTCTAAGATAATATGTATGGCTCTTTGAAGTCAGCAGTTTCACCCCTTTTTGCACTTGTTTCACTGGTACCAATAAAAATCTCAAGGGCTAACTTATTCCTCCTGTAGAGAGAAATCTGGTGAGAACCAAGAGAACTTTATATTGGTCACTACTATTATTCTTGATATTGAATACATGACAAATCTTGTATTTATGATCTGATGTTCCATCCAACTTCTACATCAATCTACATTTGGTAATTTTGTCCTTTTGCATTTCCTCCGGACTTGGAATTTTTAGCAAAAAATGGCTATATCTAAAATTGAGAAAAATTGGAAAAAAAATCCCTCAACACAAAGTTGTATGAATCGATGAGTAGGTGAAATGTCAACCAAAAAAAATATTTTGGATTGGTGATTAGGGGTTCCTTTTCCTCCTCTAAAGTTTTCAAAAATCCCCAAAAAGTGCCCACGAATAGTGGATCTTTTCTTGTTTCAGCATCTCCACTCCAAACCCTTTTGAAATTTGCCAAAATTCCAATTGGGTATCTTCATGCCTACTTTTTGGAATCCCTATAAAATTTTCACCCTTATCTAGGCCTCGATTACTTAGCAAGACCCGGATCTTCAAAAACCACAATTTTTCGTTTTTCAAAAAATTGAGGAAGACTTAGACATTGGCCTTCATTGGCACTCTTGCAGCCTTCATCACTATGGACATACCCATTAAATTTCACCTAATTCTGAGTTTTTTTGCTCGTGTTATGGCCAAAACAAGTTTTTGGCTCCATACTTTTTTTTGTAAACTTTTCTATTTTTCCTTCCCTTTCCTCTTATTTATCCTTCTCTCTCTTCCCTCTTTTACTTTTCTTCTCTTATCTTCTATCTTTTCTTCTTTACTAGTGATTTCTTATATTTTACCCTTGTTGATGTTTCGGCGCCAAAATTTATTTCTCCTCCCACATTTTGGAAACCTGAAAGATTTTCCTCTCGTCGATTTTTGACACCAAAATTACTTTTTCCTCCAACATTTTAGAGACTTCAGAGGATCTTTCTTCACCAAAATTTCAAAAAAATATATTCAGTCTTCACCGAAGTTTTGGCGACTTGGGAATCATTATTTGCCAACATTTTGGTGAAAGATCTTCTTTCTTCGTCGATGTTTCAGTGACTTGGGAAGATCTTTCTTTATCGACGTTTTGTCGAAATATCTTCTTTCTTTGCCAACACTTCGATGACTTGGAAAGATATTTCTTTGCCGACATTTCGGTGAAAGATATTCTTTCTTCGTCAAAAAAATCTTTTATCAACAACTCCAAAAGACCTTTCTTTGTCGATGCACTTTATTGATGACTTCAAAATATCTTCCTTCATCGACACACATTGTATCGATGACAAGGAAACTTTTCGACACTCAGTCGATTTTCCATTTTTTTTTACACTCACAAACTCCAGATTGTCATGAATTTGTAGGCTTTGTTTCTTCGACTCACAACTGTCGTGAACCCATATACTTGGACTCCTGATCCAAATTCAGCCTCAACACAACAACAACCCTCATACAAAAGTCAAAATTTAGGGCCTTGAATCCAATTTCGTGTGATGGGAAAAACTTGATTTTTCACCCAACTCCACACAAACTAAGAAAAATAAAAAAATGTGTCATTATATAGTAGACCCAGGAAGGCCTTGTGTTGTAAACATGGCTCTGATACCACTTTGTAGTGCCCCCACTACTAAACCCAACCAAAAGAATTGTGGTACCATTTAAATTAAATATGTGCAGCAAGCTAAAACATCCATGCATATAACAAAATTCTTGAAACATGAATGCAACTAAATTAACACTCATGCATCAGTATATAAATGCTTAAGAATCAAAGTAAACATACAGCAAATAAAATCCATGAATAAAATAGTGAACAGAGATAAATCACTTACCTTTTAAAAGATAATGTGCAACCAGCTCATGGGATGGGAATTCCACCCAACTATAGCCTTCTTGCTCCAAATATAACTTAAAAGTCACCCTCGAGTTGGGGATAGGAATCCATAAGAAAGGGTGTCTCCCATAGCCCAATATAACTCACAACAAACTGATTTTTCCTACAGCTATCATAATCCACCAACTCTCTTCCCATCAACCTGCATAGCCCAAGGAATGGGATCCCCCTTCTATGCATGCAATCCCTCATGCCTTCCCACTTCCCTCCAGGGCTCCAGCACAAGTTGGATAGGAATGTCTCTTTCTATGGACTCTAGGGACTTATATCTGCAACAATAAAATTTCACAACAGCAAGCTCGCTTGCTATTGGGGAAATATCTTACTGTAACACACCCAACCCCTTAAACAGTGATAAAGGTTATGTGAATTGTTTGTATCTGAATGACATGGGGCACCCATAGTGTGGTTCTGTGTCATATAGAATGAATTCATAATGCCACGTTACCGTGGATCAATAATTTCCTAGCCCTTTGATCTCACGGTTAGTAGGATTCCACATGGATCCATAAATCTACAGCACTCATTACTTCGTAGCTCCGGACTTCGAAGCTTTCCAACTCTTCACATCGCGAGTTCCCCAAAGAGCTAAGTCTTTAGACATTCTAATATGGTGCCAAGTTTCTCATCCTACCAACAGCCGAGATTCATTTTGGCATTTGCAACTTCAAAGGTTTTCACATTCGGTAGGTTCTTGGCCAAGTTCCTCCAGAGTACTAAGTCTCCAGACTATGGGATCTCTTGCCATGTGTCCTCTCATATAACAGCTATAATTCAAAGAACAGACTTAGAAAGAGGACAAGTAGGGGCAATGTGACATTCCACGATGTGTTCTCTGTCAGTTGGGTAATCAAGGGTGGTTTCTTAGATCGACGGTCAAAGGGGATCCCGAAGGATCCCAGGATAGACGGTCCACATTACTTTGGCAGTTCGTTATTCAGGAGTTCAACGTGTACCTTCCATATTTCCCTCTAGACCATGCCTGATCCATCGCTACATGTACCTAGCATCCACTTCCATGTTTTACTCTGGATTACCAAGCTTCGGCGAAAACTTGTGTGTCCCTATACCTTCGAATACCCGGACTTTTGGATATTCATTGATCTGTGGACACGTCTCCCTCCATTTTCAACGGTCTTGTTTTACTTCACGACTCCGGCATTAGGGATTTTCGGAGTTAGACCACTCCTATTCTCCCGAAGTAGAACTTCATTGAAGCACTTAACGCTTCCCTTCCTAAGTCAAATCTAACAACTAAGAGATATCCACATTGAATCTCTAGATCGACGGCCCCCATCAATTCACGACTTCGGCCTTTGGTGGTTTTTGAGGATTGTGGAGACATAATTCTCGAAGTCCCGAGGCTGAAAGAGCTATCTCCTTTCGGACTAGTGTAGCGTTCCCAGACCCTGGTCATGTGGATCCTTTGGAAATTCTAGGGGCTAAGAGCTAACCCTTTAGCAGTAAATGAGTTAAGTATGTGGGAATGATCCCTCATTCAGATGGGTGGATAGTTTGAAGAGGACTCCCTTCTCCCACAGAATTTGAACTTGACATTCCTGCTAAGGTAAACTTCAAAGGATTGGCAGTACTTAGACATTTCAGTCAATCCTACCCCGACTCTCCTACGCATTCACATCCCATAACTCTCTAGCAGCCACACTGAGATAAATCAAAGACTATATGGATATAGCAGTTTACAGAAGCAAAAGAACATTTCTAATAATTGTTCAAATACTGAAAGACTTAACCATAAACGCAAACATTCATCATCGCATCCAATATATGTATACACATAATATGATAATACTTATCAGAAATGGATAATGTGAAGCGAATACTAAAAGGGGTGCTTATTTCCTCCCAACCATAGGCACAGTCACTCCTGAAGGATTTACCACTATCCACCCTCGAGCTAGACCATGATGCTCTGAGAGAGATTCTTTCTCCTTGCTCCACAACATCCAGGGACAGAGGTTACTCTCCTCCTCCCACAGGAACTTGGAAACTAGTTTTCTCTACTCCAAGCAAGGAGGTCTACATGAGTACCTCCTTAGTCACTCGTCAGCCTCGTTTATCATCTTGAAGTGAAACCCTTCCCATGGCTTCTTACAGCCAAAACGAGCTAGCTTCCAATCTTTTCTCTGAACTCTCGAGTCGAAAACTTGTTGCCCTCCTCTTTTATCAATCGTTATCTCTACTCTGTTATCTCACATATATGTCTATGTCCCTGAATTACCTCCTTTATTTCCTTCCTCAAAAAGGTTGTGTGGGTCCAAGTCCTAATTCGTGGTTAGGCCTGGAAGCCTTACAGATGGATACCCTACCACATCTCCTCATTAACTCTTGAGCATGGCCTTCCAGCTACCACCATGACTGGTAATTCATTTCTGGGTTAGAGGATTGTTAAGCAATTACACCCAATAGGTATTGGTCTGGTGAGGGTCATATTAACCATTCTTGGTTTCCCCTCACCATCTCTCTCATAGAATCCATGGTCTATATTGGAAAACTTCCCCCATTTTAGTGGTTGTGCAACACATATCAAATTTCTATTAATAACAGAAAATGCATACATTGACCCTTTTATACAAAGTTTCATCAAATCAAACATTCACACATATTTATCCTACCATATTCTCTTTTCGAGCTATAGTTATATTTACAAACTGGGGGAAACATGGGAATTACAATCCCCTCCCCCTTAACGGAACATCGTCCTCGATGTTCTATCTGTCGATGTGCTCTGTATGTACAGAAGTAAACAAAAATGGATATGCATGTCTCATGGCATCCTCCATTTCTTATGTAGCCTCATTTTGGCCAAAGTGTTTCCACTGCACCTTGACCTATGCAATGGCTCTATTCCTGAGTGGGGTTTCCTTCCTGTATATTATGCATTGAGGTTCTGGTAGGAATTCTCCCTTGGGTTCCACCTAAATCACAAACCATTCAATAATATGATTATAATCATGTGCATACTTCTTTAATAAAGAAACAGGGAAAACATTATGTGCGTTCACTATGGGAGGAAGTGCTAGCCGGTAGCATATTGGTCCCACTCTATCCAAAATTTCAAAGGGTCCATAATACTGAGGTTCCATATTGGCACAAGCTCCCATCCTCAAAGATATTTTCATGAGGGTATGACTAAGAGATACACATGATCCCCTACTTTGAAATCTCTAGGAGTCCTTTTCATGTATGCATAGCTCTTTTGTCTATCCTGGGTTATCTTCATATTTTGTTTGATCTGAATTACTTGTTGTTTCATTTTCTTTAGCATATTTGGATCGATTGTAACTCTATCTAATGGGTTGTTCCAATTGATTGCAATGTTTCATTTCCTTCCATATAGGGCTTCAAAATGACTCATTTTTAATGACTCTTGATAGTCATTGTTGTAGGAAAAGTCTACGAATGGTATTTATTCCTCCCACTTCTTGGGTTGATGCATTACATGCATCCTCGACATGTATTCTAATACTTGGTTTACCCTCTATGTCTTCCCATCAGTTTTAGGGTGATAGGTTGTACTAAAGAGAAATTTTGTTCCAAAACCAGCAAATAGAGATTTCCAAAAGTTTGAAGTAAACTTTGTATCTATGTTGGATATAATTTCCTTAGGCATGCCATGCAGTCTGAATATGTATTGCCTTGCAAGTTGACTTGATGGGTATGAAGTGAGAATCCTTGCTTAGTTTTTCCACAACTACCATGATGGCATCATTCTGTTTGGTTGATCTTGGTAGTCCTGTGATGAAATCCATGGAGATATTTTCCCATTTCCATTCGGGGATTGGTAGGGGTTGTAATAGCCCTGTTGGGTGTCAGTGATCTACTTTGACTTTATTACATTCCAGGAACTTAGCTAAGTAATCAACTATGTCCTTTTTCATTTCAGCCCAATAAAATAGTTTCCTAGTGGTCGTGACCATTTTCTGATAACCAGGATGACCAATATATGGTATTTTGTGTAGTTCATCCATTATGAACCTCTTCAAGTCATCACAATTTGAAATATACAATCTTCCCTTGTAAGTAATCAGGCCATCATTAAGCATCTGATATCCTTTATACTTCATCCCGGTGGGCTCTTTCTTTAAGTATGATGTCACGGTCTTGAAAAATGCATATGTTTCTTATGCAGTTTTTACCCTCTCTTTGATGTATCATTCACTGGCGCTTACAGTTGCTAAGTGAACTACTTTCATACTTCTACTAAGGGAATCATCCACCCTATTCTTCTTTCCTTTGATATGTTTTATTTCAAAATCAAACTCACTAAGGAGATACATCCACCTAGCTTGTCTCACATTGAGTTTTGGTTGGTTAAACAAATACCTCAAGCCACTATGGTCTGTCATAAGTACAAATATTCTACCTATGAGGTAATTCCTCCACATTTTTAAAGCCTGCACTATGGCATCCAACTCCATATCATGGTTCACATAATTGACTTCATGCTCATTCAATTTTCTATATTCATAGAAAATCACATGTCCTTCTTGCATGAGAACTCTTCCGAGCCATTCCTTGTAGGCATTTGTACACACAAGGAAGTCCTTGTCTAGGTCTGCAATATTCAGTACAGGTGCATTGGTTAGAAGGTATTTCATCTCTTGAAATATTTCCTCGCATTCTGATGTCCAAATGAATTTAACCCCCTTCTTCTGAAGGGAGGTGTTTGGGCAACCAACCTTGGAGAATCCTTTTATGAATCTCTTATAGTATATTTCCATGCCCATAAAGGATCTGATATCAGATACATCCTTTGGGGTATGTCAATCAATGATGTCTTTAATCTTGTCAAGATAAAATGCCACTCCTTCCTAAGAAATAACATGGCCTAAGTAATGGACTTGTTTCTGGAAAAAGTCACACTTACTAAGATTAGCATAGAGTTGATGTTCTCTCAGCACTTGGAGTACTATCTTGAGATTTTATTCATGTTCTTCCCTATTCTTGGAATAGATTAGGATATCATCAATGAAAACCAACACAAACCTATCTAGGAACTTTCTGAATACATTATTCATTAAGCACATAAAAGTGGTTGGTGCATTAGTAATCCCAAATGGCACCACCACAAATTTATAGTGACCATATCTTGTCCTAAATTTTGTCTTATGGATGTCTTCATATTTAATTTGGAACTGATGGTATCCATACCTCAAGTCAATATTGGATAATATTGTAGCACCCCTTAATTGGTCAAACAATTCATCGATCCTTGGCAAGGGATACTTATTCTTTATGGTCATCTTAATGAGTTGTCTATAGTATATGCACATTTTGAGGATATCATCTTTCTTTTTCACAAACAAGGTTGGTGCTCCCCATGGAGACACACTAGGTCAGATGTAGCCTTTGTCCCACATCTCCTTCAGCTATAGTTTGAGCTCAACTAGCTCTGGTGTACTCATTCTATAGGGTGTTCTAGAAATTAGAACTACTCTTGGTACAAGTTCTATTGAAAAGTAAATATCCCTTCTTAGAGGTAGACCCGGTAGCTCTTCTGGGAATACATATTTATATTCTCTTAATATGGGATGGTTCTCTAGGATGGGTTTGTCATTCTCAACAGAGTTTGGTACTTTTATTTCATACAAGGGACATCCCTTTATGCAATACTTCTTCACTTGGAGGGTTGATATTTGTCTCACCAAGACGGTATTTTAAATCCCTTGTAGGGTTAACCTTCTTCCTTATTCATTTTCACACTCCAAAGTTTTACTGTAAAAGTCCAAATTGGTTTTGTGGGAATCCAACCAGTCCATGCCAATCAGTGGGTCATAATATCCTAGAGGAAATATGTTTAGGTTTTCTTGGGTGGGAAACCCAGTTATAACAAATTGGCATGCTGGTATAACCTTTGTTACTTTTCTTTTGGTTCCAGTGGCTAGTTGTACTAGCCATGATTTAACATGTTTAACCTGTTGCAATTTACATTTCTCAACGGTTTGAGGAGCAACATAACTAAAATTAGAACCAGGTCCAATTAAAATGAAAACAAGATGGTTGGAAATCGTACCTTCCATCTCCACAACTGAAGCTTGGTGGTTAGCTTGTCTATTATCCAAGACTGCATAAATTTGTGGCAGGCTCCTAGACACATCATTGACTCTAGTATCCTATTGGATTTTGTAGACCCTCCCATTGTTTTGTTGCCTATGCAGGAAATCCCTCAACAGATGTTCCTCTCCACAACCCTAACATTTCAAGGGTTCTCTCTTCATGTTTTCAGTCTTACTTGGAGCTTCTCCAAATGGTTTATTTCCACTATGGGATAGAAAATTTTGTTGATACACACTTTTGGCAAGAAGGCTCATCCTAGAGCTCTTACTAGGGTTCTTAAATCTCAAGGATTTAAACCCCTTATTCATAAATCCTGCATTGTTTTTCTTCTTCCAATCTTCATGGGGTTTCCTCTTTTTCTTGAATTGCTTGTAGCAATACCTTGTTTTTCGAAGAGTATCTTCTAAAGTCTTTGGGTCATCAAACTCAATTATGTCTTGGTAGGACTGAGGTAATCCATGAAGAAATCATTGCATATTTACTTTTTCATCCTTTATATAGGGTACATACCTCATCAGCTCAAGGAATTTGTTGATATATTCATCTATGGTGAGTTGTCCCAGCTTGATTTCATAGAACTCCTTGGTCTTTCCATCAAAGTACTTTTATGATGGGTACTTCTTATTGAAGTATTTCTCAAATTGTTTCCATTACAAGTCCTTCTCATGGAATCCTTTCACATTCCTAAGGTCCTCCCACCAAATGGAAGCTTTCCCATTTACGTTGAAAATGGTTATCTGATCCTTTAAGTTTTAAGAGTAGTCATGGACTTTGAAGTACTTCTTCAAGTCAAGTAGCCAAACTTCTTCTTCCCCCTTCTTAATATCTCCATTGAAGGTGGGTGGTTTGGATTTCTTGAACTCTTCAAGGTCATGACTCTTGGATTTTTTCCTCTTCTTTCTTCTTGTTTGGGAATGGGAACTAGTTTTTCCACTAGAATATTCCTTGGAGTTGTTAGTGTCCTCACCAGAGGAATCTTCCATTGAATTTCTCTTGGCTCCATTTTGGGCCTTCTTTGAGGTTCTCCTCTTGGTGTGGCCACTTTCAGGACCATTCTTTTCCATCTCAGGTGGACTTGGGGTTTTATTAGTATGATGCATGTCCACATGACTAGAAGTTGTACCATATTGCAGTTCCTTTGTATATCCGATAGAGTTTGTAGTAGGACTGCATTAATTTCAGTCTGCTCTTCCTACTCCTTGATCAGCCTTTCTTTTTCAGCCTTATAACTCTGTAATTGTACCATGAGGATTCTTACAGTTTTGGCCAAATCTTGAGGGGTTTCCACCACCCTCCTTTCATCAGATTCTTCCTCTCTATTGTGGGAGCTCTCCCCCAAATATTGATGTTTCACCATCCTTTACGTTGTAGTTCTCATGTTGTTCACTGACTACTTGAGTGATGATAAAACAATTTATGTTAGTTACTAATCTACCAATTCATGAACAACACATATCATTGCAAGGTGAATTAAGTTCTTCATTTGGAAACATTAGCAACCTACAGTGCATACTTCCAAAACATCTATCAACAGTAGAAAGTTTTTTTCCTCTCTTTAGTGGAGGTTCAGATGTTTAGGGTGTTACCCCATAAGTTCTCTAATAATGTTTTTATGCGACTTGTGCATGATCCCAAGTAGGCCAAGTGTTGTTTCCATGATTTGATGCCAGTTTGTAACACACCCAATCCCTTAAATACCCTTTCTAGGGATGGGGCATCAAATTTTTGCTTTCCCTTGGTTAATTTCCATTCCTTTACTAAGAAAAACACTCTTGTTGTGTTTCCCCAAAGTTTACATCTCCCACTACGCGCTTAAACCAGCTAGCAGTATCCTCCTCGTGACCTTGGGCTGAAAACCGAGAGCTAAAAGTCTTCTTAGTGAAGGTTTCAGCACTTTGGAACTCCCGTACTTTAGGAGTTCCAATGGTGTTTTGAATTCTCGGATCGCCAAACAATGGAGGGAATCAACGGTCCATATCCTTCGCCGAGATACTACGGTTAAAAATGGGATTCAGTGTTCGATACGGAACATTCCTTTTTCCTAGTCCCAGAAGTCTCGAAATCTCTCCATGTGGCCTTAGCCATTCGGCGATCAGCGTTCGGTGTTTCGGTGATCGGTGGTCTTTGTTCTACATTTTCGACATTTCGGCGATCAGTGATCATCGTTGGACTTTCAATGTTCGAAAATCATCATTGTACCTTCGTCAACCATACTACATTCAATATTCGAAACTCTCGATTTATCAAGACTCCCAGAGTCTCGAACACGTCACTAGCCATGTTGTTCAGGAGGGAATGAACCAAAAGCTAACATGCGACGAGGGTTAAGGGGTGACATCTGTCCTCATTAGGGGGTGACACGTGTCATGATCTACTAGTCATAAAGGGTATGTGAATCATATGTATCCAGATGACACATGGCATGCATAGTGTGGGTCCACATCACATCGAATGATGGCATCATGCCACATCATCTTGGACAGATAACTGCCCATCCCTTTGATCTCATGGTCAGTAAGAGTCCACATGGATCCATAAATATACATCTCTCGTTACTTCACAGCTCCGTACTTTTGATATTTCCAACTCCTCACGTCGCGAGTTCCCCTAAGATATAAGTCTCCAAATTCTTTAATCTGGCGCCAAGTTTCCTCATCCTACCAACGACCGAGATTCATTTTGGCATTCGCGACTTCGGAGGTTTTCACATTTGGTAGGTTCTTGGCCAGGTTCCTCTAGAGTACTAAGTCTTTGGACTATGGGATCACTTGCCACGTGTCCTCTCATCTGACAGATCTAATTTGATAGACAACCTTAGACAGGGGACAAGTAGGGGCAAGATGTCGCTCCATGATGCATTCCCATTCAATAGGGTAATCAAGGGTGGTTTCTTAGATCGACATTCGAAGGGGATCCCAAAGGATCTGAGGATTGATAGTCCATGTTACTTCGGTAGTTCGACATTTGAGGGTTTGGTGTGTACCTTCTAGCTTTCCCTCCAGACCACGTTGGATCTATCGCCATGTGTTCCTAGCACCCACGTCTAGGATTTACTCCGGCTTACCGAGCTTCGAGGGAAACTCGTGCATCCCTATACCTATGAATACCCAAACTTCTAGATAGTCATTGATCTGTGGACATGTGTCCCTCCATTTTCAACGGTCCTGATTTACTTCGTGACTCTGGCATTTGGGAGTTTTGACGTTAGACCACTCTTATTCTCTCAAAGCATAACTTCATCGAAGCACTTAACACTTCCCTTCCTAAGTATGATCTAACGGCTAAGAGAGATCCACACTACATCTCTATATCGAAGGCCCTCGTCAATTCATGACTTTGGCCTTCAGTTGTTTTCGAGGATTGTGGAGACATAAGTCCTGAAGTCAAAAGAGCTAGCTCCTTTCGGACTAGCACGGGGTTCCCAGACCCTGTTCATGTGGATCCTTTGGAAATTCTAGGGGCTAAGCGCTAACCCTTTGGCAGAAAATGGGTTAAGGATGTGGGCATGAGCCCTTGTTCAGATGGGTGGATAGTCTGAAGAGGACGCCCTTCTCCCACAGAATTTGAACTTGAAATTCTCGCTAAGGTAAAATTCAAAGGATTGGCAAGACTTAGACATTTTAGTCAATCCTACCCCGACTCTCATGCGGATTCACATCCCATAAATATCTAGTAGCTACACTAAGATAAATCAAATATGTTGGTTTACTTCTCTCTTTCTACCTTTCTTGGGTTGACCCAAGTTCATGTCTATCATGGTTTCCAACAAAACCCCTTTAAAACTATCGGCCCCTCTGGTAAACTAGAAGACAACACAGTAAACAAAGTGCACTGTGCAGTCTCACTCGAGATAGTTCTATTGGTGGATGCAATGCTCAAGTTCTTGCAACTTGGGAATGAGTGGGGATATGGGATTAAACTCTGTGATCTCCATTTGTTACTTTACATTCATCTTATGTTGAATACCCTATCATTATTATTCATGCATGTAAAATAGAAAATCTAACTAGTCATTCACGCATTTATCTAACATATAATCATGGATAGTAAAGGAAACACATAATATTCAATCACATAACACATTATCTACCATGGTTCACCCCTCCTAGGCTACGTCCACAAATATTTGGTTGCTCTGCTCTTTTATTATGGTGTTTCCAAACTACAGTGTCGCGTGCATTACAACTTTCCATCAGCGGGTCGAGATCTACAATGAGGAGGACTAGATCACACCAGGCTTCTCAGCCTATGATCTAACCCTCAAGATCTACCCTAATTCCTCTCCTTATATCAATAGCTTACAAAAAAGATCATATTTTCAGTCATTCTGGCTTCAAACGACATAGTAACACTGACCAAAACTCGAGCCCCGACCTACACCTCCTAGGTACCTACTTATACATGTTTTTTTCTTACCATCCATTGCATATTCTTACCAAAACCCTAACCCTATCATGGCTACGTCTTCTTGCATGTGTGCCTCACATGCTTTCCTCTTCTACATGCATGTCTGTCTTGCACGTGTTTCTTTCTTGCATGCATGTCTACCTTACACGTGCTACTTTTCATGCATGCATGTCTTCCTTACACATGTTGTATTTCATGCATGCACATCTACCTTACACGTGTTTCTTTTCCTGCATGCGCATTTGCCTTACACGTGCTGCTTTTCCTCAAAACTGGGCCTGCGCCCAACAAAAAACTATATGGATATAGTAGTTTACAGAAGCAAAAGAACATTTCTAATAACTTTTCAAATACTGAAAGACTTAACCATAAACGCAGACATTCATCATCGCATCCAATATATGTATACATGGAGTATGATAATACTTATCAGAAATGGAGAATGTGAAGCGACTGTTGAAAGGGGTGCATGTTTCCTCCCAACCATAGGCATAGTCACTCCTGACAGATTTACCAGTCGCCACCCCCGAGCTAGACCATGATGCTCCAAGAGAGATTATTTCTCCTTGCTCCACAACAGTCATGGACGAAGGTTACTCTCATCCTCCCACAAGAACTTGGAAACCGGTTTTCTCTACTCCAAGCAAGGAGGTCTGCACGAGTACCTCCTCAGTCACTCGTCAACCTTGTTTATCATCTTGAATTGAAACCATTTCCATGGCTTCTTACAGCCAAAATGGGCTAGCTTTTGATCTTTTCTCTGAACTCCCAAGTCAAAATCTTTTTTCTCTCCTCTTTTCTCAATCATTCTCTCTACTCTACTATCTCGCAAATCTGTCTTTGTCCCCGAATTACCTCCTTTCTTGCCTTCCTCAATAAGGTTGTATGGGTCTGATTCCTAATTCATGGTTAGGCCTGGAATCCTTACAGATGGGTACCCTACCCCATCTCCTCATTAACTACTGAGAATGGCCTTCCAACTACCAGCCTGACTGGTAATTAATTTATGGGTCAAAGGATTGTTGAGAAATTACACCCAGTAGGTATTGGTTTGGTGAAGGTCATCTCAACCATTCTTGGTTTCCCCTCACCATCTCTCTCACAGAATCCATGGTCTATCTTGGAAAACTTCCTCCCTTTCAACAGTTGTGCAACACATATCAAATTTCTATTAATAACAGAAAATTCATACATTGACCCTTTTATACAAAGGTTTGTCAAATCAAGCATTCACACATATTTAGTCTGTTGTAGTCTCTTTTCCATTTATAGTTATATTTACAAATTGGGGGAAACGGGGGCATTACACTTACACAGAAATATCTTCTATAGGATTAATAGCTCGCTTCTTCATAAATTTACAACTCCAACAAGTTGTCACACATTCCCACTATGGTTGCTTTTAGGATCCATCTCTCCACCCTCTTACTGTCCAAAAAATTACATTCAAAAACTGCCTGCAATGTCCATTTAGTTTTCCTTTTACCCATGCATGTTAACTTTCACATTCCCCATTGTTGATTGTACTCATCCCCATGCTCTTAATAACTATGTGAAGTGAATTTCACACCAACCCTCTTACATGTATTTAATGATCTTTGATATACTCAAAAGGAAATTAGAAGGTTCATACACAATAATAATTTTAGAAAGTGGGTTGGGATTAATACATATGAATAATTCCCCCTTTGGGCCCCTTCGACCCCTCCTCTCTTTTGGAAAGTTAGCCCCCCATTACTCCATTTGTATCCATATACAGTCAGCATTACACTTGTTTTATTATTACAATATACAATGTTTACATATTACATATTCAAGCCTGCAGCCATACATCATATTTACATTATACATCGCTAATCCAGGGATTAAAATTGGGGATGTTACACAAAAACGTCAGCACCATATAGTTGAGATAAACTAGGGAAAAAATCAAATATAAGTTACAGTATGATGCTAAAGAGTTTTCCAATCAACAATAAAACTAGTCAAGATATTGGTACATTTATGGAGCTAGATCTCACCAACAATGGTTGATAAGTGTTGAAAGAACTTGAACTATAGTGATAGCAGAATAGCTTTGATACCATTTTAGAAATGGAAAGGTATGCCAATCACATGAAGTGTAACCATCATTGCATCCCAATAACATTAAAAATGAGCAATATCACCCATAAAAAGAATCACAATAATGTAATATTCCATGACAACGAGACAAGCAATTTATAATGGTAAAACCCTGGGACAAACATCCACTTTAAAGTAATCTCTTCTATTAATGAAAAATATAACAACTTTCAACAACCCAAGTATGAAGATATTATGGAATCCACACACATTCAATAGTGAAGATAGTGTGTGTAAGGAGGATATGAGGTCACCTTATATATAATTACAACATGAGAGAATCACAACCAACCACACATTTGAGATAAACCTCAATTATGAAATATGAGGTGCACAATAAATATAAGAGACCCTTAAGCACAATTATTTGCCTAATCACATCAAATGTGACCACTATATAACAATACACTTTCAAACAATGAATCCACATGTATACTTCTATGGGAGCACCAAAGAAGGACCTCAACAATTATGAGTTTATATAAATACCAAGGTCAACATCCAAAAAAGGTAGGAATCAAAATATGAGAACCTACAATGGGAAAAATGTTACCAAACTCTAGTAAGGTTTAGGAATATAGGTGAGTTGGTCCATGATAATTGACTATGTGGGAAAATAACATGTATGTAATACATACCCCATAATTGACTTCATATAATAAAAATAGTTCCTCCCAACAAGCATCTTGTAGTCCAAAATAGAGTCCACAACTTCTACAGCAATCGAAATGGTTTTACCACCTAAGGAATTAGGTAATTATCCACAACTCCTAGAGGCCAGGAAAGAAGGTTGTCAAAGTAATTTTATATGGGACAATACAAGGGGATCCCAATTTATTCTATACTTCTAATGACATGACACGTGATAAATCTCTCTCATCCACAAGTCATCGACGGATGTTGAAATTCATAAAAATGGCCATGACTTGAAAATCCAAAAAATGAGAAAGACACAGTTCAAAATTATCTAAATCAAATATCATAAACCTAAAGTATAAGGGGTCAACATATCCAATAGATTATAACAATAACTTATGTTATGAAGAACAAGTTTTTATCACCTCTAAAGTAGACATAGAACAAGGGGATTGTGTAAAATATGTAATAATATCATAGTCTTGAGTAGCCCTAGTATGAGGATTATATTCCATTCTCCATAAAGGAGCTTTGGATATCATAGATATGGGATTTTGTTATGGCTTATATAGATGAAACAAAATTTGCAAAGAACCATCAAATGGAGGAGGTATAGTCTCCTTACTAGTAGAAGTCTCAAAGTTAGGTGTATTTATGATTTCACATTAGGAGATTCACAATATCATTATAAATTAGAATATTATGACAAGAAGCATCGTCTTGTTGGAAATTACCAAAAGAATTCGAAGTATTAGGTGCTCTACCTTTGTTATCAAGAAACATATGCTAAGGGAAAGTGTTCCACAATACCATGACCTATTGTGGGTTGGTTTGATTAGGAATATAATACCTTAAGTTTGTAAGTTCAATAATCTTAAGAAACTCATGAGCATGTTAATCATCCCCACAAACAACACAAGGATGTTTAAGTTGAAACCCTTTTTTTGGTTGTATCTAACCCTAATTGGTATTTTATTTCACCTAACATTAACTTTATTTCCCCCTTTCCATAAGCTATTATTTTATCTTATTATTATTATTATTCCCTTGGTTATAATCCTAGTTTCTTGTTTTTCGAGCCAAAATATAAATAAGTTAGGAACAAAGAAATATAACCAAGTAAATGTTGGATTAGACACAATTGGAGAATGCAAGGCATAAAGGAAATTTGGAGTATACACTTTAGGATATCTAGAAGGAACACAAGATTCTCCATAAGCACTAAGACCTCGAAGAAAAGGAACTTGACCAAATTAGTTAGAAGTGTTGATACTGAGAGGGGGGTGAATCAGTATCAAGTACAATTTAAAACCTTTCTCAACTTATACTTAAACCATTCAACTATATCCAATGAGTAATGAACAATAGTATAAGAGTTACACCAATACACCACAATACACCATACACAATATATGAGAAATAATCAATAGTTATTGTTCAAGGGAAGTAATGACTTCCAAAGGTAGCTACAGCTTCCAAATGTAAAGGGAGGGATAAAACCCCAAGAGGAAGATACAATCCTCCAATATCAAGAGAGAGTTGAACTCTCCATCCTTTCCCCTTCCTTCCACCCAAGAGTATATGAGAGATAATAAAACTTTACATTAAATCATCACCATCAACCAATCATCACATAGAACCTGATAATGCTTCCTGAGACTTCTTCAATTTCTACAATTCTTCAATTCTTGGAGTACTCTGATCCTATAGATAATATTACTCAATGTATTCTCTAAAACTCCTCCAAGTCTTGAATCCTCCCCAAAAAGAGGTTATAGAAAGAATGGTAGACTTTATTCAATTTTGGTCTATTCAGGAGAGTGAACTTGCACAGAATGCCCCGTGCTCAATAATTAACATCCAATTATGAAACTTGCACACAAGAAATTAAAGTCCGTACTCTTTCCAATGAAATTTTTCCCACTTCATTTGGATTCTTGATGAAGAAGTTATGAATGTTTTACCCGGAACACTTGTTTATTGACTAGCTTCAGGACTGGTCACAAACCCTATCTTCCACAGAGTGTATCCCCATAATCATAGCAAATAAAGAGATGAAATTTTTACCAGAGGTACCTTGATATGTATTCTCAATACCATAGTGATTTCACCATCTGAATCGTTCTAGAAAAAAAGTTATAGAAAAAATGGTAAGATGACCTTAAAATAACATACCTTAGAACACATCACCAAAAGACTTCATCCTCCCTTGAAACCCGACCTTATTTTCTTCTTATCTCCT
>ML776887.1:882218-902778 GCA_009831015.1 Picea engelmannii
TATATATATATATATATATATATAGTTAGTTAGTTAGTTAGTAACCATCATCCGAGCTAGTTTAAGTTGGTTAGGGTTGTTACAAAGTGGTATTAGAGCTCTAGGATTTCATAATTGGATGCCTTTAGGAGAATAGATGTTTTTGATGTAACTGCTATGGAAGAACCCATCAAACCCAGGTAGTTTATAGTTAGGGAAGAGTTATTGATCAAGAAAGAAAAAAAATTGTTAATTAGTCTAGCGATTTTATTTCTTTTATTTTGTTTCTTTTATTTTACTTTTGTTTGTTGTTCTATTGATTCTTTTTTTAATAGCTAATTAAATTTGAAATAATATGATGGCATTTGTTATTTACCCATGCATTTGATTTATACAATAGTGTGATTACCCTTCTTTATACTTCTTCACTGATTATAACAACACTACTAGCCTAAACCTAAAATGAAAAGCATAGGAAATATGTTATAGTAGACCAGCATTTATCATTTTAGAAGATTGTTCTTTTACTAAATGAAATAGAGAGATGGATGGATAGATTACTTGAAAAAAAAACATTTCCATAAATTCTAATCAATTTATAAAACTTTTACCATTGTCCACCATCATAAATCTTATTTGTTTTTTTTTGTTTGATCTTAAATGAAAAAGAAATGGGAATGAGTAGTAACCTTTGAACCCTATGCAACCATATTTTTATAGCGTCATTTGACACCACATGCTCATGATGGCTCATTGGCCTCAGTTACATCATTTTCCCAGCTTGCGGGACCAAAACCACCCATTTTCCTGCCTAAAAATACTTTAAAAAACACCATCTTTCTTTGTGTACATGACTTTCCTTCAATCAACTCATGTACATATGTTCCTTGCTAGTTAGCAACCTACATACATGTTAAATTGGCTCAAAAAATTAATAAATTATGATATTTCGGGTGGATTTGATGGGTTCCCGACCTCTTGTATCCTGTTCAAAAGGGAGTATAAATTAGAGCCTTGGGGTGGAGGAAAAACATAACAGAGAAATGCATCCTTATGTTGGCATTTTATTTATAGACCTGCAAGTCCCCTTTTCCCCTTGCTTCTAAGATTGTTCTTCCCCTCTGAAAACCCTTCTTTTCAGAATTTGTGTTTCCCCTATCTTGTCAGGAAGAAATCCTTTGCCTTCCTTGGACCTGTTGGAACACAAAGATTTGGAGGTTTTTCTTTTCATCTTTGGCCTTGGGTGGAGAAACCTGGAACCTGGTTTTGGGATTGTGTCATAGCAATTACACGTTGTAACCAACTTCTATGTTGTTATTAATAAAAGATCTCTTGTTCGTGTCCAGTTCTATTTGTCGATTCATGGTTTTAATGGGATTATCTATATCTTGTTTTGAAACTATTATGTAAATTGAAATGATCATGTCTAGATAGTTAGCATATAACTACCTATTTGCAAGTTGCTTGTCTCTTTCTTTGCAATATCTTTCAAAGGTTTGTTGAGTAAGAGTTCTAGAGAGAAATTTCTTGAGTGGGATCAACTTCAAACATTGGATTCTGGGTATCTTCTCTTTGTTATACTTTGAAAGTTAGTTATTTCAAAGTAGCTACTTTTAATCAATTGCTTGTTTAGAGTTTGAGAGTGATATTTTAGGGCATCGTTATGTTGTATCCCTAACCCATGGCCATAGGACTTAGTTTTTCGTAACATAATTGGTGATTCCGTTGGGGATTGTATGTCCTTTGTGGGCCAATATCGGGTGCTTGTATGAATTTTCTTTGGTTTTCTTTATTTCTTCTTGTTTTTACTATTGAGTTCAATCTTCTAAAAACCTAGGCCTCTATTTTTCAGTCATTGACTCCAATCTTTTCTTGTTTTTTCTTGAAATTTTGGGTATTGTACTCATTGTTCTTCAATAATAGACGCGTACATATGTGGGTTGTAAGAGGGAAGGGCATATACATATGCTCCTTTCCTTGGTGGCAGTCATGTACAAGTCTTATAAAGAGGTGTTTTTTCCTTTTTTCTTGGTCAAGGTCTTGTCTTGGTCTTTGAGGGTCTTGTTGGGCTTTCTCGGTTTCTGTATATGTCCTTAGCAGTCTCAGAAGTCAGTATTGGTTTATAAAACTAAAATAAAAACAAATTCATTTGATGTTTCTATGCTTCTGAGTCATTCTTGACTTTGCTCTTTGTTTTCCGTTATTTTCTTGCTCTCTTTTGGTCTCTCTACTGCATTTTGTGTTTTGGATTTTTTTACCAAATTTTCCAAGTTTTTCTAAGTGTATACTCTCTTTCCTTTGACAACAGTGGCATACATATTCTACTATTACATATAATTAAAGCGAGTACATACGCTGAAAAATGTGTAAGTGTTGGGTCATATATGCGCTCTATAGAAGGCCAAATCACATACATACGCGCCCTATAGAAGGCCAAAGCATGTACATATGTTCCCTATAGGAGTTAAAATTACAAACATAACTCATATGCACTCCCTACAGCGAGCGTAAGCGTTGGGTCATATACACGCTCTGTAGAAGGCCAAAGCGTGTACATATGCGCCATATAGAAGGCCAAAGCATGTACATACACGCCCTATAGGAGGTCAAGTCACATGCATAACTCATATTTTCTCCATACAGTGCTCTATGTCATCTACATTAGCTTATATACGTGACCTACAGTGGAGATAGTCGCGTACACCTCCAAAAAAGTGACTTTTTTGCTTGTTTTTCAGCGTTTTTGGAGCCCTCTTTTGGCTAGTTTGGGGGTATTTTTAGGGGATTTTGGTCCAAAAACAATTTGTGGCCTATATTAGGTTGGTAAGGCCTTAAATTTATCCATATTTGTCTATATTTTATCCGTTGGATTGCATAACTATAATACTAGTCTTGTTCTCAGGATCTCAGCTTTTTGGTCGTTGTTCTAGTCATCTTTGAAACTTGGGTTTGTATTTGAGTTTGAAACTTTTATTTTGTGATTTCATTAGTTTTTCAAACATAAAAGGACAAAATTTTCTTTCTTTTCACATCTTTTTCTAGTTTTTTCTTTGGTAGAAAGAAGAAAAAACAAAAAAAAAACCTAGTTTTTTGCTAGTAAGGTCTCTTTCTTTATTTGCATTGTTTTTCATTGTTATTTGAAAAAGAAAAATATATTAGCATAGAATTTTTTTTTATTCTCATATTGAAATAATTTCAAAGAAAAAAGAACAAAGAAAATCCTTTTGTTTTATTCTTTTGATTTTCTGAAAAGGTTGCATTGCACATTTTGCATCAGAAAGAGAAAAGATTGCATTTCAATGATTGAAATTTTGTTCATGCATTTTGTTTTTTGAAACTCCTTTTCATTGAAGAATTAGTGTAAAGTTTTCTTTGTCAATGTTCTTTTAAGTTTCATTTTTGTAATAACCATAAAAAACATCAATTTCACTTCCATAACCTTTGAGTAAAACAAGTCACTAAAATGAACGTTAAACTTAAAATCTACTAGACTTATTTTCTAGGGTTCACAAATAAGTTTGGGGTTAGGGACTTGTATCAGGATTGGAGAGATAAATCTCCAAGGCAAGTAAAAGAACATAGGAGTTTGATATAGGGAGAATCAAATCCAATTTTCGTGTAAGTATAGTTGGGAGTCTCCTCTAATATAGGAGTTAAACATGAGGTTGCATAAGGAAGAGTAGAGGAGATTACCCCTCCCTTTGGCCCAACCTCTGGTTATATGTTAAATGCATACGACCCTAGAATTTATATTCCAACCGCCACATATAACGCATGTTCTACCATTTTATCCGCCTCCGCCAAACCATCCACCATTCTAGTGGTCACCCAATAGATTTGGAAAGACACACCAAATTTTTTATAACCATGTATACCAAAAAGGGGAGGCCCATGGGATTCAACCCCGGGACCTCCGCTAACCAAAGCACCTTAATATAGCATCCTCTACTGGCGCGCCAACCATCACCTTTATTTCATAACCACCCAATTTTTGAATAAGAAGGGATTTTTGCCAGTGCATTCAAAACATAAGAAGAGAGGAGAACCAAGCGCGCCCATACAGAATTTTTATGGACTGTGGCATGTTTTTCGAGATTTATCACTCATTAATTGCATAGGCAGTGGCACGAAAATTGAGAAAGGGGTGTTTTTTGGGACTAAAAGTGTTAGACTCAGATCAAGGCGTGGAGACAAACATTTTTAATTAAAACAATGACATGAATGCAGTGGTGGTGTTAGTTTTCTGATCTGAGCAAAGATTTTATAGCTTAACTCCAAAATGAGGTATACTTGTGTATTTTACCCAATTCTTTTGTGGAGTTAATAAAAATACCTACCCATTTGAGAGCACGACCCGTAGATGTATTCCACCAAGGACGAACTCCGTTATCAATTTATTTGTGTTCATATTGCATGTTTATGTCTCTTTCCTTATGAGATTTTCCTTCTTTATGGTGTACTTTAGTTTATGCTCATTTAATACAATTATTTAATAAGTCACCTAACAAAAATATCATGGATCATGTTGGTATCAGAGAAGTCATATTTGACTTGAATTATTGAGTATGAATGCTTACTAGGGCCGATCATAAGTAGGGTGAAGGAACTCTTAAGACGTTCAATACCGAAGTTGGTCGTGTATCCCGAAGGAAGAATATGGCAGAAGAGGACAGCATGATGAACAGGAGAAAAAATTTCACATGGTCTTTTATCGCATGTCAGAAATGGTCGAACGAATGTATGGAGATTACGAGAAGAGTGTTACACATCAAAATCACTCATTACAATGATGGCCTGGTGTCGTCATTACCAATGTTGCAAGTGTCGCATTTTGGCCGCAAGTGTCGCAAATATAATACTGTCATCTTGTCTATGTTGTGTCTCCGATGACATTATCAAGAACACTTACAAGACACCTCAAAAGACTGGTTTTGAACAAGAGAAGACATTTGAAAAAGAGTACAAGTCGTTTTCCACTGAGAAACCCACTCAAATATCATTTTTTGGAAGGCAGCACTCCCCTATACACTGTCAGGGAGCATTAGCGCTCTGTGCCCTCTTTTGGAGGAGCGTTGGAACGCTCTGTGCCCCATTTTGAGGGAGCACTACCCTTTTTGAGATAATTTTGGACTTTTGAGACAAATCAGGGAAGAATCCTTTCAATCTCTGAAGGCAGTTGGATTTGAATCTGAGGTCAAGCCTTGATCTTAGGGAAGATCCAAAACTGAAGGAGAAGAATCCTCAACTTAACCCAAATATATCTCAAGTGGTTAGGCCTATCCAAGCCTATATAAGGAGGCCTTCTCATGGTGAAAGGGAGATGGAGATAGAGAGATACCAAACTTATGAGCTCATGAGTAGTATTGAGATGGAGACATTGTGAAGCATATAACTTATGATCTCATAAGGAAGATATCATTGAAGCATCATCATTTTGTGTGTGGATTATTTGAGCAAGGGTATCGACAAAGGGGGCTTGGTGAAGTTGTTGCACCTACATCCATGGTTGTAAGCACCACTTTGTTCTCATTAATATAAATCTATGCTTGGTATGTTTCCTTTAAAGTTAGTGTACATTTCATGAACTTGTTTCTTTCATAGATCCATTATGAAGATAATCATGGTAGAGTAGGAAGAATCGTTGTCATTTCTCATTGTATTACAGGACCTTCTGAAGGACTTGGAGATCAAGATCAACCTGGATCGAGCAAGGACAAACATTAGTAAAAAGGTATTTACTCTTCCTCCTCCTTCTTCTTTGATAGTTTAGTTTCATGAAAAGGAAAGTCAGTGTCCATAATATCACTTTTTTGTCTTGGTCATAGGGGTCTAGTATCCAGGAGGAAATCCACTTGTCTGCAGGAGGATTATCCTATAACAGAAATTGGCGACTCCACTGGGGATGAGCTCTGATTTTTTATTCCTTTCCTAGGTATTGTTTTGTCCTTTTCTCATTCTTTGACCTTCTCCATACCATGTCTATGATTCTTAGATCTGATTGATTGGCTCTTGATTTCGTCATATTCACTTTGATTGACTGATTTTGTTTGAAATTTTGATTTTTTGGGCATTTTATGAACTTTAAGAGCCTAGCGCTCCCCTACCTATGCTACCAAAGAGTTGGCACTCCCTGCTGGTCTTACACAAAGCATTGTAATGCTCTGCTACCCTTTACACCAGAGCGCCTCCCCTTTTCTATGAAAAATATTCTAGGGTTTCATTCTCTGAGGTTCATTTCTTGTTTTTAGTACTTGCTCAAAGTCTTACAATCTCAGTACATCTTAGTATTGGCTTTCAACACTCTGCTTTCTAAGAATTGATCACCTTTTTTTTGGAATTTTTACATTTTATTTCCTTGCCTTGAAGTCACTCTTTGTCTTTGATGATTTAGAGTCAACTTACTATTTTCCTCTCATTTATCTGACTGAGTGGAATCTTTTGTGAGGAAATTCAAAGGTCTATGCACCATTCCATTTTGATCTTTGAGGTATTTTCTCTAAGCATTTACTCCTGTCTGGATTTGGTTTTATTTTTTCTTGTTTGATCACAACGAGGGTGTGTTTTTGTTTATGTGATTTTTTCTTCTGAGTTGTTTAAATCTCACAGATCTTGAAGTTTGATTAACATAGGAAGATTTACATAAAACTGATTATCAATCACATATAAACATTTTAGCATTGTATCGGATTTTTGATTGAGGACTATTTCACGAGGTCATTGCATCTTAGTTTTTGAAAGTGAAAGGAAAATCCTTCTCCTTCCCTTAAATAGACATTCATTGAAAGAAAAGACTGCTTGCCATTTCTTATGCATGTTTTGGGAATTGAGTCATGATATCATCACTTTTCACTCTCATACACATCTGAGTAAACAATAGCCTTAAAATCAAGCACCTAACTAAAATTCATCAGACATTTTTACATTTTCTGTTAGAAAACCTACATTAGCTTAAGGTGTAGGGCTTTGGAATAGGTTGAAAGGATAACTTTCCAAAGTTGTCAAACAAACATTAGCATATTGCGATAGGGAGAGAAAATCCAATTGATGTATAGGCTTTCTGGGATCCCCCTCTCACACAGGGGTTACCCACGAGGTTGCGTTCGAGAGATTTATAGAGATTATCCCTCTGTGGTTCAACCATTCTTAGTAGTCAGATCGTATAATGGGGGTTCTTCTTGAGGTTCAACTGTCTTCATTTGGTCTCGGTGCTTCGTGAATTCTAAATCCGTTCAGGGTCCTCTGGAGTTCTACCAGTCCATTTGTCCTTAGCTCTCTCGAAGGATTTTGGACTTGTTATCATGCCCATACGTTCAAAATGGACTGTCAATTGTACTCGCCCGGGGGATGATTACGAGTTGGTCACCTTAGTATCCATAATCTTCAGAGTCTTACACGAGGTGACAATGAAGGGAAGTCTCACTGTACCTGGAACAAACGTTGGTCAAACTCACTCGAGCTCCTTGGAGGGTAAATCCACATTTACTGTGTGGAATCTTGCACCAAGGCATAAGTCCGTTAAGAAGGTCTCCAATGTAATTGATCCACCCACTCTATCCCCACCCCTTCCTATATTGATCTCGCGATGTTGGATTTCATCACTAACTAGTGGTTTCATTGTGGGAATTTTTGTTTGATTGTTTTCTTTTAGATTCATAGTGTGTGTTGCTTGTTTTACTTAGTGGACTTTAGGTTGAGTCACTATTAATGGCATCCACTCCTGGGAGTACCAATGGAGGAACCCCTTGTCCTGAGGAACCTTTCTCGTTTCCTTCTTTTGGAAACGTTGGCCCTCTGTACATTGCCACACTGAGTCTTCCGGGACTCACCATCGGATTATCGGTTTGGTTATTTTCCACTCCGGTGATCTTGAATCCTCCCAGTGCTTTACCTACACCTAATACTTCAGGTGTCAATACACCACCCACACGTCAACCTCATGTCGAATTTTCACCTTATTCACCCATTAAGTCTCCTTCCTTTTCTCCTTCTTCGCCTAGTGAAAGCTCTAAAGCAAGTAGCCAGGCTTATCAGAAGAAGCAGAAATAGAAAGAGAAGAAGAAGAAGAACCTAAAAAGGACTAAGCCTCCAACTATGTTAGATGTTGGATCTAAGCAGACAGCTATTGTTAATAGTATCGGGAGTGTTGATGAGGTCAAAAATATTAAAATGAAGAATCTAAAACCCAAATTACCTTAAAGTATTTGTAAGGGTGACCACTTTCTAAGGGATTTCCCTGGTATTCCCAAGGTCTTAGAAATGTGGTCCTCCACATCATTGGCCCCTGCTAGACATGCTAGTGATGCCCCATCAACTAGTGACATTAAGGTTGGTAAGAATAAGACAACTGTCAAATTTCCTTGTATGTTATGTGAAGGTGATCATTATTCTCACCTTTGTCCTCGTATGGATGAGGCTTCTTCTATTTTGAAAAATATTCAACTTCCAATCGATTATCGTAATATTTATGCCAACCCATCATCAGTTGATGGACTGGTCAATCTGGTTCCATCCCCGGTCAATCTAGTTGATCAGGTGGTCAATCTAGTTTCACACTCGACTGAACCACAAACCCAAGTAGTTGATCTAGTTATGTCATTGATCAGCCCCACTTTTCATCTGAAAAGTGAAACCCAAGTGATTGATCCAACCCCGTCATTAGTCAGTCCCACCCTTCATCTGAAGAGTGCCAAAGTGGTCGATCTGGTTCCTCCATCGGTCAATCCCACTCCTCCATTGAGGAGTGCCAAAGTGGTTTCTCTGGTTACATCATCGGTCAATCCCACTCCTCCATTGAGGAGTGCCAAAGTGGTTGCTCCGGTGAGATTATCGGTCAATCCCACTCCTCCTCTGAAGAGTGCCAAAGTGGTCGATCTAGTTCCACCATCGATCGATCCTACTCTCCCTCTAGAGAGTAAACCTGATACTTCCCACGTTTTTCTCATTGATACAACATCTACCATGCCGGGGGGGGCATTCCTCCTTCTCCTGCGAAAACCCCTCCAAGTAATGAGGCCATCCTTTTTTATTGGGGTGTGCTAACTGGACCTCGTCTTCCCTCTCACATTCCTTTCAAGATTACAGTATAGATTTGTGGTTGGGACATTCCTCATGCACTGATAGATGAAGGTTCGTTTGTTAGTATTTTGTCCTCTATTGCTTGGAAAGCTTTGGGTTATCCTAAGCTTGTGTCAGTTACCCAGACTTTGTTCTCTTTTAACAGAAGAACTAGTCACCCTTTAGGGATCCTCCCCCAATTTCCCATAACTTTGGGAGGGAAAACTATCTTTATTGATGTTATGGTAGTCCAGTACCCCTTGGATTTCGATTTACTTATTGGGCAAGATTATGTCTATGCCATGAAAGATATTGTGTCCACTCTCTTTCATGTGATATCTTTCCCTCACGATGGAAGAATGGTGAATATTGATAAACTTTCGTTTATTGGCCCTGACTTGACCATCAACCCAATGACCTCCCTAAACGGTACATATATGCAGTCGGTATCACCCCTGCCACAGGTCAATTATGTGGCGTTATCTCCCATGCCTTCAGTTGCCGATGAAGATGACTTAGATCCGGTAGTTGACATGGTGATCTCTTCGGTAGGGCTATTGGAACCTGATCTCCTTACCCCTATCACAGACCTCGACATGTGTTTCTTCCAGAGTGTTTTCCTTCCATCCAGTGAAGATCTCTTGGAAGTCATGACCAATTTTTGTCCCTTGATATCGTGTCCTTCCAGATCGTTATCCTCTAGGAAGCCATGATCAAGAAGACATAATGAGCATAGTTTCTCTTTTCTATGGAAAGCTCGTTAAAAAATGAAATAGAGGCTACGAGCACAGTTTTTCTTTTTTGTGGTAAGCTCGTTAAAAAATGAAACAGAAATCTGGGGATTGAACCTGGAGCCTTGAGCATAGTTATTTTCCTGTGTCAAGCTCGTTTAAAAAATGAAACATTCACGTCTCCTGTCAGGTCAAGTCTTTCGCCAGATCTCGTAGATGTCAAGTCGAGTCTTTTGTTAGGTTTCATATTTGAACCTTCTTTTCATCCACCTGTATCCTTTTTCTCCATCTAGTACAGAAATTGGTGACAAACTCAAAGTCAGTGAATGAATTTAAGCTTGGGAGGCATGTCTCCATCCTTTGATGATCATTATGGAGTTAACCACTAGTTTTCAAGCTGGGGGCATAACGAGAATAGTCTTAGTTTGTTCTCATGCTCAGAAAAACATAAGAACGCACCGAGTAAAATTTTATCTCTTTTTCGGACTCGCATGGATACACAAAAAAGGAACCCCTTGGAGTCGTCTTTAAGCTCTTTTCAGACTCTCTAAACGTGAAAAGATTGTAGAGTGATCTTGATTCCTTTCCCACTCATTAAAAGGTTTGAAAGGGCATCTTTCGAGTGATAATTTATCTCTTTTTCGGCCTCATAAGACTAACATTATGAAAAAGGACCACATTGGAGTCATCTTTAAGTCATTTTCAGACTCTCTAAATATGAAAAACAACTGAGTTTACCTTCTCTGGACTCGTTAAACAATCATACATTGAAGGACCCATATGGGAATGAACCCTTACTTCTTCCAGTTTGTTAAATAAAGGAAGAGGGACTTACCGAAGGTGAGTTATATCGAGCATGTGTTACCCTCCTCTATCTTGTTAAACTAAAAAGAGGTACTCATCTATCTGGATGGGGGAAAAATTGAAGGAAGCAAGCCAAGCAGTTTTTGAGAACATTACCAGTAATTATTACAATCGCCCTTGAACACAGCAATTTATCCTTGCATGCATTTCAATTCATTGAACCTCTGCACTGAACTAATCCTTTGGGTTTCCTTACTCCTTTGGGTCACCCGATGAAATTCACTGTATCCACTGCATTATCAAATTTTGGTCCTTGTCACGTTTTTGTTGTCATGCCTCAGTGTTCAAGGGAAGTATCTGCCTCAAGAGTCAACCATCACAAATTCTTGTTTCAATGCCCATGTCAGTCCATGCTCATTTGATCCACCAATTACATCTTTGTGTTAGTTTCATGTCATTGATGAGGGATACACCAAGGCCCTCCTTCGACGAGTCTATTCCTGTCGAATTCAGCACATTATCTAGGATCTAGACTTAGAAACCAGTTAGTACCTTGGGACCTGCATGCCTCAATGGCAGGACTCCTCACTTCTGACAGTGGGTTTACATCATTGACCCCTAATTGGGTGATTCCATGGATGTTCGACTTCAGCTCATCCATTCACATTCATTGGAATGTACTAGAGTACCTTGGGAATCATTGGCATCAATGGTGATCTCCCTCGTGCTTGTTAACGGTTTACCTCATTGACCGATAATCAAGTGGTTTCTGCCATGTTCGACATTAGGACATATATTCACATGGTTATATTCATACTACATCGAGATCGGTAAGAAGACCCTGGGTTGAGTCATCACTCTTATATGTACTCTGCCCAGGTTGTGACGGAGTTTCTTTTCAACGTTGACAAATATATTATTACATATATCCACTTTGTATTGGTTTGTGGCTATGTCTTGTAATCTCATAGATCCACGGTGTATTCTTCATGGCTATGATCAGTTCAAGTCATAGGAGTATAGATCCACATTGTATCATCAGTGGCTATACATTTTTGTCAATATAATTATGGATCTGCGATGTATTTTATTGCGGCCATACCTTGAAAGTCTTTATCACTCAAGCATAGGTATGCCTGCCTTGGGTTTGAAACATGTCATAATATTTGTTTGATGGTTGTGTGCAGCTTCTATCAGGTTCTATGTGTCTGTACCCTTGCTTAAATACAAAGTACTTTAGTCATCATTTCTCATCTTCTAACTTCGCACTTTGGGGGGGAATCTGTTACACATCAAAATCACTCATTACAATGATGGCCTAGTGTCATCATTACCAATGTTGCAAGTGTCGCATTTTGGTTGCAAGTGTCACAAATATAATATTGTCATATTGTCTATATTGTGTCTCAGATGATATTATCAAGAACACTTACAAGACACCTCAAAAGACTGGTTTTGAAGAAGAGAAGTCATTTGACAAAGAGTACAAGTCTTTTGCCACTAAGAAACCCACTCAAATATCATTTTTTGGAAGGCAATGCTCCCCTATACACTGTCAGGGAACGTTGGTACTATGTGCCCTATTTTAGGGGAGCGTTGGAACACTTTGTGCCCCCTTTTGAGGGAGCACTGCCCTTTTTGACCGAATTTGGAACTGTTGAGACAAATCAGGGAAAAATCCCCTCAATCTCTGAAGGTAGTTGGGTTCGAATCTGAGGTCAAGCCTCGATCTTAGGGAAGATCCACAATTGAAGGAGAATAATCCTTAACTTATCCCAAATAACTCTCAAGTGGTTCGGCCTCTCCAAGCCTACATAAGGAGGCCTTCTCATGGTGAAAGGGAGATGGATATAGAGAGATACCAAACTTATGATCTCATGAGTGGTATTGAGATGGAGACATTGTGAAGCATCTAACTTATGATCTCATAAGGAAGATATCATTGAAGCATCAGCATTCTATGTGTGGATTATTTGAGCAAGGGTCTCGATAAAGGGAGCTCGGTGAAGCTCTTGCACCTACATCCATGGTTATAAGCACCACTTTGTTCTCATTAATATAAATCTATGCTTTGCTTGTTTCCTTTAAAGTTTGTGTACGTTTCATGAACTTGTTTCTTTCATAGATCCATTATCAAGCCAATCATGGTAGAGTAGGAAGTATCGTTTTCATTTCTCATTGTCTTACGGGGCCTTCTGAAGGACTTGGAGATCAAGATAAGCCTGGATCAAGCAAGGACAATTTGGTCTCTAAACCCACCATCAGTGATTTCCAAAAATTGGAAGTAAATTTTGTGTCTCTGTCAGATATTATCTCTCTCGACATATTGTGCAGTCGGAATACCTCTTTTATGAATATCTGGGCGATATCTATCGCCTTGTAGGTTGATTTGACGGGGATGAAATGAGTAGACTTGCTCAGTTTATCCACCACCACCATAATGGCATCATTCTGTTTGGTTGAAGTTGGTAATCCAGTGATAAAATCCATGGAGATGGTTTCCCATTTCCATTCTGGGATGGGTAAAGGGTGTAATAGTCATGTTGGGTGTCGATGTTCTGCTTTAACCTATTGGCACTCTATGCATTGGGCCAAATATTTGGCTATGTCCTTCTTCAATTCAGGCCAATAAAATTGTTTTCGGGTGGCAGTGATCATTTTCTGGTATCCTGGGTGACCAGTGTATGGTATTTTATGTAGTTCATCCATAATGAACCTCTTCAAGTCGTCACAATTTGGAATGTACAGTCTATCTCTATAAGTGAGTAGACCTCCTTCGGTCATCTGGTAGCCTTCATATTTTTCTCCAGCAGGTTCTTGTTGTAGATATAGGGTCACAGTCTGAACGAAGGAATATGTTTCTTGTGCATTTTTTACTTTGTTCTTGACATATGTCTCGCAGGTACTCACCGCTACCAGGTGAATTGTTTTCATGCTTCTGCTAAGGGCATCGGCCACCCTATTTTCCTTCCCTTTGATGTGTTTGATTTCAAAATCAAATTCGCTAAGGAGGGCCATCCATCTAGCTTGTCTAGCATTGAGATTTGGTTGGTCGAACAAATACCGCAATCCATAGTGATCTGTCATAAGAACAAATTTTCTTCCCAAGAGGTAATGCCTCAACATTTTCAAGGCATGCACTATGGCAGCCAGTTCTAGATCATGTGTCACATAGTTGACTTCATGTTCATTCAATTTTTGGGATTCATAGCAGATCACACTTCCTTCCTTCATAAGGACTCCTCTGATCCCTTCCTTACAAGCATCTGTGCACACAAGGAAGTCAGCTTCTGGGTTAGCGATTTTCAACACAGGTGCATGGGTTAGTAGATGTTTCAGGGTTTGAAATATTTCTTCACATTGTTGTGTCCACAGGAATTTTGTCCCTTTCTTCTGGAGGGCAGTGATTGGACAACTAATCTTGGAGAATCCTTTTATAAATCTCCTATAGTATCACGCCAATCCCATAAAGGATCTGATGTATGAAACATCCTTTGGGGTAGGCCATTCCATGATAGACCTGATCTTGTCGGGATGTACTGCTACCCCTTCCTCAGACAGAACATGTCCCAAGTAATGTATTTGCTTCTGAAAGAAGTCACATTTGTCGAATTTAGCATAGAGTTGATGCTCTCTTAGCACTTGCAGCACAATTCTAAGGTGCTCTTCATGTTCTTCTCTATTCTTAGAGTAGATTAATATGTCATCAATAAAAACTAGTACAAATTTATCTAAAAATTTACTAAGTACATTGTTCATTAAGCACATGAAAGTGGCAGGGGCATTGGTTAGCCAAAATGGCACTACCACAAACTCATAGTGACCATACCGTGTCCGGAAAGAGGTTTTATGGATGTCTTCTCCCTTGATTCGGACTTGATGGTATCCCAACCTCAAGTAAATTTTTGAGAAAATAGACGCTCCTCCCAACTGATCGAATAGATCATCGATCCTGGGCAAGGGGTACTTGTTCTTTATGGTTACTTTATTAAGTTGTATGTAATCTATACACAGTCTAAGGGTGCCGTCCTTCTTTTTTACAAACAGGACTGGTGCTCCCCATGGGGACACGCTGGGTCGAATATAACCCTTATCCATCATTTCTTTCAATTGTAATTTGAGTTCCACCAACTCAGGTGTGCTCATCCAGTAGGGTGTCCTAGACACCGACACCGCTCTTGGTGCGAGCTCTATCGAGAAGTCAATGTCTCTTCTCGGAGGTAGACCCGGTACCTCTTCCGGAAACACATCTCTGCATTCTCTCAGGATAGGGTGATCATTAGGGCTTGGTTTAGCACCTTCGATGGTTTTTAACACCTGTATTGCATATAGGGGACATCCCTTTCGGCAATACTTTCTCATTTGCAGGGCTGATATTTGCCTCACCGAGACCGGTTTTCGGATCCCTTGAAGGGTTATCCTTTTTCCTTCTTTACTCACACATTTTAAGGTTTTATGGTAACAGTCCAGTCTGGCTTTATGGGCGGCCAGCCAGTCCATACCAATCAACAGATCGTATGATCCCAGGGGTAATACATTAAGGGTTTCTTAGGTGGGGAATTCACCCAACATTAATTGGCAAGCTGGTATGACCTCTACTACCTTTCTTTTGGTGCCAGTGGCTAACTGTACCAACCATGGCTTAGTTTGCTTTCATGGTTGTAGCTTACACTTATCAATAGATTTAGGGGCTATATAACTCAAATTTGAACCAGGGTCAATCAAAACAGACACCAGATGGTTGAAAATCATACCTTCTATTTCCACCACTGAAGCTTGGTGGTCAGCTTGGTTATTATCCAATGCTGCATAAATCTACAGCACACTCCTTGCCACATCATTGACTGTGGGAGCTTCCTAAATGTTATAAACTTTCCAACTATTCTATTTTCGGTGTGGACAGTCTCTCAAGAGATTCTCTTCTCCGCAACCCCAGAATTTCAGAGGTTCTCTCTTTTGGTTATCAGTCTTTACTGGTATAGGTCCAGAAGTTTTATTTCCGCCTGATGATGGAAAATTCTGTTGGAGTACACTCCGGGATGGAAGGTTCATTCTGGGGTTCTTCTTGTAGTTTTTAAATCCTGAGGATTTGATCCACTTTTTCTGAAATCTCGAACCACTCTTCTGCTTCCAGTCTCCACGAGACTCTACCCGATGTCCATATTGTTCATGACAATATGTTACTTTTCGAATAGTGTCTTCTAAGGTCTTTGGCTCGTCGAATTCGATTTGGTTCTGGTATTCCTTGGGTAGCCCACTGATGAAGCGTTGCGCCTTCGCCTTCTCTGCTTTGATGTAGGGTACATATCTCAATAAGTCAAGGAATTTGTTGACATATTTCTCTATAGTGAGTTGTCCCAATTTGAGTTCATAAAACTCTTTAGCCTTCTCTTCGAAATACCTTTCCGACAAATACTTCTTCCGGAAGTACTTTTCAAACTGTTTCCAAGACAAGTCCTCCTCGCGGACCCCTTTCATATTCTTAAGATCCTCCCACCAGATGGAAACCTTTCCATTCAAATTGAAAGTGGCCACTCAGGCCTTCAAATTCTCTGAAAAATCATGGACTCTGAAATATTTCTTCAGTCCAAGTATCCAGGCCTCGGCTTCCTCTCCCTTCTTTATCTCACCGTCGAAGGAGGGAGGTTTGGCCTTTCTGAATTCTTCAAATTTATGACCCTTGGAAGTCTTTTTTTCTTCTGTTTTCTTCGAGAATAGGAACTGGTCCTACTGCTGGAAGATCCTTCTGAATCGTCAGCTTCCTTCTCAGTGGAATCATCTGGCACTGGTCCTTTACCTCTGGGGTGGACCTTTCTTGAGGTGCTCCTCTCAGTATGGCCACTAATACGACCATGTTTCTTCATCTCGGGTTCATGTTGCATTTGTCACTGTAGGTCGGATAAGCTCTGCAGTAAAACTGCATTAATTTCGGTTTTATTTTCTTTTTCTTTCATAATCCTTTCATTGTCGGCCTTGCAGCTTTGCAATTAAACCATGAGACTCCTCATAGTCTCGGCTAGATTTGGAGGGGTTCCCATTGCTCTTCTTTCATCAGACTCTTCGTCTCTATTACGGGAGCCTTCTCCCATCTCTTGGGGAGTCACCATTCTCTGCGTCTGTAAATTCCCACGGCTGATCTTCCGCTTGGGTGAAAAGACAAACGCTGGTTATTAGTCAAGAGTTAAATACATTTTATAGTCTACGCATAAATTTATAACTCTTTCACATGCATACACAGTCAGGTTGTCATTCCCAAGTTTTAATCATGGATAAGAGAGTTAAGTTAGGGGGTTACTCCTCATAGGAGTGCCTCGAACGGAGCTTATGTGCAACTCGTGCATGAGCCCAATCAGGCTGAGTGTTGTAACCATGCTCTGATACCACTTTGTCACATACCCACTACCTAAATCGGATTTCTCTGGTTTTCTGCCGAATCAAAAGCCCTAACACCCATGGAGGACCAGCGTAAGCTGGCTCTTTCTCTCTCCCCGCCCCCATGTGGTCGCAAGTCATGATCACAGTCCGAATAAACATAGTACCTCTTTCATATTTTGTGCCTCGGTGCTACAGTGATGTCGAGGCGTTTGACTTGGCAACCGTCGAACCCCGACAGGGCTAGAGAACAGCCAATGAGAAACGGCCCAGTTGCGCGGTTAAGTGGAATACAGGTGGCAAAGAGGGAAAAGCGACATGGTAGTCGACATGACAGGAGGGGGGACCACTTCACACGCCTCACTATTTCGGACCCCCCCCCCTCCCCATTAAATGTAGAATGGAAAGGGGGGCTCCGGAATGAATCCTCAGCCGTAGATCTGAGCAAGTGGACTCTGGCCATCCAGATCTTCTCGCTACTTACCCTTATGCACATTCGCACCCCAGCATAAAGATGGCATCTCTACCTCACATCGAATGGTCATCCCAGACACAGGATCCTCCGAGAGGATCCTGACCATTCATCAGAGCCTAACCACATGCTAACATCTTGAGGTTTATAAGTCTGGACTTCTGGGTTTGAGAGCACGGGGAAACATGTCCCTTTGGTATCCCGAATGCTGAAACGCCGACGTGCTGAACGAACTTCAATCATAGATTAGCCCCTTGGGTTAAGCATTGGTCGATATGACCTCTTCCCATATGACCACACTCTCTCTTCCGTCGGGATGTATCAAGGCGAGAGCCCGACCTCTTCTCATCGAGACTCTTGAATCCCTGATTTCCTGAAAATGGGTAATCCCTTGACACGTCACCCCTTAAATCGGATGGTCCACAACTGCCCCGGGGTTTCCACCCAGGAAAGTCCTAATCCCTTGTCGCCAGGGCTCCCGACTCCGCTATTCCCGATTTCCTGAAATGGGAGATCTTACGACACGTGGCCTCCGTCAATCGGACGGCTCAGGTCTATCCCGGGGTTTCCACCATGGAAAATCATGAACTCTTGTCAACAGAAATCCCGATTCCGCGATTCCTGATTTCCCGAAATGGGAGATCTTACGACAGGTGGCCTCCGTCAATCGGACGGCTCAGGTCTATCCTGGGGTTTTCACCATGGAAAATCATGAACTCTTGTCAATATAAATCTTGATTCCGCGATTCCCAATTTCTCGAAATGGGAGATCTTACGACACGTGGCCTCCGTTAATCGGATGGCTCAGGTCTATCCTGGGGTTTTCACCATGGAAAATCCCGAACTCTTGTCAACAGAAATCCCGATTCCGCGATTCTCGATTTCCCGAAATGGGAGATCTTACGACACGTGGCCTCCATCAATCGGACGGCCCAGATCCATCTCAGGATTTCCACAATGGAAAGTCTCGATCCACTGGAGTGTTAACCGTCGGGTATCTCCTGACGGATCCAATGGCTGTAGGGTTTTTCAGCCGAGATCTGACGGCTCAAACAGATTCCTAACTGGTGGGCTCTCCCATGACTTCCTAAACATGGAAAGATCCACGGTCCAGATACTCTCATGGACCTTGGGGATCCACGGTCCTGATCTCTTCGCTACCCCTGAAGTCACAGAGAAACCAAGTGGTAAGACGTTTAACACCCTACTTTCTCCTACCAATCTAACGGTCGTGTGTGACCGCAGATTTCCCGACGGAATCTCGTTCGTCGATCACCACCTATCAAGGTTAAGGCACTTAACACTCCATCTTATCCTTCCGATATGACGGTCATGAGTGACCACAGATCTCCCGACAGAAGCTCATTCGTCGATTCGATATTCCATCCTTATGCTGGCATCTCAGGTTTTCAAGAGGATCGTTTATCCTCATGCAGGGTTATTAAGGCTTTACGCCTTCACATTTACTTTCCCGATTCTTGATGGGATTTTCAAGGAGGGTATCTCTATCGGGAGGTTCACCCAGGGTACTATCTGAGGCAGATAAGGGTATCGTCCTCCTGAGAACTAGACGTGAAGTMTGAGTTAGATCAGTATGCATATAAATAACGATTCATGAGGACATAAGCCATACGTAGTCTTTCCATACAAATATACAACTACTAGTACTGATCAAAATACCATACAGACATTCTTATAATGAAATCATTCACAGTTTCATAGCTTATGAGCATAATTATCAGAATACATATATTTCAAGATGCCAAAGGAAAAACACTTATCATAAATAACACCAGGGGTCAAGCAACTACTAAGAGGGGTGCTCGTTTCCACCCAACCGTAGGCTTAGCGACTCCCAGCGGATTTACCACTAGCCACCCTTGAGCTAAGACCACAATGTTGTGAGACTGTGTCTCTGTCTACTAGTGACCAGGAGCGAAGGTTACTCTCCTTCCTCTCTTCTATCACTTACTCTGCGTATTGCCAGAGTTCTCCCCTCGCATCTACCCCCAATCGCTTCCACCCTATGCCTTATCCTCTTGCGAGGTTGTGTGTGGCGTGATTTCCCTCGCGTTGGTCAGTCATGATGGCTCTACAGATAGGAATTTCACCTCCCCATCCCTCATTAATTCCCGAGGAGCCATCAACCTGCCAGCCTGCAAGACATTTAATTCGGGGCCAGCAAGCCGCTTTTGGTTCTCTTGGCCAGTGGAGTCCAAATATGGTATTAATTCTCGGTGGAAGTTAATGCCACCTTTCCAGGTGCCTTCCACCACCATTGTGGTCTATTTTTCTTCACATCCCCTCTCAGAAGTCCTGCAATAAAATTCATAATGTTATTCACATTCATTGACCTTTTCCTCAAGGTACATTTACATCACATATTCACATTTATGATTTTTCCATAGTTCTTGTCCAGTCCAGTTATTTTTACAAACTGGGGGAAACAGGGTGTTACAGGGGATGCACAAGGAGCACAGAGATTATAAGAATGAAAAAGAAAGAAGAGAGAGTGTTGTTGTTGTTATATGGAATAGACAAGTGAAGAAGGAGTGGGAACGCAGTAGAAGAAATGCACAGCAGAGAAATGGTGCAGTAAATGGACATGGCATACAGTGCATAGATTGAGAAGGACATAAAGCGCAGAGGAGTGTGCAGAAGACATTGATGCAGACAGAGAAGCACAGTGTAGTTGTTAAGTACCTAACCAGATCTGCAAATATAATTCAATAATACCAAGAATAAACCATAAACCATTCACTATAACATGAACACAAGAAATAGAGAAAACCCTTGAGGTAGGGTAACACCATATATTAATCCTTATGGAAGGATAAAACTCCTCAAGCAATCCTTGCTTGTACAATCACAATATTCTTCACTATGTTTCATTACATTGCCTATACTTCTTTATATAACTCTCTCTATCTCCTAGGAACCTTCTAGAGAGCCTTCTCACATTTATTACATCCAACTACCATAGTGGGCATTTATTAATATAGTGTACCTAGTCCACCTTACATTGAATGACCACATTCCCATATATTAATTGACTTCCACTAATAACACATAACTACATTCTCATTGGGTACCTCCCTAGGTACCCCATATTACCTCCCTAGGTATACTACATTCCATCCCCCTTCAC
>ML776887.1:915409-1015368 GCA_009831015.1 Picea engelmannii
CATTCACCCCCCCCCCCCTCTAAGTGTGGTAGGTGTGTCCAACAAGGAGTAAAACCATCTCGCACTCATTGCAAGAAAATCAGTCACGATGAAGAAAACTATTGGAAACTACATCCAGAAAAGAAATTGAAACAGTTCGGTGGAAAGGGGAATACAAGACTGTTGCTACAGTGCAGCAAGATCTTGGTTCTGATTCAGGAGATGAAGGAAAGATCACAACGGCTAGAGTACAAGGTAAAGATTCTCTTAATGATAGTTCAAGTTCCAATGATGAATCTCATATTGATGAACGAAAGAGGAATGAGTTATTTCATATACGAGTTGTATCTAAACATACTAAGATAGATACATTATTTGATCTGGGTTCCCAAGTAAACTTAATATATGATGCACTTGTCAAGAAGATGGGTCTGGTAACGAAACCACATCCAAAGCCTTATTCTCTTGGTTGGGTATGTGATGAAGAAAAACTTAATGTCACCAAACAATGTAGGATCAGATTTTCTATTGCTTCCAAGTTGATTGATGAAGTGGATTTGGATGTTGTACCACTTGATATATGTGGCATAGTGTTCGGGAGTCCTTATCTTTATGATAGAAAAGCAATCTTCTTTTTTCATGAGAACAAATACCATATTACTAAATGGGGAGTGGAATATATCGTTAGAGCTCACGGCATGAGGGTAAATACAACACTTGTTAGTGCAGGGCCAATGAAAAGACTCATAACCACTAATAAGAGATATGTACTCATGGTCGTCAAAGTAAAAGATGTCGAGACATCCAATGCTTTCCAAGGGACTTGTGATCCATCTCATAAAAAGGAATTAATTGATATTGTTTCTAAGTATGATTATATTTTTCAAGAACCAGATGGATTACCTCCTAAGAGGGAAATCCAACATGAGATACATCTTCAGCAAGATTCTCCTCTTCCTAATGTGGGCATGTACAGGATGTCATTTGTGGAGATGACAGAGATCAAGAAGCAGGTACAGGACTTATTGGATCAAGGGGTCATCAGGCCCAGTTCATCTCCTTGTGGTTCTTCGATCGTGATGGTGCCAAAGAAATATGACACATGGTGAATATGTGTCGATTACCAGGCTTTAAATAAAATCACGATGAAAATTTGATACCTTCTTCCTCACATAGATGATTTACTTGATCAGTTGAATAATGTTGTTTATTTCACTAAGTTGGATTTGCAGAGTGGATATCATCAAATCAAGGTTGCAGAATAGGATGCATGGAAGACTTCCTTTAAAACCAAACAAGGATTGTTTGAGTAGTTAGTTATGTCGTTTGGGCTTTGTAATGCCCTGGAAACTTTCATACGTGTGATGAATGATGTATTCAGGCCTTTCCTGGATGACTTTGTGATTGTATATTTAGAGGACATTCTTGTTTTTAGAGGGACTTGGCATGAACATGTAAGGCATGTAAAGCAAGTATTGGATACTTTGCAAAAGGAAAATTTGTATTTGAAAATGTCTAAATGTGAATTTGGCAAGATTGCACTTGTATACTTAGGTCATATTGTAGGAGGAGGACAATTTAAGATTGACCCTTCCAAAATTGATGTAATTTTCAATTGGACTGAGCCAAAAAGTGTAACCAAAGTCCGAAGCTTCTTAGGTGCAGTCCAGTGTTGGAGGAGATTCATTCCCAACTTGTCCTTTATAGCAGCTCCTTTGCATGCCTTAACCAGTGTGAAGAACACTTTTCATTGGGAAGGAAAGCAACAAAAATATTTCGACACTTTAAAGGAGAAGATCAGTACCGCACTAGCATTAGCACTGTCAAATCTTCAACAGTCATTCGAGATCGAGACATATGTCAGGGGATACGATATGGGTGTAGTATTGATGCAATATCGTAAGCCTATATGTTACCACTCTGAAACTTTTAACCAAGTTGTTGTTAACTATCCTACATATGATAAAGAGTTGTATGCATTAGTCCAGAGCGTAAATAAATGGAAGCAATACTTATTAGGGAAGGAAACAATTATACATAAAGATCACCATCCCTTACAATATCTTCAAGCACAAACCAAACTGCAACAATATCGACACTACAGATGGATGGGTTTTCTACAACAATTTCATTTGGTAATCAAGTACAAGAAGGGTACAAGTAACAAGGTAGTCAATATGCTTTCTAGACCTCCTATTGTTGCTTCTATTATTTTGAAGAATACTTATTTATCTCATGATATCTATGTAGATAAATATTCCATCGATGAAGATTTTAAAGAAGTATATGAGAATCTAACCCATGTTGCACAAGTAGAGAACTATTGTCTGCAGGGAAAATTACTCTATCATCTTGGGAAGCTATGTATTCCTACAAGTGAACGAGTCCATGTGATACGAGAAGCTCACACTTCTCTTGTGTCTGGGAATTTTGGGGTAGGAAAAACTATGGCTCATTTGCAGAGGTTTTGTTATTGGCCTCAAATGAAAGCAATTGTAACTAAATATGTAAAGGGGTGTGTGATGTGTTCTACTTGTAATCCCACTAATAGAAAACGGGGGCTATACTCACCACTTCTTGTTCCATCCCATCCATGGGAAATCATTTCCATGGATTTTTTAGGGGGTTTACCAATGACCAAAGGGGGTTATGATTATTTGTATGTCATAGTGGATAGGTTTAGCAATATGTGTATCTTGATGCCATGTAAAAAGAATATCACTACTTAGCAGACTGCTAATCTCTTTTTTCAGCATGTTTGGGCTCACTTTGGGTTACCCACGTCCATTGTCTCGGATCGAGATACTCGATTCCTTGGGGATTTTTGGAGTAGCTTGTGGAGAATGATGGACACCAGATTGAAGAGGAGCAATACTTTCCATCCACGGATTGATGGATAGACAAAGGTGGTAAATAGAATAGTGGTAATTTTTCTTTGAGGCTACTGCAGCAAGCATCCTAAGTTATGGGATGAACAGATACCCTATGTACAGCATGCTTATAACCGAGATTTACATTCATCCACTCAGATTTCACCTTTTGAGACATGTTTTGGGTACCTACCAAAGGTTCCTTTGGACTTGATGTATGGGAGAGATGCCGATATGAATGAAGAATGAACAGAAGATAGAGCCCGCAAGTTCATCCAGAGGATTCAGCATATACACCAGGTAGTCAAGGAACAATTGGAGAAAAGTCAAGAACAGTATAAATCTTGGCATGAAAAGCATAGGGTTGATCGCCAGTTCCAAGTTAGAGACCGGGTATGGCTTCACATCAACAAGGAACGATTGAAGGGTGAAGGCAAGAAACTCAAGCCTATCCGATATGGACCCTTAACTATCTTGGAGAAAAGAGGCACTAATGCTTTTCATTTAGATCTTCCACCTTATATGCAGATTTATTCAATTGTGAACTTAGAGAACTTGAAACTTTTTTAGCCTCCTATGATCATGGATCAGGATGAGGAAGTTTCAATACCTTTAGTTGATGAGTTTTCACCTGAGTAATTGGATGAGTTACAGGAATATATCATCCTGGACGGAAGGAATATGACTTCACGCAGGGGTGATGTTGATTATCTTCGTGTAGGCTTCAAGGGCACACATCCAAGCAAGGAAAAGTGGATAGAGAAGAACAAAGTGTGGGGACTCTTCCCTCACTTACCAGTTGACTAATGAAAGATTTTGGTGGTCAAAAAATCTCTCAGTGGGAAGGAAAGATCCAAAAGGGATCCAGAGAAGGCTAAGAACAACTCAGAATGCACAAAGGCAACTCAGGACACTCAGAATGGCTTCAGTAGATAGCAAAAGGGGAAAAAATCAAAGTTCCCAAAACTTAGTGAAAATTGTATGATCTCAAAGAGAACGTCGCAAGATTTCTAACGGTGCAAACGGCTCGTCAAATGGAGTTACGTATCAAAAGTTATAAGCGGTCAAAGTTCAGGTCAAACTTGGTCAAAAGGTCAAAAAGTCAAGGTGACAAGTGGCACCACTACAAGGGTGACACATCACGTCCGTACATATTATGTGGCACAGTGTTGAGTTGGCATGGGATGATGTGGCAATATCATACAAGTCTTATGGCAAACACGTGGGAAAATTAAGTTGTGACAAATGGCATTTTATTGAGCAAATGATATGGTGCCACGTGGCCCAGTCATGGGCTGCCACGTGGAACCCCTCCAGTGGTTGGTATGTGTAAAATTTTTATGACTCTGAAAGAGTCGAACTCCTGACTTCCTTAGCCCAAAGACCTCACACCTCCATGCTATCCAACACGCCATACTATAGTTCTTATTTGTAATGTGGTGCAAATTATATAAGTTTAATGTTTCATTGTGGGAGCCAAAGGAAAGGGGCTCGACCTTTGGCCCAACCCCTCGTTATATGTTAAATGCATATGACCCCATCATATATATTCCAACTGCTACGTATAACACGTGTTCCACCATTTTAGTCGCCTCCGCCAAACTGTCCGCCATTCTAGTGGTGGCCCGCCAGATTTGTCAGGGCGCGCCAAATTTGTTATAACCATGTATACTAAAAAGGGGAGGCCCGTGGGATTCAACCCTGGGAGCTCCGCTAACCAAAAAATTTTAATATAGCATCCTCTACTGGCACGCCAACCATCGCATTTATGGCATAACCGCCCAATTTTTGTATAATAAGGGATTTTCGTCAGTGCATTCAGAACAAAAAAAGAGATGAGAACCGTTCGCACCCATACGGACTTTGTATGGACTAGGGCACGCTTTTCAAGATTTCTCAATCATTAATTGCAGAAGGCTTGGCATGGAAACCGAGGCATAGGTGTTTTTTGGGACTAAAAGTCTCAGATTCAAATCGATGTGTGGAGACAGTCATTTTAAGGTAAAAAGATGCCACGAACGCAGTGGTGGTGTTAGTTTTCTGATATGAGAAAATATTTTGCAACTTAACTCCAGAATGAGGTATACTTATGTATTTTTCCAAATTCTTTCGTAGAGTTAATAAAAATACCTATCCATTTGAGAGCAGGACCTGGAAACGTAGTCCACTAGGGATGAACTTTGTTATCAAGTTATTTGTGTTCATATTGGATGCTTATGTCTCTTTCCTTATGAGTTTTTCCTTCTTTATGGTGTACTTTAGTTTATGCTCATTTAATACAATTCTTTAATAAGTCACCTGACAAAAATATCCTAGATCAGTTACCCTACCCATACGTTCAATACTGATTGTCCACTGTACCCCCGGGACGTTGAATACAATTTGGTATCCATAGTTTCTTTTCCTATTTATATCATAGGTGACTACAAGGGTTTTCCCATGGTACCTGAGGCAGACGTCATATCACACTATCAGTAACCCTGGAGAGCACCCCACGAAGTGAGGATTACTTCCACCAGGTAGGGATGGTAAGTGGAGGTCGGGGTAACTACTTCTCACTCATTCATTCATCAGTCTTGGGAATTGATCAATATCTATTGGTATCTGTAAGGTCCCTTTCCACTTTTTCATTTCTTTGGACTCGGGATCTTATCCACCTAGGTTGAAGTTTTGGATGATTTGTTTGTTTGCAATGTTTCTCTTACGATCTTTTAGTGGAGTGTTGATTTGCATAGTTGGCCTTAGGTTGTGTCTGTATCACCATTTTTGGATCACTGATTCAAGGTGTTAGACCAATTGCTCCCCTTGTTTGGAAGGACCCCTAGTATTTCTTTTGAAAGTCTGGAGCCACCTCCTAAAAGGAATCAGTTTTTATACCACCAATTCGCCAGATTCAGTGGTTGAGACTTTTTTCGGACGTGAATAATCCTTTAAGGGATGAACCTATGCATAAGAACGTCATGGCCAAAGTTCTTGAGGATATAAACCAATGGACCTCTACCCAAGGGAATTCTTATGCTTTTCCTTTCTTTGGAAATGTTGGTGCCCCCTTGATGGCCACTTATAACATTATTGGGTTGAATGTTGGGCTACTGGCTTGGTTTTTGACCACTCTGAATGTATCTAATTCTCTTGATGATTCTCAGATAAGCATCTTATGTCATGGGAATTGTATGGATTATGATCCTTTACCTTCTATATACTCAAAGTCTACTCCTTATCCTTCTCCCTCTTCTAGTGAAATTATTTCCACTAGTAACCAGAAGTCTAAAAGGAATAGGAAGAGGAAGAGTAAGAAAAATAAGTCACCAACCTCTATTAGTCACGTTGGGGATGTGCCACCATTCATTGTTATTCATGTTGGGGGAATGATTCCATTCCATGCACGTCATACTGGTGTCCAGTTACCAACCTATGCTAGTCATGTTTGAGTTATGTCAACAACCTCTACGAGCCATGTTGAAGACAAGATACTAGCCTCTACTAGTCATGTTGGGAGCGTCAAACCAACCTCTGCTAGTCATGTTGGGAGCATGAATCCAACCTCTGCTATTCATTTTGAAGACAAACCACCAACCTCTATGAGTCATGCTGGGAGACACATTCCAGTCACTACAAGTCATACTGGCATTCATTCTTCATCCTCTACGTTTCATGTTGGGAGAAAAACTCCAATCACCACAAGTCACTAGAATCCATTCTCCATCATATGTGATTCATGGTGGGGGGGGGGAGTCCAATCACTACAAATCATACTAGAATTAGTTCACCAACCTCTACAAGTAATGTTGGAGATCTGCAACCAACCATTGGTAGTCATGTTGGGGGCAAGCAACCATCCGTTGCAAGTAATGATGGGGGAAGAATTTTAGTCACTACTAGTTATACTAGGAAAAATTCATTGACCTCTGTGAGTCATGTTGGAGACCGGTACTCGGCCTCTACTAGTCATGTTGGGTGAAACCCACCAGCTATTGCGAGTCATGTTGGGGGCAATGATATTTTTTAGAAGCCTAGATGAATAGAACATAATCCTAAGTTCCCTTGTAATATTTGCAAGGGATATCACCCTACTCATTTGTTCCCTATTATTTTCATGGTACGAAGAGCATGGTCCTGGTCTAAAGGCCCTTCTAGTTCTGAGTCACCTTTGGTATCCTAACAATATTTTCAATCATTGATTGATGAAGTGGTTGTGTCGATGCAATCAGTAGTCGATACCACTCTCTTTTTGGGGGGTGATGTGTCTATTGACCATGTTGTCTCACATTATATTCAACCAGTGGTTAAGGAAGTGGTCGTTCCAATGCAATATTCGGTCGATCCCACTCTTCTCTTGGACAGTGACAAGTATACCAAAGTGGTCTCACTGATGGAATCTTCGGTTGATCACACTCTTCTTTCAGGGAGTGATGCATCTTTCAACTATGTCTTTAGCATTTCCAGTTCAGTACTTTTTAAACAAGGGGGGAATCCACTCTCTTCGAGTATGATCCCTCCAAGTCCTCGGATGGTTTCCATTGATTGGAATGATCTTGTTGAGCATCGCCTTCCTTCTTTTGCACATTTTCAGATGATGTTTAAATTAATTCAATGGGATTTTATCGATGTATTGTGGACAAAGGATCCTTTGCAAGTATTATATCCTCCTCAGCTTGGAAGTCTTTGGGTTTTCTCAAGCTTGTGTTAGCTACCAGTGAGTCGTTTGATTTCGACAAAATACCTAGTGAATGTATGGGGATTCTTCCTTAGTTTCCTATCATGTTAGGTGAGAGGATTTTCCTAGTCAATCTGTTAGTGGTGTCAGGACCTTTAGATTTCAATGTTCTTCTTGGGAGTGATTATGTGTATGTTGTGAAGGTTGTGGTGTCTACACTCTTTTGTGTGATGAATTTCCCTCACAACGGAATCATTGTCACTATTGATCACCTTTCATATGATAATAACCATCCTAGTTCAACTTTAGCTCAAGTTTCCCCTTTGTATTTTCCTAGTGTTCGAGTAGACTCTTATCCACCACGGGTGAATTATGTGGTGTCTTATCCTTAGTGTTTAATTTATTCTGAGAAAGGATATTACAGTCATGTTTTCCTTCTCGAGACAAGTTCTCAGAAATTTATCATGTGGTTTATCCAATGGGGGAAGGTGAGCTCTTTCTTTCCCCTTTTGGTCCTAGTGATCTGGATTTTCCTCTTGAGTCTGATATTAACGTTTGTAAGACCTCGAGCCCTGGTATTTATGTGTTTTGAAGCCCCAGTTTGATGGATGTTGACTTTCCTTTAGATGAGTCTATCCTTGAAGCTATGATTATGGATTTTCGACCTCTTCTTGAACTAGAAACTTTACAAGTTGGTTACCTAAGAAACCCATGCTGCATTTTTTTCGTAGGCTCGAAATCCCTGTCTAGTCCTGTCATGACTTTAGGTTGAAGCTTCATATCTTCTTCTCATCTATTGTTGGTCAATTACCCACAGGGCTTCCAAAAATTTGTTGTGTTGAGTTGTATTTGCATTGCATATTGATCACTCATGCTTTTCAAGCCTAATGTTAGCTTCATCTTGCTATTATATAGCCCATGGTAGATGCAATATCGAAAAGTCATCGGCCTTGCAATACTAGCCTTTGTGACTTGACACTTGTATCCCTGGAGGAAACATTCCCGCAAGTGTCCATATCTTGCACATTCTTTGCTTGCATTGATCATAGGTATGTTCCTTATGCTTAGAACTATTTTGTTTTCCAGCGACACTCATTTCCTCCATTGTATCATAGCATTCTTTTATTTTTTTTCAGGCGTTATAATATTGAAAAAAAAAAAGGATGGGAATGAGTCTCGTTTTCTATATGGAAACTAATTTTGTCACCCTTGAACAGATCATAATATTATTATTCTTTACCTCATTGTTTGGTGTAGTATGGCTTTAGGAGGTTGTTTTCCTGTTTTTGAGCATCATCTTCTTCGGCTAGTTATTCTTCCAGTCATATAGAGCATTTTTCGGTGCCTCATGTGTCACAAATGTATCCCATTTTATAGTCAATGTTTCCCAAGTCGTATTTGTTTCGTGTTTATGTTCAAGGGAAGTTGTCCTATATCAGACATTCTATAGAAAAATTAAATTTTCAAGTCGGCCTTCCTATGTCAGTCAAGTACTTTTCAGTTTCACAAGTATATTTGTATCTCACTCGTGCTAGTATAGAAGGTCCCCATTGAGTTCTTACTGGAGGATCTTCTCTTATCGACTATGACACATTACTCTGAGAGTATGACATAGAGTTTCACCCTGGGCCTATTTACATAATTGATAAGTGACATTGTTCTCAACAGATGACAAACCATCATTGGTCGTTGACTGGGTGGTTCCCCTTGTATTCAACATCAACAACCATTATCACACATAGGGATTTGTGTGGTACCTTAGTTTCCATTTGACCCCATTGGTGGATTCCTTTTCTTTGTCAATAGTCTTCATCATTTGCTAATATTCAAAGAGTCAGTGTTGTGTGTTATTCCATCTAGTACATTCCAGAGTCGTACCTCAGTTTGGTCCTTTCAATATTTTTCGTCCAATTCCTTCCAGTTATTTTTCCTTCTACTACTCCTCATGCTAGATGATGGAGGATGCCTTAATTCCTTCCTTCTATTGGATCTCTTCCTATCAACTTCAGCACATATTACTCTAGGATAGGGATCTAGATTCATTTTTAATACCTTGGGGCTTGCAGTCATCAATAGCAGGTCCCCTCTCTATTGACAGTGGGACTACATCAATGTCCCATGATCGATATATTCTATCAGGTGTTTGACATTAGTTCCTTTATTCAGACTTGTTAGATTGTACTCGGTACCTTGAAGTCCATTATCATTGTCGATGGGTTGAATCACATTTGTTAACAATTTACATCAATGACCAGTAATCAAATGGTGTCTCACTATCTTCAAATTCAACACATATATTCACATGGTGTAGACTCGTACAATGGCAGATTGCTTTGAATACTTCAGGTGAATTAAAATCATCGCCTCTTTTGTTCTCCTACCCCGACTTGTATTGATTGTACCACCCTCTTTGGCATTGGTACTTGCAGAGGATCGGGTTGTTCACTCCATTGGTTCCAGATATCCTCTATTTTGATTTTGAGACATAGCTCCATTATGTATCCACTTGTGGCTATGACCTACATTTTTGCATGGATCCATTGTGTATTTTCTTGTGTCCATGATTGTTACTTCTATATATTACATGGATCCACTGTGTACATTTTTCATGGACATGGACATCATTTGTTCTTTCATTAATCATGGATATGCAGTGTACTTGATTTTTTCGTCATGCTTATATCACTCCTGAGATGGGCATGCCCAAATTGGGAATAGAGTATATTACTTGTTTCTATTGTAGGTATTGTTTTGGAATTAGTTTTCAACTACTCCTACCAAGGGCCCTCCCATGTCTCATGACTACTTTGTAATGTATTTCAGTCATCAATTTATCTTCTAACCTCACACATTAGGGGGAATTTTTTATAGCGTAATTTGACACCACATATGTTCATGATGACTAATTTTCCTCAGTTACATCATTTTCTCTGCTTGCAGGACCAAAATACCCCTTTTCCTCCCTAAAAATACTTTAAAAAACACCATATTGCTTGATGTACGCGACTTTCCTTCAAGCAATTTGTGTACGTACGTGCCTTGCTAGTTAGAAACCCGCATATGTGTTGAATTGGCTCAAAATAATAATAAATCTCAATATTTTGAGTGGATTTGACAGGTTCCCTAGGTTCCCGGCCTCCTGTAGTTCATTCTTAACTACTCCAACAATCAAAAGGGAGTATAAATTAGAGTCTTGGGTGGAGGAAAAACAAATAGAGAAATGCATCCTTATGCTATCATTTTTATTCTAGTCCTGCAAGTCCCATTTTCCCCTTGTTTCTGAGATTGTCCTTCCCTCTGAAAACCCCTGTTTTCAAAATTTGTGTTCTCCCTATCTTGTCCGGAAGAAATCCTCTGCTTTTCTTGGACCTGTTGGAACACAATGCTTTGGAGGTTTTTCTTTTCATCTCTGGCCTTGGGTGGAGGAACTTGGATCCTAGTTTCAATACCATGCCACAGCGGTTACAGGTTGTAACCAACTTCTATGTTGTTATTAGTAAAACATCTCTCGTTTTCATCGAATTCTATATGTTGATTCATGATTTTAATGAGATTATCTATATCATGTTTTGAATCTATTATGAAAATTGAAATGATCGTGTCTAGTTAGTTAGCAGATAACCACCTATTTTCAAGTTGTTTTTCTCTTTGGTTGCATGAGTTTTCAAAGGTTTGTTGTGTAAAATTTCTGCAGTGAAAGTTCTTGAGCAAGATCGACTTCAAACGTTGGATTCCATGTATGTTCTCTTTGCTATCCTTTGAAAATTATTTATTACAAAGTAATTACTTTTAATTAACTGAATGTTTAGAGTCTGAGTGATATTTTAGGTCACCGCTTTGTTGGGGCCCTGACCCATATCCATAGGACTTAGTTTTTCATAACACATATCCAAATCTTCCTGCCCTCAAATATTTTACCCTTCTTTCTTTAAGCAATGAATAGGGAACCTAGCATTTATATTCAACCTAAAATCAAGTTCAAATGAGAGAAGAAAGTAATTAGTCATTACAAATTCAATATGTATTTAGGATAAAATGTTTTTGACAAGCATAAACCAAGGGACATTGTGTCAAAATGGTATTCTTAACAAATCCTACCCTCGAACATTAAAACATGACCTAAATTGTAACTCTATAACTAAAACTTGATATAAACATTCATTCCTTATATCCATGGACATATCATGCCAAAAATCAATCAAGAAATAATGTTTGCTTATATATATATATATATATATTCAAGCCATGAAATGCCTTAGTAAATTGTAACTAAAAGTTCATAATTTTAATAATAGCCTCAGACAAGTGTAGAGCCCAACAGTCCCTTAAAAAATGTGTAAGTTTACATATTCATATATGTAGGTAACCACAAACTCATATGCGGATTTAGAACCCAGCCCATTAGGTAACTAACAAAGTGATGTAGGAGCATATTTGGCCTCAAGCAATCCACATCAACCCAAAAATATTTCAAGTTTAAGCTAATAAATCATAGGGATGAATAAGTGCCAAATTATTATTGTTCTAACATGTTTTTTTGTAAAATTTGTTGCAATATTGTGTTGAAACAGTTGTTGTAACACATCATGTAACAGTTGTTGCAACACATGTTGTAACGGTTGTTGCAACACATGTTGTAATAGTTGTTCTAACATTGTTCTATAACACGTTGTTGCAACACCTGCATGACGTATTTAGAGGCTACAAATTATGCATTTTTACTCTGTGTGTATTGTAACAGGCTCATGAAAAATGACAGACCGAATAAGTGTGGGAAAATGAATCGTTTAAGTCACCACAGTCGTTTAAACCTCCTCAACTTGGCATTTGGAAAATGGTTTTTGGGAAGGTGGACCGTGTAACTACCCATAGAAAAAACAAGAAACAATTGGGGAAGTTCAATGGTCTGAATGATTCAGCTTCCAAGAAACGAAAAGATAAATGGGAAAAGAAAATAGTACATGGATTCAGCTCAGAAGGGATCAGCAAAATTTGACTTCAATTCACACAGAAAGAAACAAAAAAGAGAAATGACAGCAAAAGGGGAAGAAACAAAGGAGAGAATTGTTTTAGATTCGTATGAGATATAATAAGTTTGTAAATGAATTTTTGTTTTGATTAATGAAGATATTTATGTTCTCGTCCATTCATTTTGTTTCTTATTTTATTTTACCGTATCAGTAAATTTCCTTGTGGCATTCATTAATGGTTAATTTCTATTAGATATTAGTATGTTTTTAGCTATGTGCTTTGTGGGTAGATGCCTGGTTTTTGTAAGGATTGATTACAGAAGCTAGGGTGACTTCATATAGTGGTATCATAGTCGATTCAGTTCCTGAGTTGTGAGAGAACAATGTCCAGAGGTAAGGCATGTGAATGTTATTCTGAGTGAGGGTTGCAAGACAACTCGTAAGGATGTCACCACAAAGAGTAGGAGTAGCACAAGGAGGCACAAGGAATAGATAACTTGAGTAATTACGAAGGAGTATTGAAGAACTAGAAACCAGAAGGTATGGAGATGCTAAAATGGGTTCAAAGCCTGAAGACGAGATAAATGTTGAAGAAGTAGACCCAATAATACATTTAATATATTTTTTGAAAGATAGAGGTAGTGCAAGGGTGGAAGTCTCATACTGTGATGGTAGTTTGAAAGTCGAGACTCTCATTGATTGGATAGGACAGCTTGAAATATATTTTGAGTATGAAAACATTAAGGATCCCAATAGGGTTCGATTCGTCGTAAATAAACTAAAAGGTCATGATGCACTTTGGTGGGACATGTTGCAGAAGACAGAGTGAATAACCAAAAGGGAAAGATTAGAACCTGGAGGAGGATGGTGAAAAAAATCAAGGAGAAATTCCTACATGTCGATTACCAGCAGAATTTGTGCAAACAAGTGCAAAACTTAAGGAAGAAAGAGACATTGGTTTGTGAATATACAGAGTTTTTCAAACTATCCCTTGGGTCAAGAATAAAGGAATGAGAGTATTAAAGAGTGGAAAGATATGTGAATGGGTTGAAGTATCAGATTTAGAATGAGATGAGTACACATTACTTTCATAATGTATATGAATCATATCAATTTGTTTTGAAGGTGGAAGAAAAAATTAATAGAAGATTGTGGCAAAAGTTTTGGGGAAAAGGAACTAGAGGCAAGGGCAGAGAAAGTGCTGCTAAATACAATGAAAAGGAGGATGAAGCGACTAATTGTCAAAATAAAAGAGGAACAAGAAGTGTTGGCAGAGGTAGAGGTTTTGGTCAAGGTAAGTATGTGATTACATGTTATAATGTCGAGTAGAGGATCACAAAGCATCGAAGTATCTAGAGAGTCAGAATGCAGCGAGAATAAATGAGGCTAGAACAAAAGTTACCCACGAAGATGAGACGACAGTTGTTGGTGGGAATGTGGAAATAATTCAACAAGAGAAAGGGGAAAACTTGATGTTTAGAAGAGTATTACTCAATTCTGAGACAATGGCAGTAGAAGACCCCGAACAGAGAAAAAGAGTGTGCAAAACTAAATGAAAAATTTAGGATAAGTGTTGTCATCTTGTCATAGTTGGCGGAAGTACAGAAAATTTAGTATCTATAGAAGTAATGGAGAAATTCAAGTTGAAAATCATTCCACATCCAAATCCATACAAGGTCTCATGGTTGAAAAGAGGACAATGGGTGACTATGAATGAGAAATGCTTGTTGAGTCTTCAAAATTTGAAAGTTTAGTGAGCAAGTATTGTGTGACATAGTAGAAATGGATGCTTGTCTCGTACTACTTGAAAGACCATGGTTGTTTGAAAGAAAAATTTTCCATGATGGTAGGAAGAATACTTATGAAATTTTAAAGGATAGAAAGCGATACAAATTGGATCCAATGGTAGATATTTATTTGAGTGGTAATGATAACAAGGAAAACGAGAGCGGGAATATTTTCAGTAGCAGTCGCATTATGTTGTGTTCATCGAAAGAATTCTTGAGAGAATAGAACAGGAATAATTTTTCTTTGGCCTTAGTACAAAAATAAGTTTTGGAGATTGAAAAAATGAGTCTCGTGCCACCAGAAATTCAACCTTTGTTGAATGAGTTTAAGGAGATTGTTGGAGATGATCTACCAACAGGTTTACCTCCCTTGGGAATTATATCACATCAGATTGATTTGATACCGGGATCAAGTATACCAAATAAATCTCCTTACTGAATGACTCTAGTAGAGAATGAGGAAGTAAATAAGCAGGTGCAAGAGCTGCTTGATAGAGGATTGATCAAAGAGAGTTTGAGTATGTGTGTTGTACCTACAGTTTTGAAACTCAAGAAAGGAGGTGAATGGATAATGTGTACTTACTCATGAGCTATTAACAATATTACTATCAAGTATATATTTCATTTACCAAGGATGGATGACCTCATGGATTTTTTGATTCAAATAAGGGAAGGTGATAAATGGAAAACAACGTTCAAGAAAAAGAATTGATTGTTTGAGTGGTTAATTATGCCATTTGGACTAACCAATGCACCCAGCACATTCATGAGAGTTATGAATGAAGTTTTGAAACCATTTTTGGGTAAGTTTGTTGGTGTGTACTTAGATGAAATTTTTATTTTCAGTAAGATCAAAGAAGAGCACCTAGATCATGTGAGAAAGGTGTTACATCGGTTGAGAGAAGAGAAATTGTTGATCAATTTGAAGAAATGTACATTTATGAAGGAAGAGCTAGTATACTTTGGATTTGTGATTTCCGAGGAAGGTTTGAAGATGGATTCTCAAAAGGTTAAGGATATTTTGAAGTGGCCAACACCTAAGTGTTCATTTGATGTGAGAATTTTTCATGGTTTGGCAAGCTTCTACAATGAGTTTATCATAAATTTCAACGAGATTTGTGCACTACTTACTGAATGCATGAAGAAGGGAAATTTTAAGTGGACAGTAGCAGCCATGAAGTCATTTGAAGATTTGAAAAAAAAAAGTAATTGAACGACCAGTTTTAGCACTTCCAAATTTCAATAAAGTGTTTCAAGTAGAGTGTGATGCAAGTGGTTCAGTGATTGGAGCAGTTTTGATCCAATAAGGAAGATCGATTTCATTCTTCAGCGATAAATTAAGTGACGCTAAGAAAAAGTACTTTGTTTATGATCAAGAGTTTTACGCTATTGTATAATCCTTGAAGAAATTGTGACATTACTTGTTTCCAAAGGAGTTTGTCTTATTTATTGATCATAAGGCGTTGAGGTACATCAATAGTCAAGGTAAGTTAGCTCAAAATCATTCCAAACGGGTAGATTTTTTGCAAATTTAATCGTTTGTTTTGAAACAAAAGTTTGTAAAGTCGAATAGAGTTGCAGATACATTGAGTTGAAGGATAATGTTATTGAATACTTTGTTAGTTGAAGTTGTCATCTTGGAATGTATGAAATAATTGTATGCAAAAGATGCAAATTTTGCAGAGTCTTGGAAAGTTTGCAAAGTGCCTTGATCATTGATAGAACACCATATTTGGATTTTCATCTTCCAGAAGGTTTCTTGTACAAGAACCAAGGTTTGTGCATTCCATAGAGCTCATTGTGGTTGAACATTATTAGAGAGTTTCATAGCAGAGATTTAGGTGGACATTTTTGTGTTGATCAGACCACGGTATTGGTGAGGGAAAGATACTTTTGGCCTAGCATCAACAAGGATGTTAATAATTTTGTCGAGTGCTACAAAATTTGTCAACTCTGCCAAAGGAAGGAGTCAAAACACAGGATTTTATACACCTCTACCAGTACCCAAGAGGCCATGGGAAGTTATAAGTATGGACTTTGCTTTAAGACTTCCTAGGACACAGAGTGATCATGACTCTGTGATGGTTGTAATGGAAAGATTTTCGAAGATGGAACATTTCATACCATGCAAGAAAACCAATGATGCTACTAAAGTTGTTTTATTTTTCAAAGAGATTATGATATTACATGGGATACCAAGAAGTATCACTTCTGACAGAGATACGATATTTTTTGGGCATTTTTGGAGGATACTTTGGAAAACGATGGGTTCAAAATTATTGTAAATTTCCTCATATCATCCTTAAATGGATGGACGGAGCGAGGTGGTGAACCGAAGTCTTTGAAATTTTTTAAGTAGTTTGAGTGGGGAGAAACCAGGACAATGGGATTTGATCTTGGTGCAAGTTGAATTTGCTTATAAATATTTTGTTAACATATCTATAGGAAAGAGTCCATTTCATATTTTTTATGGCATGTCACTTAAAGGAGTTGTTGATTTAGTTAAGTTTCCTAATCTGGAGGAAAAAATAAGTGTTGATGCAAGTGAATTTGCAAAGAGCATGCTGGAAATGCATGGGCAAGTTAAGATAAAGCTACATCGAAGAAATACCAAGTATAAAGAAGGAGCATATAAGAGAAGAAGATGAAATTTTTTTGAAGGATATCCGGTAATGACGCACTTGAGGAAGGAAATATTTTCCAGACGTACATATATTAAGTTTAACTACAAGAAAATCGGGCGATACATATTTTTGAGAAAGATTTCTAATAATGCATACAAGTTAAAATTACAAGAATATTTTGAAATTTATCCAATATTCAATGTGGTTGACTTGTACAATTTTCATGAGGGAGACGAGAAATATGAATAAGATACCCTATTCGAATGGAAGAAGCAGTTTCTTGTTAAACCAATCGAAGAATTAGAACAAGTTTTGGTGAAGAGGATTCGCAAGAAGACCTAAAATAAAGATTATTTTGAATACTTAGTCAAGTGGAGAAATAGAGGTTTTGAATATGCATCGTGGGTTTCTGAAAAGGCGTTAGAGCACCTACAAGGATCTTCGTTCTCTATTGGATCTACAGTTGCATCCACATGAGTTGGGGCTCATGTTTTTCTTACCAAGGATGGCAGATGCAGGAGCATCTTTGGCCTCAAGCAATTTTCATCAACCCAAAAATATTTCAAGTTTAAGATAATAAATCATAGGAAGGAAGAAGTTCCAAATAACTATCGTTGTAACATGTTTTGTTGTAATAGTTTTTGAAACACATGTTGTAACAGTTGTTGCAACACATGTTGTAACATTGTGTTATAACACGTTATTGCAACACATGTGTCGTGTATTTAGAGGCTATGGATAATGAATTTTTACGCTACGTTTATTGTAAGAGGCTCATGACAAGTGGCAAGCCGAATAAGTGTGAGAAAATTAATCATTTAGGTCGTCAAAGTTGTTTAAATATCGTTAACTCAACATTTGGAAAACGGTTTTTGGGAAAGTTGACCATGTAACTACCCAGGGGAAAAACAAGAAATGCTTGGGGAAGTTGAATGGTTTGAATGGTTCATCTCAAAAGGGATCAGCAAAATTTGACTTCAATTCACACAAAAAGAAGTAGAAAAGAGAAAAGACATCAAAAGGGGCATAAATAGAGGAGAGAATTGTTCCATATTTGTCTGAGATATAATAAGTCTGTAAAAGAATTTTTGTTCTGAATAATGAAGATATTTATGTTCCCATCCATTTATTTTGTTTCTTATTTTCTTTTCCTGTAGCAGTAAAATTCCCCATGGCATTTGTTAATGGTTAATTTATGAAAGATATTAGTATGATGTTAGTCGTGTACTATGTGGGAAGACGCCTGGTTTTTGTATGGATTGATTACAAAATATAGGGTGACTACATCAAAAATAAAACCCTAACTATCTACCCAAAACTAGAAGGACCCAAGCTCAGAAGAAAGAGATTTGCAACAAAACCAAGCCAAACAACATTGAGACCTCAATTCACCAGCCCTGCAAGGGGTGAGGGAAGTAAGTAAACATGCAATCATATACCAAAGAGATGGTAATAGATTCAAAGACAAATGGGGCCAAGGAGGGGGAGAATAAGAGTGTAGAGTAGAACCCCACCAAGCCAAAGTGGCCATAATCCTGTGCACCATCACATAATTATGTTCATTGGTCGAGAATCCAGGTATGACAAAATAGTAAATGTGTTCACACCCTCTAATGGAAAGAAAAACATTGAGCCCCAACCAAAGGAAAATATCGAATATAATAGAGAAAAGGAGGAAATGACCTTAATGTGCCTCTATGATTTTGTTGAAATATACCATAGGGACACATTAGTAGAGCAACCATGAGAAGAAATGCAAGCATCTAGACAACACTTAAGTAGAACCCAAATCGACTAAAACCCTAACAATCATGTTGAGCTCCACAAATTCTCAATGTTATGATGTGACTGTATGGTTACCATATGCATTTCTTTATATTGCATTACATTTTGTTACCAAACCTTATCCATATGCTATATACTTATACTAGTCTTGAGTTGGTATTATTATTTGTTCTATGGTGGTTGTAATGTATTTCTAGTAGTTATTATTTTTAAATATAATTTAAGTTTTTTGTTGTTGTAATTGTTTTTTTTTACAATTTCAATGCAAATAAACTTTGTAATATATATGGAAATAAGTTTGTTTTATTACTAGATGTTAAATAACCTGAGTAAATTTGTCTCTGGGAAAACTGCATTGTCAATGTAGACTACTCGTAACTTCATATATATTATTAGTTCATGGGAATCATAGAAATAAATAGACAAGAACACTAGTTGAAGACATAAGGAGAAATTTCATGGTTAAGAGAGGAATTCCATTAATTCCATCACATATCACTCATCTATAAGCTAGTGAGTTACTAGCCACCTTCAAAAAAATAAGGCATGTGCAATATATACATTAGACAAGGTGGAACCAACATTAGGAAGTTATGAAAACATAGATTAGCTTTGGTATTTTCATGTGTGTGTGTGTAAACACATGTATATGTGGTGTGTGTATGTGTGTGTGTGCACTCTTATATGTGTGTTTGTGTGTCATATATATCTATTCTCATTCCCCACACACATATAACCAATTATTCATGTTTCCCACACACACCAAAAGAGAAAAGGACTTAGTGTTGAATCACAAAGGATTATGATTTAAGATCTTGGATAGGTGAAGAAGGAATTTCACCTAGATATCAGTTCAATGGTAGGAAAGTCCAGGTATATCGGTAGGGAGAAGACAAATCAGCAGCCATAAAATCAAAGGACATATTTCTGGACAGTAGCAGAAGATATGTGTTTTTTGTGCAAGTGGATCGTACAATTCAAGAGCTCAGAGGGGGGGGAATGTCATACAATTGTACATTCGTGGGTCATGCAGCAGGTCAGGGCTGTACAGATTCCATACAGGGTTGTACAGTAATCGTACAAGTGTCGTGTAGCATGGATCAGCAGGCCAAGGAGGGTCGTACAACAACTGAGCAAAGGTTTTTGTCTTCAGGGTTGTTCTTTGCCAGGTTTGCAGTTGCAGGTTTGTATTTTTCTCAGTGGGAAGATTATTTCCCAGGTTGGGAAAGCCCTTGTAAGACTAGATTATTTATTAATGAAAATATTCTTTGAAGGGAAAAAATATATTTGGAAGTGTCATTCTGAAATTGGTTTCCAGCTTGCTTCCACTATTTGTTTGAGTTAATTATTTCAGCAATATAAATCATTCAGTGAGCTGTAATTTAATTTTCAGCAAGGAAATTCACTAGAAAGTAATTTATCTTTGATGGAATTGGTAAATTAACATGGTATTAGAGAATGATAAATTTAACATGGTATAAGAGATCTAACTCTGAAGGGAAACCAATTTCAGAAATATTTTTGCAAAACTATAAATCAGCATGGTTCATTCAACGGCAGTTTGATCATATCTAGAAATGGCAGCAACCAGTCTTGGTTTCAAAGATCGGTTGGATAGAGAATCTAATTTCATGTCATAGAAAGCAAGGGTTACATTGATTTTCAAGGAACATGGCCTTTGGGAGATCATGGATAAGGGTGTTCCTACACCGACAGATGTAGCAAAGAAGGTCTCTCTCAAGAAGAAGAAGATCAAATCCTAGAGAGTGATCTTGGATGCCATGAAGGATCAGTTGATCCCTCCCGTGGCAGAGAAACGGTCGGCCAGAGTGATGTTTGAGGCTCTAGTGGATTTGTTCCAGAGTGATAACTTTAACAGAAAGATGGTCTTGAGAAACAATCTCAGATCCATCCAAATGTCAGGATCTGACAATGTTACTAGTTACTTCATGAGGATCAGTCAGACACTTGATCATATTGCATCCATTGGGGATAAAGTGGATGAGGTAGAACTTGTGAATGTGGCATTGAATGGTTTCATCAAGTCATGGGATCCATTTGTTAAAGGAGTTTGTGCTCAAGAGAATCTTCTAGATTGGAAGAGGATTTGGGATGATTGCATCTAGGAAGAGATTCGAGAGGAGTCTAAAGTAGGAAAGCAAGAATATGAAGAGGAGAACCTCGCTTTGGTCATTCATACCAATAGGAGAAAAGGAAACGGTTCCAGGAGTAACAATGAGGGGGAAACCTCACAGCCAAGGAAGAATTACTTTAGTAAAATCAAGTTCTTTGTGTGCCACAAGACCGGTCATTATGTATCACAATTTCTGAAAGAAGAAGAAGAAGAAGGGGCAAGGGAATTCAAAGACAACGGCATCAATATAGATGCAAATTGATGAGTTTAAAACAAATTTTGAGAAGGGATTGTCACTAGTCTCATGCCTCTCTACCAACACCAACTCAAGGATTTCTTGGTACTTGGAGAGTGGTGCATCTAATCATATGAAAAAATAATGACATATATTCAGCAATCTAATGGACAACTCAGCGACCCATGTGGAGATTGATGACGATTCCAAGTATGCGGTGAAGGGGAAGGGAACTATCATGTCTCAAATTGAGTCAAGGGGTTTGTTAGAGGCATGTTATGTGCTTTATGTACCATAACTGAAAAATAATTTTCTCTCAGTCTTATTTATGGAGGATAGGTGTTTTTGCATCATGATCAATAAAGGGCAAGTACGCATATGTCTAGAGGGAGCTATCCCTGACACAGTAGTGATCATTGGAGTCAGAGAGGGAAAGTTATACAAGTTCTGGAGAAAGCATGCTCATCGATCAAAGGGGATATTGTATTATGGATTGATGTCAGTGACAGAGGACGAGAAGCAGAAATCTATGAAGGTAGAACAAAATTCACAGACTTCCAATTCATGGGGTCAACTTTCAGGTGGGAAGGAGGAGTTGGCCCCTTCTCGTTCTATCGAAAGACCCAGTTGATATGAGATGACATTGATGGATGCTCAGGAGTTGAGGATCCTAGGAGCACATTGAGGGAGAGAAGGCCTTATAAGAAATTTATGAACTTCATGGCACTAATATTTTATTTCATTGAGGAGGCAACAATCCAACAGGTGCAGCAGGATGCTTCAGTGCAGGATGATATGTATGACATTGTGCCAAAATCGAAGGGAAATCCAGTTCCAGATGGCTCTTCGAGAAGTACCTTCCTCGCAAAGAGGGAGTGTTGATGTTTGTATCATAGAATAGGTACTTCTACATGTGTTTGTGTCTAACATGTAGAGGTCATTATTAAGGCTGTATAGTGACAGGTTGTACAGTTGTACAGTCGTGGGCCATACAGCAAGTTGTGGAGGCCGTACAATAGACTGCAAGATGTATGGATCTCGAAACGGTTGTGCAGTAGTCATACATGTCGTACAACATGGATCAATATCCCAAGGAGGGCCATACAGCAGATGAACAAATGTTTTTGTCTTTAGGGTTGTTTTTTTCCAGGTTGTAGTTGCATATTTGTATTTTTCTCAATAGGCAGATCATTTCCTAGGTTGGGAAAGATTTTGTAAGTATGGATTATTTATTAATGAAAATATTATTTGAAGGGAACAAATTTATTGTGTATGTGTCATTGTGAAATTGGTTTCCAGTTTTGTTTCGCTATTTGTTTGAGTTAATTATTTCAGCAATATAAATTATTCAATGAGTTGTAATTTAAATTTCAGCAAGGAAATTCACTAGGAAGTAATTTATCTAGGATGGAATTAGATAATTAACAGGATGTGTTTAAATGAGGTCCATAAGGAATTATTTATGGGTTTTGACGCTTGCTTTTAGGGTTAGGATTTCAACTTAAGGCTTTTTTTTTGTCATTTTCCAACTCAAAATGTCACTTTTTCAACCCAAAAATGCCCATTATAGCACCTAAAATGTTCCATGATATATTGAAATGTTTATATTGTAGGGAGAAACATTTCTTGATTTGCATGAACATTTCCACTTCCACACAGAACACAAATTTTTCATTTGACTTTTGGAGATGACACAAACACATTTTAGTGTCATTTCCCCTCTTTTTCAAGCTCCAAAACAAGGACTGATGTATCCCCAATTCTCCCGAAAATTTTAGGTATCTTAGATCTTATTTAATACTTAAACTCTATAAATATGTCAACCTTAAATGAAATCCATGAGAAAAAATGAACCTTGAACAAAATGTTAACCTTAGAAAAAAACAAGAAGTTCATATACATGGTCCATTTAACAAAAAGAATTCACTAGAGTTCAAACAAGGATTAACAAGTTCTACACAAACTTACAATTGGATAGAAAAGATTTATTTTACTAGAAAATTTCCAAATATGAGGATATATCATTTATACCTACATATACCATCATCTTTCCTAGGCATGCATTTGGTCCTCCACCTAACCTTCCCCACAAGCTAAATGGTTCACTATTAGCATCCCAATAGTGTCTATGTGTTTTTTGAAGAGGTTGGAAACATAGACCTAGACCATACCCCTACCCCACAACATGGCTTGGGACGAATCTTATGGTAAGAAATTGTTCAAATAATAACAATGTTTCTCGAAGAAGGGGGTAAATATTTCCTCTAAATCATAAAACTAAGTAGTAGAATCCCTAAAATAGCTTGACCCAATTAGGAAGGAATTGGAAGTTGATTTGTTTGTATTTGGACAAAACAAATTTGACTTGGAACTTTACAATACCAACTTAGAATATTAGAAGAATATAGAGGAAAATGTGTTGCAAATATGTTGTCATTGATGTCAAATTGGTCATGGACATGGTCAGCTATAGAGAAATAACAGACAAAGATGAAAATAGAAGTGTGCGCAATAACAAAAAGTATGGCGCACAAGACAGAATGGCGCACAAGACATTATGGCGCACAGGCAGTAGAAGTGCGTTAGAAATGTAGAAGAAGACTCGAATGCGTAGAGAAGACCATAGGAATGTATGAAGTGAAATTGAATAAAATGGATTTGAATGACCCTTGGACCGAGACAAAGTTAGTGCGATGAAGTTGACTTGGACAGAATATGTGGAAGTTGTGCAGATAAAAATCTATAGGGTGCCTTAAGTCAGTGCGACGAATGGCGCAGTGGAGTGTGATGAGATGAATATCATGTGATAAGCAACGAAGTGGATTGTGATGGGATGAATGGAGTGATTGGGTGAGAAAAATTGTGATAAGATAAAGACTTGTGACTCGAACTTCGGGTTCTTATTCTATCAGCACGGGAGATGGTCTATAGACGATAATGTGAGTTGATGCACCATTCATGATGAGATGCTTTGATAAGACTTAAGTTTTGATCGTTGGAGATGAGTTAGACCTCATTCGTAAGAAGATTTGGTCTATTTAATTTAGTCAAAGAATGTCCATTTGTCACTAGATTTTGATCTAGTCAAGAAATGTCTACAATGAAACTGTCATGCGTCCACATATTTTATTTAGATAGAAGTGTAATTGATAGGAATTTGATCTGCTCAATATTTTCCCACAATGTAACTACCATGCATCCACATACTTTTATTAGACATAAGTGTAACTAACAGGACTTTGATCTTATCAAAATGTTTCCACAATGTGATTGTTACGCGTCCACATATAGGAAGGGGAACTCGGGAAAAAACATTATAAATAAGGATGTTCTTTGTTTGATTGAAGTGTTCTCAAGAAAAGAAGAAAAAGGTTATGTAAACTATTCAAATGAGTTTAACTAAAGATATATCAGATCGCTTTTGAACTGAAGAGAAAGGAATTATGAAAGGTTTAGATGCGCGATGAATTATTATTAGAGAAAATTGAATACACGGAGGCAGGGTAGTGCAAGGAAAAGGGTTGGTGTCCTTACTCTATGAGTTGAAGCTCATTGAGTATTGGTTGTTGATGTTTTGGTAGCTGCGGGAGGTATTAACCTCCACGTGTAAACTATAACTTAGAATAAAATATTTCGGAAGCAATTGAACCATTAAACAGATGTGTGGAAACCCTAGAAGAAAAGTCAGCTTAGAAGAATAAATAATATTAGAATATTATCTTCCAGAAATATAAGTCGGCTCCATAAGGAAAAAGATAAACAGAAAATATATTTACCACAAAGTCAAGTCATCCTAGCAGAAAAGTCATTGGACAGATTAATATAAATAGAGGACTTTTTAGCTCATTTGTATACCCAATCAAAGCGTAAGTATTTTGGAGAGTTGCAGTTGCAGCTGCAACTACATTTGCAAGGAGGAATAAGAATGTATCGTCATCTCTTCGTCTTGGTCTCTCTCTATCGCTATCAAGTGATTATATTGGTGATTATCTTGGTGATATTATTTCTAAGTATGGTGCAAGTCTGAGAGAGTAGTGCAGTTGAAGTTGTTGTAGTTATGTATGGTACTTTTCCTGTAGATATGGAGACTCTCTCTCTTGTGCGCTACCCTTGGTGAAGGAGAGCTCTATTTGTCTTTAGTAGTTGTTGCAGTTAGAATCTAGGGTTTATCTCTTGGTTCTAGAGTAGGCTTACTAGAATTATTCTAAGTAAAGGTTAGTGTGCTCGGGGGTGGCATATGTGAATGCCTATGGTTGGGTGGCAGTGATGTGACATTGTCTATATTTAAATGAACATACCAAAATTTCAACATGGTGTTAGAGTTGGTTTCCTTCATAACAGTCTAACCGTTGGAAGGAAGATCCTTATATTCCCCATTGTCAAGCTCATTGAGCACTTACTGAACCCACTAAGAAGGTATCCTAAGTAGGGCACATCTCTTCCCCAGATCATATCTATAAATTTCTAAAGTTGAAAAATTAGGGTTTCCTCATAAAACCCTATGTCTACAATGCCAGTTGCAGTTGTAATGCTAGTTCCTTCATGTCAGTTGCTTCGTGCTAGTTGTAGCACAAGTTATAGTGTCAGTTGCATCATCAGTTGTAGTGTCATTTGCAGCACCAGTTGCAGTACCAGTTGCAGTGAAAGTTTATGTGAAGTGTTGGGGCTATTTTTTTTTCCTAGTGCACCTTACCCTAGTGCATCTCCAGCTACCCTTAGATTACAAGTTGGAGAAACTTTGAATTTTTAAGGTTCATCATTGCTTGTCGATGTTGTCGGATGGTGCCAATACCTGTCAATGATGTTGGAGGTATGTACTTATATATGTTTAAACTTTGTCACTATTTTGAATGTGATTGAAAGAGAAGGGATCTCTAGTCCAAGCAACAATTGTAGATCCAGAGGGATCTCAGATCCAACACATTCAAAGAAAGAACACACTCTAGGTTTGATTATTTTCAGATGTCTTTAGTTGTTATGGAATTATTGTGATTTTATGAACATCTAGTTGTATTTTTATCTATTGAAGTTATGATTATCATACTAACCTTTGTTCAAAGTTAAAGTTAGAAACTAATTTTGAAGTATTAGATTGATTAAGGTTGAGATTTTAGAGCTTATTTGCATTCTATTCTCTAACTCATATTTTTGTCAAGAAAGCATATTGTCTTTGTATAGGGGACAAGTTGAAGAGAATGCATGTCATCTTGAGTGAAGGAGACTCGAAAGAAAAGCAACAACACTTGTTCTTGAAGATAAGACTCCAGGTTCCAGGTTTGATTGATTAAATTAATAAGTTTCCAATTTACACATATCAAGTTTGAAAAAATATACATTAATAGATGTGACAACAATCCTTGAATGGTTCTATTACTTCTAGCTACAATGAATACTTGGAAACATGTAAGTACTATTGATATAAATGCATATTGTACTTGTTTGCAAGATGAACTAACATATCCTCTAGGAGATACTTCGTGTTTTACTTCCAGGCATGTCACCTTGGTAATAATATGATGATTACCATGAGATTTTCTTTTATTCTTATTGACATAGATATGTTCTTATGAAAATGCTATTATACTTTTTTCTCTTGTATCGAGTAGGTTATTTTATAAATTCCATGGAGGAATGATTGATCACAACACTAGAAGAGTCACGTTATTCCTATTTATTATTATTGTATTTTTGTTTTGGCTCTTGTTCCAGGTAGGTCACAAGCAATATCTCTGAGAAGGAGTTATTGTGATTGTTTCTCTAGTGTATTGCTACTAATGAACATGCATCAGATATGTTGACCAAGCCTCTCTCAGGGACAAGCTTAGAGTGGTGCAAATTTTTTTCTCCAGTAGTGAGAATTGATGTATTCTCCAGTAGCGGGAAGTCATGTGATCCCCAGTAGTGGAAGCTACCCCAGTGCAAGTTGGAATGCTACTCCAACGCAGGTTGGTATGTTACCCCAGCATAGGTGGGTATGCTACTCCAACGCATGTTGGTATGTTACCCTTGTGTAGGTTGGTATGCTACTCCAACACAAGCTAGTATGTTACCCCAACGCAGGTTGGTATGTTATTCCAACGCGGGCTAGTATGTTACCCCAGCGCATGTTGGTATGTTACTCCAATTAGGATGGTATGTTACCATAGTGCAGGTTGGTATGATACTCCAAGGTAGGCTAGTATGTTACCCCAACACAAGTTTGTATGCTAAAAAATGTAGTTTGGTATGTTAGGCCAACGCAGGTTGGTATGCTACTCCAACAAAGGTTGGTATGCTACTCCAATGAAAGTACAGAACTTCTTATGATGTATGTACTAGTGAAATTCAACAAGAGAATGGTCGAGGCGTGCAAAAGCACAGACGCAGTGATGATGATCATTCCAAGAGGAATACCTTCCTCATTAAGAGGGAGTGTTAGATTTTTTAGTCAGATTCTATGTGAGCTGACGAGTTACTAGTTTTGTATGAACTAGATGTCGACCTATAGTGTCAGAAATGATTCCCAGTTAGAGTGTCGATCAGTAGCATCGGAGGTTACAAGTTGGAGGGCCAACCAGTAGTGTTGGAGGTGTTTTCCATCTAGATGGATAATCTGCGGCTATGATAGTGACACTTGTTACATGATTTGTTTGATCATATGATAGATTGTGTGGCTATGGTGATGCTACATGTAGACCGGTCTGCAATCCCATGTGATTATTTCCCATGCCGTGTGAGATGGATTGATGTGTTTCATACCATTTCATAAAGAACATATTAGTTAATACATCCCTAGCTAAGAGGGAGCGTTGATGTTTTGGTACTTGTGGGAGCTATTAACCTCCACGTGTAAGCTATAACTTAGAATAGAATATTTTGGAAGCAACTGAACCATTAAAAAAATGTGTGGAAACCCTAGAAGACAAGTTGTCCTAAAAGAATAAATAATATTAGAATATTATCTTCCAGAAAGACAAGTCGTCTCCACAAGGAAAGAGATAAATAGAAAATATAATTACCAGAAAGTTAGGTCGTCCCAACTAGAAAAATCATTGGACATATTAATATAAATAGAGGACGTTTTAGCTCATTTATATACCCATTCAAAGTGCAAGTCTTGTGGAGAGTTGCATGTGCAATGAGGAATAAGGGTGCATGGTCATCTCTTGGTCTCTATCTCTCTCTAGCGCTATCAAGTGATTCTCTTGGTGATATTATTTCTAAGTATGGCACAAGTCTGAGAGAGTAGTGAAGATGCAGCTTTTGTAGTTGTGTATGGTACATGTTCTATGGATATGGAGACTCTCTCTCTTGTGTGCTACTCTTGGAGAAGGAGCGCTCTACTTGTCTTGAGTTTTTGCTGCAGTTAGCATTTAGGGCTTATCTCTTGGTTCTGGAGTAGGCTTGCCGAAATTATTCTATGTAAAGGTTAGTGTGATTGGGGGTGGAATATGTGAATGACTATGGTTGGGTGACAATGATGTGACATTGTCTATGGTTAAACGAGCATACAAAAATTTTAATATGGTATCAAACTTGGTTTCCTTCATAAAATTCTAACAGTTGGAAGGAAGATCCTTAGTTTCCCCATTGTCAAGCTTATTGAGAACTTACTAAACTCACTAAGAAGTTTGCCTAATTAGGGCCCATCTCTTCCCCAGATCAGATTTGCAAATTTCTAAAGTTGAGAAATTAGGGTTTCCTCATAAAACCCTAGGTCTACAGTGTCAGTTGCAGTTGTAGTGCAAGTTCCTTCATGTCAGTTGCTTCGTGTCAGTTGCAGCACAATTTGCAGCCCCAGTTGCAATGAAAGTTTATGTGAAGTGTTGTGACTATTTTTTTGTTTTTCTAGTGTGCCTTACCCTAGCGCGTCTCCATCTACCCTTAGATTACAAGTTGGATCACCTTTGAATTTTTAAGGTTTGTCATTTCTTGTCGCTACTGTCGGATGGTGCCACTACCTATCAATGTTGTTGGAGGTATGTACTTATATATGTTTAAACTATACCACTATTTTGAGTGTGATTGAAGGAGAATGGATCTCTAGTCCAAGAAAAAATCGTAGATCCAGAGGGATCTCAGATCCATCACATTCAGAGGAACAACACACTCTAGGTTTGATTGTTTTCATGTGTCTTTAGCTGTTATGGAATTATTGTGATCTTATGAACATCTAGTTGTATTTTTATCTATTGAAGTTATGATTATCATACTAACCTGTGTTCAAAGTTAAAGTTAGAAACTAACTTTAGTCAAAGTATTAGATTGATTAAGGTTGAGATTTTAGAGTTTATTTGCATTATATTCTCTAACTTGGATTTTGGTCAAGAAAACATATTGTCTTAATACATGGGACAATTTGAAGAGAATACATGTCATATTGAGTGAAGGATACTGGGAATAAAAGAAAAAACACTTGTTCTTGAAGATAAGACTCCAGGTTCCAGGTTTGATAGATTAAATTAATAAGTTTCCATTTTTCACATATCAAGTTTGAAAATTGCTACATTACTAGTTGTGACAACAATCCTTGAAAGGTTCTATTACTACTAGATACAATGAATACTTGGAAACAAGTAAGTAATATTGATATAAATGTGTATTGTACTTGTTTGCAAGATGAACTAACATATCCTCTAGGAGATACTTCTTCTTTTTCTTCCAGGAAGGTCACCTTGGTAATAATATGATTATTACCATGAGATTGTATTTTTTTTCTTATTGACATAGATATGTTCTTATGAAAATGTTATTATACTTTTTTCTCTCGTTTCTCTAGTCTCGGGCATGTTATTTTATAAATTCCATGGAGGTTACCATGGAGGAATGATTGGTCACAACATTAGAAGAGTGTTGTTCCTATTTATTATTATTGTATTTTTATTTTGGCTCTTGTTCCAGGCAAGTCACAAGCAATAGCTCTTAGAAGGAGCTACTGTGATTATTGTTCTCATTCTTGTTTTTATTATAAGAGTATTATTCTTGTCTATTGTTTTCCCCTTTGTTGTCCTTGTTCCGGGCAGGTCACAAGTGAAAAAACTGAGGGGAGCTATAGTGACGGTTGCAAGAGGAAACATATTAGATGGTCTCTAGATTGAGACATGGATAAGAAGTTGTATACACGACCGTATACATCCATGTACCGAAATTGAAGAAGATGAAGAAGGGTACTTTTGTGGGATATTGAGCATCTCATATGGAGATTGATTGCAAGGAGAAGAAATCTCCAAGGATAACCGAACAAATCCCTCTAGTGCATTTGATCACTCTACATATCAGGAAGAGTTAGTAGAGCTAGAAGAGCCTACCTAGAATCGTTGCAGTAACCAAGAAGAGACCAGTGTGGTCCCTTGAAATTTTGCAGGATGCAACATTGATGAGCCATATCATGAGGAGAATATGGCTCCACCAGTGGTGAGGCAGGAGGCCCCACCAAGTACTAGATCATAAGGAGATAGAGTTCATAGGGAGCCATCCCTCATGATCCAATATGGAGGATCGGCCTCCCCAGGACCATTCACAGGAGACTTCAAAGGAAATCATCACACAGAGGGAGAAGATGGCTCTAAATATTATAGATACTTAGAGGGAGTCAAGATTCAAAGGGAGAAAGGAGACTCGGATACTTTCATATTTAGATGGAAGAGAGATACATCTTCCAGTACTAACAGACATATGTCATGAGTTGAGAAGGATAGATTGAAGCTTCAGAGGCTTCGAGGAGATATGATATCTCATGGGAAGATTCCCTTGCTTTAGTAGACTCTGCTACAGTGACCAAGGAGGAAGCCAGTCAAAAGGACTGAGATATATATATTTTTCCTTGGTTCTGAGACCAAAAGGGAATTTTGTGGTGACTTCCAAGTTGATCTACAAGATCAATCATGTTGTAGATAAATAAACTAGAGATGTAAAAATCTTGATTTGTGCCCAAAGGATTCTCCCAGCAAGAGGGAGAAGACTATGAAGAGACACTTGCTCCAATATATTTCTATTGATGAAAAGGTAGCAGATATGTTGACCAAGCCTCTATCGGGGACAAGCTTAGAGTGGTCCAAATATTTTTCTCCAGTAGTGAGAATTTATGTATTATCCAGTAGCGGGAGCTACCCCAACGCAGGTTGGAATGCTACTCCAATGCAGGGTCGTATGTTACCCCCGCATAGGTGGGTATGCTACTCCAATGCAGGTTGGTATGTTACCCCAACGCAGGTTGGTATGATACTCCAACGCATCCTGGTATGTTACCATAGAGCAGGTTGGTATGCTACTCCAACGTAGGTTGGTATGTTACCCCAGCACATGTTGTTATGCTAATCCAACACAGGCTGATATGTTACCCCAATGCAAGTTGGTATGCTACTCCAACGTAGGTTTGTATGTTACCCCAACGCAAGTTGGTATGTTACTCCAAGACAAGTTGGTATGTTATCCAAACACAGGTTGATATGTTACTCCAACACAAGTTGGTATGTTACCCCAGCGCAAGTTTGTATGCTACTCCCACAAAGGTCGGTATGCTACTCCAGTGAAAGTACAGAACTTATTTACCTAGGGCGGGTATTTACCTCCACATATTATGGTAGTTGTGGGAGGTATTTACCTTCATGTGTAACCCTGATGAGAATAGAAGATTCCGAGAAGCAAGAAGAAACCCTAAAGCATTATACATAACCCTAGAAGACAAGTCGACTAAAGGAAATACTTAATATTGAGTTTTTAGCCTCCAAGATGAGAAGTCAGCCCAAACAGCTAAGGATAAGTAGTGTAAATAAAGGGAGCCAGAGTTCATTTGTGACACACAACTTGCAACTACATAAGTGAAGAAGTGCACACTACAGAAACTAGGTAAGTTTGCATGTCTGAGGAGTAGTTGCAGTTGCAGTTGCAGCTACTACAATATGTATTCTCGGTTTAGGATTGGACTTTCTATTGGTTATGGTTTGGAATTTCTACCTTGTATGCTAGCTCTGGAGAGAGAGGTACGCTACATTGATTGTCTATTAGGCCTAGGTTTTTCTTCCAGAATCATTCTCTGTCAAGGTTAAGGTGCTCAGGGGTGGCTTCGACCTATGGTTGGGTGAAAAAATCTTTATATTGTCTATGGTTAAACGTGCACATATATTAATTTCTAATAGGTTATGGGCCCACACTATCTTCAGATAGTCTAACCTTTGGAAGATAGATTGGGAGGACTTGCTCGGTTACAGTTGCAAGTGTTGCCAGTTTTTGTTGCAGCAATGAAACCCTAACCCTCTTGTTGAGGCACCTTAAGTGAAGAGATTGACCTAATTTTTGGATAGTCTAGTGCGCCCTAACCCAGCGCACCTCCTGGTACTCTCAGCAAGCTAAGATTCCAAGTTTGAGTTTTGGGTCAAATCCAAAGGTTGACCAAGTCAAAGTCAAAGGTTGACCAAGTCAAAGAAGTCATGACTTACTCTTTGAAGTCAGAAAACAAGTTAGAAGGGGCTTATAACTTCAGAGCATGTAAAACAAGGATTGATCTCATCCTTGCCAAGAATAAAGTACTGGATATTGTTCAAGGAAAGATCGTGGAACCACAGTTTGAAGAAGGAAAAGAGAAGGAACCTCAGAACGTTGCAGTTATGAAGAAGTTCAAGGACAATGACATCAATGCCATGAGTATCATAGTGGACTCTATAAAACACCACTTGATACCCTACATCTCTCATCTTGACTCATCTAAGAAGATGTATGATGCCCTAACTAACCTCTTCTCGATCAGAAACATTGGACAAATAATGAGTTTGAAGAATGAACTATGTGACATGAAAATGAATGATGATGACAGCATAACATCATACTTTGTGAGAATCTCTCAGTTAAGAGATAAACTACAATCTATTGAAGAAAACATTTCAGAGAAGGAACTGGTAAATATAGTACTCGATGGTCTTCCCAAGACATGGGATACATTTTCCACAAGCATGAACACAAGGAAGGAGTATCCCACATTTGAAGAACTTTGGACTTTTTTTGTACAAGAAGAATCAAGGGTTAGTGCAAAAGAGAAACCCCAAAAGAAATACGATGATCAAGCCTTCACAGTAAGGTTCAAGAATTTCAGGAATAAAAATAAGTTTGGCTCAAGCAAGAAACCAAATCAAGAGAAATATATGTCAAAAATACAATGCTTCAGCTGTCGAAAATATGGTCACTACAAGAATCATTGTCCCGATTTAAAGAAAAGGAAGGAAACACACGAAGCATCAGTGGTCGAAGAAAGGGAACCCTCAAAGAAGGCCAAGTAGGATAAAACATACTTCTTCTAAAACAAGGTAACAACATTCTTCATAGTTCTTGTACATACCATGTTTACATAGTTTCTATACATATATTGCATATCTATTTCTTAGAAGATAAGATGTTCAAGTGAAACAATACCTATGGAATAATAACAAGATAAGGATTTCTATCACGATGACTACAATTCAAGCAATACACATGAAAATCTGAAATACATTAACAATCCTTGGTAACAATTCATGTGGAAGCTATTACATTAGTAACAGTTGTAGGATAAGTCAAAATCAGAATAAAACTTGAAGAAACCTAGAAGAAGTAAAAACAAAAAGAAGTCAGCAATCAAGAGAAAATTGGAAAATGACTTGTGACACTTTGTAGAAGGAAATAAGGATGCAGACAGAAGCATGGACTCTCTTAGATGGAGGGAGATGATTACAGAATTCCAAAAGAAGAGTATGAATTCATGCATGAAGCAAGGTGTTATCACTAAAATTTTGTCCGCAAATGGTTACAGGAATCCAGCATCTTCAAAACACCCATTAGTTCATCCATGGCCCAAAAAATGCATTTCCAAAAGGCACAAAACTATACAATTGGTTAAAAAATCAACATGCGCTAAAGATACAAAGGTAGAGCATGCACATGTGACAATCGAATAACTCCAGAAAAGCGCATATGCGCCCGATACGCGACTGTGGATGCAAAAAGCTGTGCACACCTCAGAACGGTGCATTTATGGTTTTGGTCGGCCTTCCACCCACTTCTGGTTCATCTCCCAAGTCGATTTGACACCCAAATCCGAGATGAATCCGAGTGGGGGATTGGTCAAAGACCTAAGGGTGCCCTAAAGAGCCCCTTGTTCACACTAAAGACTGGTTGAATAATGCCTCAAATCTTTGCTATAAAAGAGGCCATGGGTGCACTATATTTTCAAGGAATTCATTTGTATTTTTATGTTGCCTATATTCTCTTGGAGGATCCTCTTTCCTCATCAAGAGCATACAAGCATCATTTCATTTAGCCATTCATATCACCTCTTGAGTGAATATGCTTTGGATTTTCTTCACCATTTCCTTTTAGTTTCCTACTTGTAAGAAGAGCTCAATCATTGGGAGTTCAAGAGACCTCCCTTGGAGGAAGAGGGAACCCATAGTCTCCCTTTCTCTTTGGTGTTTTCTACTAATACAACTTATCCATTGGTGGCATACATGTTTATTTTCTTGTCATATTTCCCTTATGCACTCTAGTTTAGTTTATTTTATTGTTATTAGCTTAGTTATTTGCATATTTCTTATGCTTGATGTTTATAACTCTTGCATTTACTGTTGTCTTGCCCAGCTAACCCAAATGGGCTTGTAAGCGTCCTTATTTTTCTCATTTAGGTGACGAAAGGGATGCAACAGATTGGTGACTCCACTAGGGATTGGTATCAATTTCCCCCCCATTTGGGTTGTTTGAGCACTTAATTTTGGTTTGTTTGAATTGTAGGAACCATAACTGGCCCATGCGTGCCTGCAAAAAGATAAATTCAAAGCTGAGTGGAGAGAATTTCATCCGAAATTTCTTTCACGACCGTCTAACAGAAAGTGCACAGGTTTTTTAACCCAGAGTCGCGTCTTCCAAGCACGTGCGCCAAACCCATTGTTTTTCTCAACGCATTCTATGCATTGTGCCAAAAGGTTGTTTGAAATTTGCGCATTAGCACCCAATGCGCCTCTGTCTACTCTGTGACCCACGTATCTGTCCAGAAAATCATATATTGTAAGGGTTTTTGTGATTTGTTGGAGGCCCATAGCCTTCTTAAGTTTGATTCTATGCAGACTGTAATATGCACCACACTTATATTCCCTTTCCACATGAATGGCTAGTCAAAACATAGGCACTTAGGGGGTTAAAATCCATATTTATCCTTTGTTTGCTTTCATTTTTCCACATGGATGGTTTGCTTTGATTAAAGATAAGTTGGAATCATTCTACATCACCAATATAACTACTTGCATTGGGACCAGAAATTGAACGTCAATCTTTGATTATGCTCTTCTCTCGTGCTACAAAGCGATCTTGAGAATCAAAAAAACGATTGAGGGAAAATTTCATCTCCCTTAAAGACAAAATATTTAGGAGAGGACAACAACCCCCCTCGAGAGTCCTCTTAGTTTGTTTTCAAAACACATCTTCAAATCGTAACGAGCCCATACATACCCACATACTACAAAGATAGGATAGTTTTGAATTTACTTTCTTAGATCAAATCGCTAGAGAAGTTTAAAGGTATTGTAACGGACCCATACATGCCCACATGCTACAAAGATAGGATAGTTTTGAACTTGTTTTATTAAATCAAATCGCTAGGGAAGGTTAAAGGTTTTGTAACGCACCCATACATGTCCACATGTCCACAATCTAGGATAGTTGTTGAAGCTTTCTTAGATTAAATCACACTAGGGAATTAAATGATTGGTAAGGACCCACATGTTCACATGCTAGTTCTCTAGGTACTTTAAAATTCCGCAAAGTTGTACCAAAGGAATTTAGTTAATTAGGTAATCAAGAATTGTAAGGGCCACACAAAGTCCACATGCAGCAAGGTGACACCTAACATATTAAAAAATTTGGCACACTTTCACTCGTTCACACACAAAGTCACTACTCACTCACATAGTTTCATCTAGAAATCGTGGAGGTTGAAGTAAGTTTCCTCCAATGGGATACCGAAACACCCCACCCTTTTCTTGACGAGACTATCCACTCCCACTTAAGTTCAATGAGATTGGTTCACACCCCCAGTCTCTCAAACAACCAAATCTAAAAATTTTCTAAAAACTCACTAAGTTTTCCTCCACAGGAGGTGCCAAAAGAAAGTTTTTAATCTAGGTAGGATCTCGGGGATAGGCATCCAAATAACTCTCCGTTATCAAGTTATCACATCTTCAAGACAGTAGAAGTTGTCAAATAGGAAACTTTAAAATCCTCCAAGTAAAGTGTTCCTAACACCATAAGGTAGGGAGATACCCGTGAAATGTTGAAGGTTGAGGTCTAGTTGTTCTGTGTGTCCCCCCTTGAGTCACCCACCTCTTGGACGAGATCCAGCCCGTGACCCATTTCTTAGGCCGAAAATCTAAATGTCGCACTTTGACTGAGGTACCTAGTGACCAAATTTTAGGATATCTACCCAGGTGGCAATTGTGGGCTGCAATTGCACCTTGATCGGATTTTGTGTGGCTATTGGTAAATATCGTCATCTCTTTCTGGATATGCACCCTCTACCCATCATTATAACTAATTGTTTCATCCTTCACTAGTTCCTCTTCTAGTGGCCTCAGATCCCACTGTTGAGTGTTATTGGAAGGTCCAGTGCTCTTTGAGAGGAAGGATGTTACGTCTTTTAGGACACGAGCATTTGTTTTCTTTTTTCTCCCATGCGGACAAAAACTAGCTACCCACATGTATGCTTATTTATCAATTGATTTATGGATGATTCTCTTGTGATTACATACGATTGTGATATATATTGTGAAGGTCCAAAAAATCATAGACAAAGACTCTTGTTCATTTATTTGTTCTCATCACCATTTGCACACATCCACTTTTCTAGTTGGACATCATAGGGGACCCACAGAATCCTCGTCGTTCCAAACGCTTGCTAAATCTCCCTCCCATTCTATGGGGAGTTCATAGTCTTGCCAACTCATCGGATCCACCTTCTCACACTCCTGTGAGTGTTACTGTCTTGGGATCCTCTTTGCTCGGTTCCACTTTACTTGGGTCCACTTCCCAAGTTCAACCATCCACCCACTTTCCTTTACAAGGAAGAGGGGGGCACACTTCTTCCCCGGGAGGAAGTACAACCCCACCCAGCCCCCCTCACAAGTCGGGTACACAAAAAACTCACACCATGGCTGGAAATAACCCTCCTCAGGGGTCAGGTACGCAAAACATTCCCACCATGACGGGAATTAATCCTCCACCACAACCACAGATGTCATACTTGGATTCCCTCAATATACCAGATCTAACTAAGCTCACCAATGATCCTATTTTTCATGACCCCACGTGGCCTACAATGCCTACCAAATTCCCTTCAGACATCCCCAAGTTTGAAGGAAAAGAGGGAGATGACTCGACTAACCATATCATGACCTTCCACTTATGGTGCTCTTCAAACAGCATCATGGACGATTCTGTCCGCTTGAGATTATTTCAACGCACACTCACTGTCCCATCAGCCAAGTTGTATGTAGAAGAAAAATTTGGGTCCCATGCGACCTTTGAATCTTTGGCCAAAGAATTTTTTACCTTCTTTCAACTACCAATCCGTCATGACAATGGTCTAGAACTACTCTCAGAGTTTAAACAAACATCCGCTACACACATCGTTGACCACATTCACAAATGGCATCAGCGACGTAGTCTATGCAAAGCAAAAGCCATCAAACAACAATGCCTTAATTGGTTTCTCAAATCCCTTGTTTCCCTCCTTGCCAAATACGTGGCCGCCACCTTCCCTCAATCTAAAGAAGAAGCCATCAGCAAGGCTCAATAGTTCGAACTCATTTATTCACAATCAGGGTACTTATACACAGTATTTCTTGATGCCCTGAGACCCATGCCATTTGTCCAAGACAAACTTGGGATGTCTCACTCTAAAGATGGATTGATTGGTACCATGAAACACCACAATCCACACCTCCAACAACCACCTATGTATAGAACACCTCAATATCCGCCAGTATATGGAGGACCCCCTTATTATCCTCCTCCCCCCTATCAACAACCATACCCTTTTCACCCCCCTCCACCCATAAGTGGACCCCCGTCGGCCCCCATGACGCACCTAATTGTTCAACCTAGTTCTGGAAATGCCTCTACCTCTTCTTACACCCTAAGCACTAGTGAAAGCGCCACGTCTTCCTATGTACCCTATGGATCATTACCACCCCATAATACGTACTTCCCATTTCCCGTTCCTCCCTAGCCCATTGTTTCTCCACAAGGACAACYACACACTGGGGTTAATTTTGTTCAACCCTCTCCCGTTCAGCAATATCAAAATTTTGAGTAGTTGAACATGGCTAACCCATCCCATCAGTCAAACAATGCCAAAATGAAAGGAAAAAACCAAAACAATAATAATGCAGGACCAGGAGGGAACCAAAACCACCCCCAACAAAACCAACCTGTTGGGGGCAACCAAAATCAGGGGAACCAGAACCCCCAAGGGGGAAATAACAACAAACGCCAAGAGAAGAATAACAACACTCTTCGTAAAAACTTCCCTTGTGCCCTTTGTGGTAAGTATGGCCATTATACCCACCATTTCCCTCAAATTGTTGACTTCAAATGGATGAAAGAATCCAGAAATGGACCATGTCCCCCAGTACCGCCTACTCCCCAGCAGACCTCACAACAATATGTGCAACAACCCCCCCCAAATGTGTTACAAAACCCCATACCACACCAAGGGATAATGAACACCCAATAGGAGATGGATTCGGCCCCACCACAGATGGGACAGTATGCAAACCCAGGAACTCCTACAGATCGATCTATCCTCCTCACTAGTGAGGAAGAAGTCCTTCTAAAAACGTGCAGTCGTCAATATAGCACACCCCCTGACTCGTCTCCCACTACCTCATATGCATCCCCAGTCACAACTTGCCCACATTTGATGATTCCTCGCCCTAATACTAAACCACCCCTTTGTATCCCTTTCATCCCATTACGACGAAACGTCAACAACCCTCAGTCTAGGGAGGCACACAATTACAGTCTGGTCGATGACTTGGCACAATCTCCTGCTGCCATGTCAGTTTTAGAAGTTCTTCAAACCTTTCCTACTCAAAAAAAGTTGTTACTTTCCACCTTGGGGGTAGTTGACCCTACTAATACTCGTCTCATCACCTTTGATCTTGAGAGTGGGGAACCCCATCTCCCCACTCTGGTCGCTTTCCAAATACCGGTTAAAATCTGGAACATCACAGTTCACCACTGCATCATTGATGAAGGTGCATCCACATGCATCATGTCCAAAACCGTATGGTAGAAACTTGGTTCCCCCGATCTCATACCATCAGTCATCACTTTGAGAGCTTATGATGGACGACCATCCTCTCCTGAAGGGCTCTTTCAAAATGTCTCTGTTGAACTCGAGGGAAAAATTATCCTCATTGACATTGAAGTTATCGACGCTCCGCTAGATTACAACATCTTTTTTTGGCGTAGCTACATGTATGCGATGAAGGCAGTGGCCTCTTCTGTGTTTCATACAATGATGTTCCCCCACAACGGGAATATCATAACTATTAACCAAGTGTCGCATTACAAGCTCAACCCCTCCTCCAACATCGATAATATCCTACCCTTTGTTCACACTAATCCTGAGGCTTACCCACTCATCGAAATCGGTCCCGGAATTTTCAAAGACCCATCCTCTCTATGTACATACCATGGAGCACCTCCGCTCATACATCCCTCAGCACAAGTATGTGTGATCTCATCCAATGGAACAGAAACTGGAGATACCCTTCCTCCCACAAAGGCTTCATTACTATCTAACGTCCCACTAGTCATAAAGCTCCTTCCTCAGGAATCCCTTGAGAACTCTCCAGCTCCCCCTGTTCCTAATTATACCCTCCCCTAGGGCCACATTCTAGTTTTGGAGACAGTCCCCCAAGCCATCACCCAAATCCCCTTCTTTTACCCCCCACCGGGCGTACAAGCTTTCCAGGTAGCCGCAACGCTTACGCTTCCCAATATGGTGCTGGAAATTCCAATATGGTGTCTACATCCACCTGATATGGTCCCTCAACCATCCCTCCCTCCCCAAACAAAATGAATCTCGATGCAGATTCCAATAATTACCCCCACCATCCCACCCACTCCCCCACTCACTAGCACCCCTGCTACAATTTTGGGTAGACGGAAGAAGAAAGAGCCCACCACTCCACTTCCACCATGAGTTCAGCCTCCTTGTGCACTATGTGATAAAGATGGACACCCCACCAATAAGTGACCATCTCTCCCCGAGATACGCAATTTAATTCAACTTCCGCGGGCACCAACGCGACTCGTCACTTCCTCCATTGCTACCACTACGCCCACTAACACAGGTAGAAAATGGTTGTGAACCAAATTCACATGTGCCATCTGTTCTGAGTATGGCCATTACACCCACCATTTTCTAGCGTTACCTCAATTTCGACAGACTCTAATGACAATCCGCCATAGCTTCCAGCAAGAACCTCCTCCAACTGCATCATCTCACATGCATGTCACTGACATCCACTATTTCACGACCTTGGTCAATGAATGTATGTGATGATGTCCTTGCACTCTCTGTGAATCACTTGATCACTTCACATATCAATGTCCTATGATCATTGAGTATAGGCGTCGTCAATCGGCCCTTATTCCCAGTCCTACCATCACCCCACTTCCGGTGACGTCAGTAGTTCCCCCTACTCCCTCTCCTGATATTGTTTATATCTTCTCCCCCAAGCCTAAGGGACTTTCCACTCCTCCATGGTTCGTCGATAGCCTAGAGGAGGATTTGCACCCAAATCCCCCCAATTCTCCAGTTCATTTCCCCACGGAAATCTTACGCTCGACCACCATTTTCAACCCACAATATCTCAATATTTGGTTTATGTCGAGCGAACCATCGCAACCTCTTTACAATACCCCCTCTACATCGTCACCACTAGAAGACAACCACACGGTGATAGTCACCAATGTTATTCCCTTGGATCCACTATATTCTCGACAGTTCCATTGCAACGAAGACATCCTCGAGGAATTAACCACCCTCGATTGCCCATGGGATCCGCTCCATCACCAAGCACTCTTTCTCTCATAAGATTCATTTGCATCTCTTAGCCAAAGCTCCATATACGTAATCGAATCCAAATATTTTATCCCATCAGGGCATATATACTGGTTCAATAACCCTATCCCTGCCCCCGACGCTTTTGAGGAAGGTAATATGGCCAACATTTCCCCCACTATCAAAATCGATATTTCCAGCAAACCTAGCATCATAGAGGAAATCACCATCGGTGCCACATGCTCTCCTGAAGAAGTCATCACTTTCAAAGCTCTCTTCCAGGAATACCGGGACATTTTTACCTAGTCATACACAGAGATGCCTGGCCTTGATCCCTCTATTGTCGAACATCGTATAGACACATGGCCTGATATTACCCATGTACGACAAAAGAAATGTCCATTACACCCATCCAAAGCAGCGGACATCAAAGCCGAAATTGACAAATTACGCATTGCAGGGTTCATATATCCCATCGCGTATATGTCATGGGTCTCCAACCTTGTCCCCATTAACAAAAAGCAGGGAACTATCGGTGTTTGTACGGATTTTCGTGATCTTAATCACGCTTGTCCTAAAGACAATTTTCCAACACCCTTCGTCGACCAAATTATCGATGATTTTGCTAGCCACGAGGTTTTGTCCTTCATGGATAACTTCTCTGGCTACAACCAAATTCAGATCCACCCAGTCAATCAATACAAAACCGCATTCACTACCCCTTGGGGTACCTTTTCATATTGTGTCATGCCTTTTGGCCTCAAGAACAATGGAGCCACTTTTAAACGCGCCATGACATACATTTTTCATGATCTGGCTCAAATCATTCTCGCCTACTTGGACGATCTCACCGCTAGATCCAAGAAACGCACTCAATGCCTGGATGAATTACGCATTATATTTCCCAGGTGTCGCCAGTACAATATCCGCTTGAATCCCCTCAAGTGTGTATTTTGCGTCACCGTTGGACGCCTCCTTGGGTTCATTGTCTCCAAACATAGCATCATAGTCGACCCCCTCAAGGTCCAAGCCATCACGGAAATTCCCCCACCGCGGAATTTACGCCAACTGCAGAGCCTACAAGGCAAAGCTAACTTTTTACCCCGCTTTGTCCCCAATTACACCACTCAAGCACATGGTTTCCTTCACCTCTTATGTCATGATATCCCATTCCAATGGGATGAACATGCCCAAAATGTTTTTGATGATCTCAAAGCGGCCCTCTTCAATGCCCCATTGATTAGTCCACTCGACTATAACTGCGACTATATCCTCTACTTATCGGCCTCAGCCATCTCCGTAGCAGGAGTTCTCATCCAATTAGGGGATGACGATCGGGAGCATGTTATCTATTATGTTAGTAAAAATCGTTCAAGGCCACCCTTGAAACACAATCACGAAGAGAAACTCGCTCTTGTAGTTGTCCTCGTAGTCCAGAAACTACGCCATTACATCATGCTTCGAACTACCAAGGTCGTAGTCGATTCCAACCCAATGCAATACTTTTTCAATCGTCGGAAAATTAATGGAAAATTTTCCCAATGGATCGTCATCCTTCAGGAGTACGACTTCAAATTTTCAATACCTAAAAGCAAGAAATCCCTCGTACTTGCCGAACTCATTACGGCATTTCCTTCCGATACAACCAGGATCCTGCCACCTACACAGTCACATTCCCTGGGACACCATCCATCCTCGGCCCCCAGGGAGAATTTGTTTTCACATCATGCCCAGGTACGCATGCTTATGTTCAAAATTATCAAATAAATGTTATATATTCTTTATATCCAGATATTGTTCACATCGGGTATTTGATTTTCATGTGTGCAGGTACTTGTTCACCACAAATCAGCACAGCCCTTTCAGGTATAAGATCGCCAATGGCATGTAATAATTCCCTCTAAATATCAATTGCATATCCCAGTCGCACCCTCTGATATTTACCCCTAAGGTCCCCCCATCTAGCTCTGCAGTACTTACACCTCCATTGCATTTTAGTATTGTCACCCAGTAGCACACTTCACCACATGAGTTGTCCCATTTATAGTCCCCCTTGACACCTTGACACTCATGTTGCTTTCACCCCTAGGGATGGGAGTCCTCAAAGTCTTTGCATTCCCAAGAATTATACACATGCTCCTTCTCCTCATTTTGTTAACATCCCCATAATGGACTCCCGCATAATCTCATCACGATTTGCATTTGACTACGCCTCCACAGTATCATTATCCCTCCATCTCATCCACCATCAGTTTGTCCATCTGCATATTGTCCTCCATTCCTTTTACCTAATACAGAAACCCACCTATGGGGCCCCTACCCTCCACCTACTTTCCACGCAACTTGCGCCCTCACAAGACAAGCCATATTGCACTGGGGCACCCGTTTTTGTATCTGTACACTTTTCCCAAAAGATTCTTTATTTATTTGGTAATTGTAAAAGGCCTTTGTTTCCAGCCTTTACATAGCTTTTTGTCATCACCCTTGACGACCTTCCTTTTCCGGCAGAAGAAACCCATGTCGCCCTTGGTTGGGGCATTCATTACCTTATCCTCCTGTTGACATCGTCCATAAACCATGAGTATCCCACAGTCCATTTACCCATGATCTCTGAGTTTGTCCACTTTGTCACGCCTCTGGCACAATTTGACCCTAGTCTAGTCGTCCCCCTGACGCTAGATTCAATTCCACGATTGTTGTCGTTTATCCTTCACAAATATCCCCAACCAAGGGCCATCTTGAGTCTCACCACATCTTGACTTCGTCCATGTATATCTTCAGTCCTTGATCCTACCATGTGGATTTCATGAATCCCTTCGCTTCTTGGCATCGCGTCTCCCTTCCTGTCGACATCAGCACAGTTTCCATAAGCGAGACAGTATCTTGACTCTCATTACCTTTCCAATGAGGTGTCTCAGACGGCACAGAGAGAACCATTATTGCTCTATGTTTTCGTTGACCCCCACGAAATTTGACTTCAACATCTTATCATGTTACGGTGGGTCTTACTTTGCGACTATTGCAGTTGTTTTTTATATTTGTCGAAGACCTCTAAAATTGTTAAGCTATCAATGCATGCATACCATCGACACTTATTACAGGTGTCCTCACCTCATTTTAGAGTTTGTTCACCATCAGAATTGTCCTCTGCTATTATCAACACGCCCCCGAGGGCGTTGCAGTCGTCTACACCAACACATAGCTTTAGTTACTGTATTACACATTTTTGAGTTACATGACATGAGCATGGGGCATGCCCGCCTCGTCTGTACATAGTTTTATTTTTCCACACCTTGCGAAAGGTTTGGGTCCTACAAGCTCCCCTCTCCCTCCAATGGGTCGCTCTTGAAATCCCCCTCAACGCTCTTTCTTACAAAGGTACTCTCAGTAGAATAAACATTGATGTATTTAGACTATACGTATGCTACTAACCTCACACATCAGGGGGCATCTGTTATCACTGGAATTTCATCCGCAAATGGTTACATGAATCCAACATCTTCAAAACACCCATTAGTTCATCCATGGCCCAAAAAATTCATTTCCAAAGGGCACAAAACTATATGACTGGTTAAAAAATCATCATGTGCTAAAGATACAAAGGTAGCATGCACACATGTGATAGTCGAATAACTTCGAAAAAGCGCATATGCGCCTGATGCGCAATTGTGGACGCAAAAATCCGCGCACATCTCAGAATGGTGCATTTGTGATTTTGGTCGACCTTCCACCCACTTCTGGTTCATATCCCAAGTCGATTTGACACCCAAATCCTAGTTGAATCCGAGTGGGAGGCTGGTCAAAGACCTAAGGGTGCCCTAAAGAGCCCCTTGTTCACACTAAAGACTAGTTGAATAATGCCTCAAAGCTTTGGTATAAAAAGAGGTCATGGGTGCACTATACTTTCAAGGAATTCATTTGTATTGTTATGCTGCCTATATTCTCTTCGAGGATACTCTTTCCTCATCAAGAGCATACAAGCATCATTTCATTTATCCATTCATAACACCTCTTGAGTGAATGTGCTTTGGATTTTCTTCTCCATTTCCTTTTAGTTTCCTACTTGTAAGAAGAGCTCAATCATTGGGGGTTCAAGATCCCTCCCTTGGAGGAAGAGGGCACCCATAGTCTTCCTTTCTCTTTGGTGTTTTCCACTAATACAACTTATCCATTGGTGGTATACATGTTTTTTATTTTCTTGTCATATTTTCCTTATGCACTCTCGTTTAGTTTATTTTATTGTTATTAGCTTAGTTCTTTGCTTATTTATTATGCTTAATGTTTTTAACTCTTGCATTCATTGTTGTCTTACCCAGCTAACCCAACTGGGCTTGTAAGCATCCTTATTTTGATCATTTAGGTGACGAAAGGGACGCAACACAAGGATTAGGAGGGAGCTAATCCTAAATGATATGATCCATTGAGGATTATGAAATATCTATCCATGTTCTCATTGATGGTAACAGCCATGAAAAGTGGCATGTGTTCAGTTTGACTTTAGAATAATTCTTCTTCGAAAAGAAGCCTTAAAGTATCCTTGGTTGTCCATCCACATCCATAATCCTATGATGAAAGGAAGAATTTGGAATCTTCAGGGCATGGAATATATAGAAAACTCCATGGACCCGAGAACTAAAGAGAAACATGAGGAAGAAGATGAAGATTCCAAGAGAGAAAGAAAATCCAGAACAACCAGTCATTATATCGAGAATCACAAGACTATCAAGAAATGGAAGTTGTGATGAAGAACGGTGTATGAAATACTTATGAATGGAAGCATTGCGAGATTCAGAACTAAAGGTTCTCCTAGATGGAGGGATAAGACTATGATGATAGCTTGTTCCAGTAACCCAACATACCTCTACCTGAGCCATTATATCTTCCACAATATCCATGGGTTGGAGTTTACATCAAATGAATGTAAGGATTGTTCTCCTCAACAGAGTAATTGAAAAAGAAGCATATATAGATCAACCTCAAGGTTTAAATTGAGGTATACCAGAAAGAGACCCTTGTATGCAGAGGGAAGAATATTGTGTATGGATTCAAACAACTTGGTGCAGAGCCTCTCATGCACAGCAGAAGCGTGGTGAAAAATCTCTATAAACAGAGATAATGTATCAAAATGGTTACTCAGAAGTTCAGGATGATGGATTTATAATCCATGACAAACTCTCATGATGAAAGAAGAAGTGCTATTTGGATATATTTCAGTTTGAGCCTTGCCACGATGATATGAGTTAGCAGGAAACAAAAGTGTTGAATTCAACTATGATATATTATAATGATCAAATCCATATGAAGCCTTCAAAGAAAACCAGTGTTCCAGACAGACCGAAGTACATTGAGATCAAGCATTACATTCTCCGTGATGAAGTATAGAAAAGAGAAATGGTTCTCCAATATATCTCCACAGATGAGCTGATAGCAGATATTTTGGTAAAGCCTCTATCCAAGATGAAAAAGTTTGCGTACTAAAGAAACAAGTTGGAGCTTGTAGAGAAAACTTCCTTATTGAAAAAGGAAGAGATTACTCCCAGGTTGGGAGGGAGCATTGATGTGTTATTGATTTATGGAAAATCATTTTTCAGTTTGAAAAATGGTCCAAGATGAGCAGTTCCTTTCTAGTTTGAAAATTGGTTTGAGATTTCTGACGGACAGGCATTTTCCAGTTCGAAAAATGATCCAAATGGGGCAGTCATTTTCGTAATGAAAATGGTTCGATATATTTTTGATGTACCATAGATAGTGATTCCCTTTGTGGCCAATGTGAGGGAATGGTCGATGATATTCATTCTTCTTGGCAGTCACTCTGAGTAGTGGTCAAGTAGAATGGTCTGCCTCACCGAGCAGTCATACTTTCAAAGTTCACAGTTGTGAGCAGTTTCAAAGAATGGTCTGTTTTTTGAGGTTGGTGTAGGACAGTCATTTCCATTAGGAAAAGGTCCGGACATCCATTCCCTAGGTCAGATTCATTCTATCCAGGTTTCACTATGTTTATTGCCCGATGAATGGTCCAGTTAGGTGAATGGTCCAGGTTCAACAATCAGGGACATGCATTCCCTAGGGCAGACTCATTCTATCCAAGTTGCACTATGTTTAGTGTCGGAGGAATGGCCCAGTTAGATGAATGGTCTAGGATTAGAAATCAGGGACAATTATTCTTCTATGCTTGAGAAGAATAGTCTAGATATACAAAGGCTGGTGTTTTACTTTCTGAGGGCATATGCTCTTCCAGATATCACATATGTGAGTGGAAGAATGGCTCAGATGACTCAGTTTATATCATGATATTGTTTTATGTAGGTTGATAGCAAATGATATGATTGCTATGGAGACTGTATGTCTATGGACAGTAGATGTATGATACTATGGTGGATGTGTTCCATTGGTTGTGACTATGTGTCATTGTTTAAGTAGATGTGTGCTACTTGGTGTGGTAGTGTACCACTGTATAGTAGTTGTGTACTACTATGGATAGACACAGTTGTGTTCTATTGAATGACATTGTTCTTATTGCCGTGTAGACTATCAATAGTGTTGAAAATGATCATCATCTAGATGGATAGTCAGTGTGCTCGTGGACAGACATTCTCCAGGCGGAGAATGGTCCAGATAGAACAGATTGTTGGTGGACAGGTATTCTCTCTGTGGAAAATGGTCCAGGTTGACAGTTTGTTGACATGTCATGGAATAGTATTTTCCTAAGGCACAGATTGTGGCCCGATTAGGAAAATGGTTCAGGACCGATATTTTCTAAGGCATATAGGTTGAGACAGATCTCTATAGTTCATATGACCCAATTAGAAAATAGTCCTAGACTGAAATTCCTGTAGGAATGGTCTCTGTAGTCCATGGAATAGTTTTTAGCATCTGTTGGGACAGTCATTCTTCTAGGACGTATGTCTAGATTAGAAGAATGGTCCTTGTATCACTCTATAAAGTGAGTGACTTATTCAGCATCATGCCTGATTACTCAGATGGAGTATGGTTGTGAGAGATGATGTAGTTGATGTTATCAGATGATAGTGATGATGGTTCTCATGATCTAATCATGAGATAACTGGTATGGCTATGATGATGCTACCGGTTGAATGGTATGTTTGTGCTCAAGACCATTGCCTTCAATACCTCCCTAGCTAGGAGGGAGTGTTGATAGTATGGTAGTTGCGGGAGGTATTTACCTCCATGTCTAACCCTGACGATAATAGAATATTTCGGAAAGCAAGAAGAAACCCTAAAGCATTAGACATAACCCTAGAAGACAAGTCGGCTAAAGGAAATACTTAATATTGAGATTTTAGCTTCCAGAATGAGAAGTCGGCCCAGGCAGCTAAGGAGAAGAAGTATAAATAAAGGGTGCCAGAGTTCATTTATGACACACAGCTCGTAACTGCAGAAGTGAAGAAGTGTGCATTGCAGAAACTGGGTAAGTGAGCAATTCTGAGGAGTAGTTGCAATTGCAGCGACTGCAATCTGTATTCTCGATTTAGGCTTGGACTTTCTATTGGTTATGGTTTGGACTTTCTCCTTGTATGTTATCTCTAGAGAGAGAAGTACACTACATTTATTGGATATTAGTCCTAGTTTTTGCCTCCGGAATCATTCTCTGTCACGGTTAAGGTGCTTGGGGGTGGCTTAGGCCTATGGTTGGGTGATAATATTGTTATATTTTATATGGTTAAACAAGCACATCTATTACTTTCTAACACTTATGATGTATGGATTCGTGAAATTCAACAAGACAATGGTTGAGGTGTGCAGACACAGTGATGATGATCGTGCCAAGAGGAATACCTTCCTCATTAAGAGGGAGTGTTAAATTTTGAGTCAGATTTTGTGTGAGCTGACGAGTTACTAGTTTTGTATGAACTAGATGCCCACCTGTAGTGTCGGAAATGATTCTCAGTTAGAGTGTCAATCAGTAGCATCGAAGGTTACTAGCTCGAGGTCCAACTAGTAGTGTTGGAGGTATTTTCCAACTAGATGGATAATGTGTAGCTATGATGGTGATACGTGTTACATGATTTGTTTGGTCATATGATATCTTGTGTGGCTATGGTTATGCTACATGTAGACCAGTCTGCAAGACCATGTGAATCTTTCCCATGCCATGTGAGATGGGTGGATGTGTTTGAGACCACTTCATAAAGAACATCTTAGTTAATACATCCCTAGCTAAGAGGGAGAGTTGATGTTTTGGTATTTGTGGGAGGTATTAACCTCCACGTGTAACCTATAACTTAGAATAGAATATTTCGAAAACAACTAAACCATTAAATATATGTGTGGAAACCCTAGAGGACAAGTCAGCCTAGCAGAATAAATAATATTAGAATATTATCTTCCAGAAAGACAAGTCGGCTCCACAAGGAAAAAGATAAACAGAAAATATAATTACCATAAAGTCAGGTTGACCCAGTTTAAAAAGTCACTGGACAAATTAATATAAATAGAGGACGTTTTAGCTCATTTATATACCCATTCAGAGCGCAAGTCTTGTGGAGAGATTCATTTGCAGCTACAATTGCAGCTACAAGGAGGAATAAGGGTGTATGGTCATCTCTTGGTCTTGGTCTCTCTCTAGCACTATCAAGTGATTCTCTTGGTGATATTATTTCTAATTATGGTGAAAGTACGAGAGAGTAGTGCAGATGCAGTCATTGCAGTTGTGTATGGTACTTGTTCTGTGGATATGGAGACTCTCTCTCTTGTGCGCTACCCTTGGAGAAGGAGTGCTCTACTTGCCTTGAGTTGTTGATGCAGTTAGTAGCTAGGTTTTATCTGTTGGTTCTGAAGTAGGCTTATCGGAATTATTCTAATTAAAGGTTAGTGTGCTCGGGGGTGGCATATGTGAATGCCTATGCTTGGGTGACAATGATGTGACATTGTCTATGGTTAAACGAGCATACCAAAATTTCAACATTGGTGTCCTCACTATCTACAATAGGTTGGTGCCTGAGAGGATTGGTGTCCTTATCCCAGTGACAGGTTGGAGCTTGTCTACAAGTTGGATATTTCTTATGAATGTTGGATCCTTCACCAAACCAGACATTTGGAACTGATTGCAACTGGTTGAAGCATTTTATGCAATTTGGATCTTGCAGTGAGGTTTGGAAACTTCACCAAATCAGTAAGTAAGTGCTTATTGTAGACATATTGAAATTTGTAGATTTTGTAAGTTGGAGCTTGCATCAAGGATGGGTGTCCCTCTCAGGTCGTAGCCTGATATTCTAATGAATGAATTATAAAAGAACATATTTTGTGGTTTTCTCTCGTTTGGGTTTCCATGTAATCTTTTTGTGTATTGTACATTGCTTTAAGTGATTGTTAGAATGTTATGTATTAATGATGTGTGGTTAAAGTGTTAAATATTATAAAAAGTATATAGTATTGATTCACCCCCCCCCCTCTCAATATTTCTAAAGGTTCCAACAATTGGCATCAAAGCCAGGTTCCTTCAAACATAGTTTAACCACTAGAAGGAAGACCCCTACAGCACACATGGGAAAAGAAGACTTCTCTCCAAAAAGAGATCCCTAGTTTGATGGATCAAACTATTATTCATGGAGTGTAAAGATGAAGGCATACTTGCAAGATCTTGAGAATGATGTCTGGAATTCATTTAAGAGTGGATACACCCCTCCTAAAGGCCGACCAAAAGGGGCAACTACAAAGGGAATATATACATGTCATGCAATAGCAAAGAATGAAATTTTAGATAGTTTGTCTGATGTTGTGAAGGCCAAAGTAGAACAACAAATTTCAGCCAAAAAGCTTTGGGATGGCCTTGAAAGTTTCTACTAAAAAATAAACCCCATAGTGGAAGCATCTGTCATTCTGGTCAAGGAAAAAGGAGATTCATTCAAAGATGAAGTAATCTCAAAATGGATAAGTAGTATTGACTCATCAGATAAAGGTAGCATGGAAGAATCTGAAGATGATGAATTTGTTGAAATTGCCTGGGAAGAAGAACTCATTTCTTCTCTTGCTAAATTAAGAAAGGAGACAAGAACTAAAGCATCTTAGGCATCAACTGTTGAAGTATGAAGAAGCAGAGGAATCAGATGATGTTATTCTGAAAATACAATTAGGAGGAGCGTTAAAAATAGAACAAATCTTGATGAACCAGCTAGATGAAAAAAGCAAAGATCTGTGATGCTTAAGAGGTTGAAATCATGTCCTTAAAGGATGATTGTAGAATACAACCAAGGCTATTGAATAGGAAGAAGAGATTTCAAAATAAAAGTAGTCACTGAAAGGAAAGCGAAAAAATACCCAAGAGGAAGTTCAGAATTTAAAAAGGCAGATGGCAAATAGTAGTATTGATCAAAATACAGTACTAAGGGAAAATAAAGAAAAGATTGAAAGGTTAGAGACTGGAGTTGTTGATCTAAAAGAACAAGTGGAGAGGATGAAAACATAGAAAAAGACAAATGAGAGATTCAAGAAGAGAACTAAAGTCCTACATGACATCCTTGGCTAGCAGAGATCATCATTTTCCAAATCAGGTATCAGTTTTGGCATCTCTCAAGAAGGTGAAGGAGAAAGATATAGAATCCGAGAAAGACAAACTGAAAAGAAACATAGAAGTCATAAAGGCAACAGAGAAAGGAATTGTTATCAGCAAGGACCAAGAAATATTGCCCCTCTAAGAAGACCAGCAATACCCAGATATCAAAGTATATTTCTTGGTGTTTGTTATTCTTGTAATATTTTTAGTCACGAGGCAATGAATTGTAGGGTATATGGAAAAAGTGAACACATAAGGAGGAGGAATATTCAAAATGTTGAGTGTTATACATGTCACACTTATGGACACATAGCCCGAAATTGCATAAGCTTACCTAGACAAGGGCATGCAAAGATTTGGGAGTAGAAAACAAAGGATGGGGATCTTGTACAACTTAACAAGGTTAGATATTACAACCAAAGACCGAATATGGTATGGAGAAGAAAAGAGAAAAAAAAAAAAAGACAGAGAAGGACCTAATGGTTTTGTGCATTCAACAGAGGAAGAAGGTTGATCTTTAGCATGCTTATTTTAGATTGCTTGCATTGATCACTTGAGACAGTCCTCAGCAATGAAAGAGGTGCTCAAGGATAAGGGCATGGTGTAAATATTCTCATGAACAAAAGGAATCGTGAAATTGGAAGATAAGAGTTGATCTTTCATATCTTGAGGAACAAATTTGGAATTGTTTAAGGGAAACTACATGAACATCTTTGGACTGTTGGAGGACTACCTATATGGATGATTAGACACCTAAGTTAGCAGTCATTAGGACTACTCAGAAGTCGTTGTTAGGAAAGAATTAAAAGGATTATTGAATAATAACTTGAGATTCACTTAAAGACAATGATCATATTGTATGAAAGATTGTCATTAAAGGACTTTATTTGCTAAGTTGAAGATTTTTCTAAGCACATATTTCAAGGTGTTTTCTCTACATATTTGTGTATGATTTTGTGGACAATTTAGAGATTGCTTCTGGCACAAATTAAAAAGGGTTGAGTGTTTCTTCAAAGGACAAAGTTAAGCATGGTTAGTGGAGAATTAAAGCACAAACTTGTGCATTGCCTTGAATATGAATTGAGTCGGGTTGTAGAGAAGATATGAGAGAATATCAAGAAGAAATTTGAAAGTGCATTGCAAAGCATTGAGAATAGCAAAGAGGACTTGATTGTAGCAACGAGAGAAGTACCAAACGTTGAGAGCAACCTTAAGAATTCTTGTACCAGCTTGAAAGAAACCTTGAAATATTTATTTGGTGAAGTTCATGAAGGATTTGAAGTAATACAAAAGTATTGGAAAGAGCCTAAATGTCAGATGTTCTTGAAGCATCCCTATAGCTTTGGATGACAATGTTGGAGTGTCCAAAATAAATTTGGAACAGTCAATAAGGACCATTGTTGAGCAAGTTTTTGAACAATTAGTTGCAACAACATTAACTTACAAATATTGGAAGACTACTTTGGCAAAATGTTTGAGATAGTAGTGTTGAGGATTTTTCACCTAAGGATGACAAAGTCTGAAGAGTATCAAAAGGAATGTGAAAAGGATTCACACAAGTAGCAGTGAAGGCTTTGCAGATCAAGTTGTCAAATTGTTCTAGGAATGGGGGACATGTCCTTATTCTTCTAATTTGCACAAGCTTCATCATAGGATCTCTTGAACAAGGACAAAAGTGTTGTCAGTTTTTGTAGCAAGAAAATGAAAATATTTGAAGATCAAAACTGAGAAGCCCTATCTTAGGGGGAGTTAGTACAATCCAAGGAGGAGCCAGTGCAAACAAAGTGTATTTAGAAGCTTGTCAAAAAGGTTTTTATCAACACCAGCAGTGTACCAACTACATGGGAAGCAACATCTTTGATAGGGGGAGATTTTTCAGAAAGGTTAGAGGATCCTATGATCATTGAAGGACCCTTCTAGAAGTTCAGAACAGTCAATAAGGGAATAGTTCCTTATCAGTCTCTCAAAGGCACCCCATTGTAATTGTTGTCAAAGGGGGGAAGAATGCAGTGAAACAACAGTCAAATAGCGTTGTGCAATGGAGTGACACATGGGGGGGGGGGGGGAATGAAGAAAGAATATGCTCCTTCCAAAGACCATATTGCATATATTTTTACCAAGTCATTACCAAGAGAAACCTTTGAATATATTAGATAGAGGTTGGGTGTGATCTTGTCTTCCTTTCTTTAGTAAAGAACATCGTTCACTACATATACATGTGCTCCATTTGATGTTGTATCAGGGGCAAGTGATATCATTTTTAATATTTACATTACTCATGAAAGAAGTTTGCTTTTATGGAAGACGCGCACAATTGAAGTTAGTTATTTGAGGGTGATTGTGTGCGCATAAAGAGTCCAGGAGCATGATTTAGCATAGGCTTCCAAAGGACCTTCTTCCCAGGGGGAGAATATACAGAGTCTCACTTTGTCATTATTATCAAAGGGGGAGAGTAACAATCATCAAAAACCAACAAACCCGGATGTTGATACTTATTGAAAGGAGGAGTTTGTTGTGCACATTGAAAGGGGGAGCAGCTTAGCATCAAGGTCATTGATTTTGCAGTCAGGCTCTTTTGGTTTCCGTTTGTTGCACATATGTTGTCATTGATGTCAAAGTGGCCATGGACATGGTCAGTTATAGTGAAATTACAGACATGGATGAAAATAGAAGTGAATGTAATAATAGAAAGTAAAACAAGTGTGCGCAATAACAGAAAGCATGACAAGTGCGCACAATAAGCACAAGACGGTATGGATCATAAGACAGTGTGGCACACAGGCAGTATAAGTGCGTTCGAAATGAAAAAGAATATTAGAAGGCGCAAATATGACCACAGGAATGTATAAAGTGAAATCGAATAAAACATAGTTGAATGACCCCGGATCGAGACGAAGCCAGTGCGAAGGAGTGGACTACAATGGAATATGTGGAAGTTGCGTAGATAAAAATCGGTAGGGCGCCTTAAGTCAATGTGATGAATGGCACAGTGGAGTGTGATGAAATGAAGCATGTGTGACAAGCGACGAAGTGGAATGTGATGAGATGAACGGAGCGATTGGGTGAGCACGATATAGGGCAAGTGCGACAGGATGAAGACTTGTGACTTGAGCTTTGGGCTCTTATTCTATCTATGTAGTAGATGGTCTATAAACCATAATGTGATTTGTTACACCATTCATGAGGAGATGCTCTGATAAGACTAAGTTTTGATTGCTAGAGATGAGTTGGAGCTCATTCGTAGGAAGATTTGCTCTGTTTGATTTAGTCAAAGAATGTCCAGTTGTAACTGGATTTTGATCTATTCAAGATATGTCCTCAATGTAATTGTCATGCGTCCACATACTTTATTTAGACATAAATGTAACTGACAAGACTTTGATCTGGTCAAGATTTGTCCACAGTGTAACTATCATGCGTCCACATACTTTATTTAGACGGAAGTGTAACTAGCAGGACTTTGATCGGATCAAAATATGTCCATAATGTAATTGTTACGTGTCCACATATAGGAAGGTGAAATCGAGAAAAAACATTATAAATAAGGATGTGCTTTGCTCGATTAAAGTGTGCGTGAGAAAAGAAGAAAAAGGTTATGTAAACTATTTAAAGGAGTTCAAATAAGATATATCAGATCGCTTTTGAATTGAAGATAAATGTCTTATGAAAGGTTTAGTTGCGTAAGGAATTTTTATTAGAGAAAACTGAATACAGGGAGGTAGGGTGGTGCAAGGAAGAGGGATGGTGTCCTTACTCTATGAGTTGAAGCTCACTGAGGATTGGTTCCCTCACTATCTATGACAGGTTGGTGCCTAAGAGGATTGGTGTCATTATCCTAGTGACAGGTTGGAGCCTTTCTACAAGTTGGAGCTTGTTTGTGAAGGTTGGAGCCTTTATATAAGTTGGAGCTTGTTTGTGAAGGTTGGAGCCTTCACCAAACCAATCAGTTGGAGATTTCTTGTGAAGGTTGGAGCCTTCACCAAACCAATCAATTGGAGTGTTGAAATATTGTAACTGCAAAGAGTATTCTATTTATTATTGATGTATTACTCATTAGATCAATCCCCTTTTGTGGATTGATCATGTCGGGCATTGTAAATGACCAAATCCCCTTTTGCGGATTGGTCAAACCCTAATTGTAATATGATAAATGAGAAGTCGGCCCCCAGAATATATTAAAGTGGTTATAACCACCCAGAATGAGAATTCAGTCCTGCCAATGAAAAGACACCACAGTTCAACACCTGCTAGATTGTATAAATAAGAGAGGTCAGTGCCTCATTTGTTCACTCACTCACTTGTTCATCAGAGCGCAAGTTTGGAGCTGCAGTTGGAGAAGGAAGAGAGAGAGAGGTGCATACTTGGGAGAGGACTTTCTATATTGTTTGGTTCATTCTCTTGGAATTGTATTGGCTATCTATATTAAGGAAGTTTTTGTTGGGTTTTCTCCCCCATGAGGGTTTCTCGGGATAAATGATGTGTCTCTTATGATTGTGTATTTCTCAGTGATCCTATCTATGCTATGGTTATCTAGTAAATTGAAAAGAAACCTAATAATATCTTAAACCTTAAAATGGTATCAGAGCTAAGCTGAAGAGAGAATATTTCACAAGAAGAAGAAAAACGTCATTGTTGTCGTACATGAAAATTAGGGCTTTTATTGAAGAAGAATTTCAGCCCCAAAACCATCTAGAAAAGTGTGCCCTACCTCAAGGAACACTTTGGCATATTCAACGCACCTTTTCAGTGGCTAGATCTCCCGGAAAGTGAAACCCTAGTTTTCACCAGTACTAGAAGTACCAGAAAACCAAAAGCACCAGTCCAGAAATCCGTTGGTCAAGTTGGAAGAGGTAAAAGTTGGATTTTCTGAAATCTAACCACACAACTCGCCTCAACCAAGCGCACCTCCTGGTAAGTTTAGAATTCAATTTTGAGCATTTTCATTTTTTGGTCATTTTCCTAACTCCAGGTAAAAGATGTCTGCAAGCACTAAGCTTGTTGACAAGCTAGAAGGTGTGGAAAACTTTTGTTCCTGGAAGTATAGGATTGGACTCATTCTTGAAGAAAATGACCTAGCAAGATTTATTAAAGAAGATGTACTAGAACCCATCGATGTTGCAACTAAAGAAAAACACCAAAAAGACACAATTAGGGCCAAAAGAATCATTGCAGATTCTATCAAAGATCACTTGATTCCTCAAGTGTCTTCAAAGAAGACTCCAAAAGAAATGTTTGATGCCCTAACCAGATTATATGAATGAAAGAACATAAATTGGAAGATGAATCTAAGAACTCAACTCAAGAATACAAGGATGCAGAAAGGAGAAACGATCCAGGAATATTTCTCCAGAATTTCAGAATTCTAAGAACAGCTAGAAGCAATTGGAGATACTATAGACGAAGACGAACTCATAATGATAGACCTTAATGGTCTCACAATACCTTGGGATGCATTCATTCAAACTATTTGTGCCAGAAAGGAGAAACTACAATTTGACAGTCTTTGGGAAGAATGTACTCAAGAAGAAACAAGGGTAGCTAACTGAGAAGCTTTGCTATCAAGAGATGAAGATCAAGCCCTAGCTACTCACACTAAAGGAGGAAGGAAGAAGTATTACTTCTATAAAGAATCTCATAAAGAGTCTCACCCCCAAAAAAAATCCATACATAAAGAATCTCAACCAAGGAGATTCCCAAAGTTTCAGAAAGGACAAAGAAAAGGAAAAAATTTATCATCCTACCATTGTGACAAGATGGGACATATTGCGAAACATTTTCCAGGTAGAGGAGAAGAATACAAGAATAAAAACAAGAGGTATCATGCCCATGCAATTGAAGATGAAGAGTCGCCCACAAAGATGATAAAAGAACAAATTGAAGACCATGTCTTAATCTTGGCCCTCTCAGGATCAGTATAACCTGGTGATGACACTTGGCTCATTGATAGTGGTTCTTCCAAGCACATGACAGGTCAAAGAGACATTCTCTCTTGCCTTTCAGAAAATAATTTTTCTCATAAAGTTACACTTGGAGATGATTATCAATACCCTATCAAGGGAGTAGGAGAATCAAATTACAAGCTTAATTTAGGGACTCCAATGAAGATGAAGGATGTACTCTATGTACCAGGTTTGACAAAGAACCTACTCTCCATATCAGCTTTAGAAAATAAAGGCTTCATAGTTGCCTTTATAGATGGAGAATTTCTTATGTGGGCCAAAGGAAAAACCATGAAAGAAACAATTGTTATTGGAAAAGAAGATGGTGGCTTGTATAAGCTAAAGGGTCATTCAGAAGTAGCCATGGCCCACTCCATTGAGAATCTGTGTGAACTTTGGCATAGAATATTAGCCCACATCAACTACAAGGCATTACCTTACATAAGCAAAGCAGTCACAGGTCTACCAGAACTCAAGGTCGATCATGAAGGTGTGTGCAATGGATGTGCACAAGGAAAGAACATCAAGAACCATTTTTCGAAGAGAGATAGTAAAGCAGAAGGAGCCTTAGAACTCATTCACTCAGATGTGTGTGGCCCAATGCCATCAACCTCCATTAATGGGTATGTCTACTATGTATCTTTTATTGACGACTATTCTCATAAAACTTGGGTTTACCTTTTGAAATCAAAAGATGAAGTGTACAATAAATTCAAGGAATTCAAAGCCTTGATAGAGAATCTTTCTAAAAGAAAGATCAAGATACTCAGGTCAGATAATGGAGGAGAATATACCTCAAAAGAGTTTGTAAACTTTTTCAAGGATGTTAGGATCAAGAGGAAGCTCACCACTCCCTACAATCCTCAACAAAATTGTGTAGAAAAAAGAAAGAACGGAACTATAATGGAAGCAGTGAAGACCATGATCAAGATCTTCCAATGTGCTTATGGGCAGAAACAGAAAAAAAATGGCAGTATATGTTTAGAACAGATTGTCCCATAGTGAACTTGGGTTCAAGACCCCAGAAGAGATGTTCCACAGAAATAAGCCAGAAGTAATCCATCTCAAAATATTTGGCTACCCAGTATTTGTACATATTCCAAAAGAGAAGAGAAACAAGTTGGACCCTTCAGGGAAGAAGGGAATATTTGTTGGATATAATGAGGTCTCCAAGGCCTTCAGAGTTTATATACCAGGTTACCATCATATTGAGATCAGCATGGATGTAACATTTGATGAAGATGCAGCACTCAAGAAATCAAGTAGATGCTAGCTTGAAGAAGTATATGAAGAGGAACTTGTAGCTCCCAGAGTTGCAGAACTAGTGAGGGAAGTCATAGCTTCCCCTGATGATGAGATTCCAGAAGATCGTGACATAGTAGAATCTCAAGAAACTCCCCAAATGATGATCTCCCACAAGAGAAAGCCAACATGGGCAAGAGAACTTATTCAAGATGGAGAGAATTATGGTGTCCCCGAAAGAACCATGAGACAAGTGAAGAAGCCTAAGCCATTCTCCAGTTATATGGATTTGATGTCTGATCTCTTAGAGAAGGAGCCTACCTGCTTTGAAGAAGCCATTCAGAAGAAAGAATGGGCAGATGCTATGACAGAAAAATACCAATCCATCATAAAGAATGATGTATGGGAAATAGTTCCCAGACCGAAGAGCAAGGATGTGGTATCTTCCAAATGGATTTTCAAAATAAAACATACTGTTGATGGAAGTATTGAGAAGTATAAAGCAAGGTTTGTTGCTCGTGGATTTTCTCAAAAGGAAGGCATTGACTATGAAGAGACATTTTCTCCAGTAGCCAGATACACTTTGATTGGAACCATCATAGCCCTTGCAGCTAAGATGAAGTGGAAGTTACACCAAATGGACATGAAAATTGTCTTCTTGAATGGTGTCATTGAAGAAGAAGTGTATATAGAACAACCTCAAGGATTTGAAGTTGAAGATAGGAAGACTCATGTGTGCAAGTTGAAGAAGCCTCTGTATGGATTGAAGCAAGCTCCTAGAGCTTGGTCTGGAAGGATTGATAGTTTTTTGACGAGCTTGGGCTTTACCAAGAGTAAAGAAGATTCTAACCTTTACTTCAAGGTTATGAATGATGAGCCTGTTATATTGTTGTTGTATGTGGATGACTTATTCTTAACTGAAGAAGAAAAACTCATCACTGAATGTAAGAAGAAGATCGCTACAGAATTTGAGATGAAAGACCTTGACCTAATGCACTATTTCTTAGGTCTTGAGGTCTGGCAGAGCCCAGAGAGGATCTTCCTTAACCAAAGAAAGTATGCAGTTGAAATCCTAAAGAGATTTGACATGTTTGAGTGCAAGTCCATGAATACAACCATGGAAACAAAATTGAAGCTCCTGGTTGACACTTCGTCAGAATGAATTGATGCAACGTTGTACAGAGAGATCATTCGATAGTTGATGTATCTGACGAACACCTTGCCAGACATATGTTTTGTTGTGAACACCTTGAGTCAGTTTCTGGTAGAGCCCAGACGTGTTCACCTAGTTGCTGCAAAACCTGTGATAAGGTACCTTAAGGGTACATTAGATTGTGGTCTCAGTTATGATGGAGATCATGACTTCAGGCTGAGTGGTTATACTGATTCAGATTGGGCTGGAAGTGTCTCTGACAGAAAGAGAACTTCAGGATGTTGTTTCAGTCTGGGGTCAGCCATGATCTCATGGCAAAGTAGGAAGAAATCAAGCATTGATCTCAGCACGGAAGAAGCAGAATACATTGCTACTTGTTCTGCTAGTTGTGATCGGAAGTTGTTGACATGTCTATTCGACCTAGAGTTGGAAGCAACCATGATCCTATGTGATAACCAAAGCTGCATAAAGATGACAAAGAACCATGTGTTCCATGACAAGTCAAAACACATATAGATCCGATATCATTACATCTGTGATATGGTGCAGAAAGGAGCCATAAAGCTCCAGTATGTTAGCACGGATGAACAGGTTGTTGATGTGTTGACCAAGCCTCTATCTCGTGTAAAGTTTGAGAACTTTCGAGATAAACTTGGTGTAGTACATAAGGACCTCCCTCGAAAGGGGAAGTAGTGTTATGATGCCAGCCCCATGATGATGATGTTTCAGCCTAGTGTTGTGATGCTAGCCTTGTGTCGATGATGTGCCAGCCTAGTGTTGTGATGTCAACCTTGTGTTGATGATGTGTCAACCTAGTGTTGTGATGACATCCTTGTGTTGATGTGATTCCAGCCTCGTGTTGTGATGTTGTGTTGCCAGCCTCATGTTGTGATGATGTGTGTCAGCCTCGTGCTGTGATGATGTGTGCCATCTTCGTGCCATGATGATGTGTGCCAGCCTCGTGTTGTGATGATGTGTTTCCAACCTCGTGTTGTGATGCCAGCTTCATGCTGATGATGTTGTGTTTCCAATCTCATACTGTGATGCCAGCTTCGTGCTGATGATTTTTTGTAGCCAGCTTCATGTTGTGATGCTAGCTTCGTGCTGAAGATTCTCAGCCTAGTGTTGATGTTGATGATACTCCAGCCTTCGTGTTGTGTTGTTGTTGATGTTGATGATACTCCAACCTTTGTGTTGTGTTGTTTATGTTATTGATGATAAGAAAAACTTCCGATGATTTATAGATACGCCAGTCAATGTTCAAATATGTTATCGATGATGATGCCCTCTCTCTTGCCTGATGTTGTTGAAGAATACCCTTCTTGTTAAGGGGGAGTTTTGAAATATTGTAACTGCAAAGAGTATTCTATTTATTATTTATGTAGTATTCATTAGATCAATCCCCTTTTGTGGATTGATCATGTCAGGCATTGTAAATGACCAAATCCCCTTTTGTGGATTGGTCAAACCCTAATTGTAATATGCTAAATGAGAAGACGGCCCCCAGAATAATTTAAAGTGGTTATAACCACCCAGAATGAGAAGTCGGCCCTGCCAGTGAAAAGATACCTCAGTTCAGCACCTGCCAGATTGTATAAATAAGAGAGGCCAGCACCTCATTTGTTCACTCACTCACTTGTTCATCAGAGCGCAAGTTTGGAGCTACAGTTGGAGAAGAAGGAAGAGAGAGAGAGGCGCATACTTGGGACAGGACTTTATGTATTGTTTGGTTCATTCTCTTGGCATTGTATTGGCTATATATATTAAGGAAGTTTTTGTTGGGTTTTCTACCTCATGAGGGTTTCCCAAGATAAATGATGTGTCTCTCGTGATTGTGTATTTCTCAGTGATCCTATCTATGTTATGGCTATCTAGTAAATTGAAAAGAAACCTAATAATAGCTTAAACCTTAACATGGAGTTGGCTACAACAGGTTGAATTTTGTTATGCAAGTTGGAGCTTGCAGTGAGGGTTGGAGCCTTCACCAAATCAGTGAGTGTGTGCTTACTGTATTCATATTGAAATTTGTATATTGTGTAAGTTGGAGCTTGCATCGAAGATGGGTGTCCCTCTCAGGTTGTAGCCTGATATTGTAATGAATGAATTATAAAATAACATCTTTTGTGGTTTTCTCTCGTTTGGGTTTCCATGTAAACTCTTTGTGTATTGTAGATGGATTTAAGTGATTGTTAGAATGTTATGTATTAATGATGTGTTCTTAAAGTGTTAAATATTATAAAAAAGTATACAGTACGGATCCCCCCCCCTTTGTATTGCTAAAGGTTCCAACAAAATGTACCTAAATCACATACTAGGATCAATTGAGACAATGCCGCAAAATGCATTTTCTCACTGAAAATGAACATAAGCCTTCCAAGGAATCAAGGTTTCTCAAAGATTAAGATGGAGTTCAAAGACACATTGGGGATAAAATAAAAGAATTTTTCAAGCACACTTCCAAAGAATCTTTGCTTGAAAAGGTTGTGATGTCACTAGAAATGAGGAAAATAAATTCATTAAGCATGTTGGTTATGTTAAAGTCCCCAAATTTGAGCAATCTTTCTTTTCTCAATCATTGTCTAAGGATGTGACTTTTAAGGCTTTACAAGATCTCATTAAGGGAAAATTTTGATGACCTTCCTAGTGAAATATCTATGAGCCTTGTTACTACACAAACCAACACCTTTGTTCAAAGTCCCAAAGATGGGTGCTAGCCTTGTGGAGCTTGGGAGGTTGGCCATTGTCACCTCACCAACTCTACCTTGAACTTTAGACTCAAGAAAAGTTTCCTAGTCGAGGGGGACTTCTCGATTGATCAACTAGACTTACTTCATGTAGTAAGAATGGGAGTAAAGAGAACCTAGCCACAATTGTGATGGAAAAATGAATGTAAAAGATGGGATTGGGGGGTGAGTGAATAGGAGACCAGTGTCTATCTTGCTTGGGCTATGGGGTCTAAGCCACTCTTGAGTATTTGTCTGATTTTCTTGGTTGTTGAAATCCCAAACATCATAAAGATTGCTTGGATGAGCATCAAACTAAGGAATATCAAACCTTACAAGGATCACAGGGAGGTTAACCCAAAAGGAATCAACCTAACTATTACAAATTTAAAATTTCAAACTAAACATAGGGTAAGGAAGTAAAACCCTAAGATGTTCACCCTCAAATGCAATAGATATAGCCTAAAACTTCACAAAGAAAGAAAACAGATCACATGTCATACTTCACTTGCATTGCTTGTTTTGTAATAGCTCCTTCCTCAATGAAAACTTGCAATATTAAACCATTCTATAATCACCTTAGAACAAACACTAAAGAAAAGAAAAGATTACACAATAGTTTTGCAAAGGTGAGACAAGTTTCTTCCCATTATTCTCCACTAATCTAATCCATCTTGCAAATGGAGTGAGCAAATCCTTATACATATTTTAGCTCAACTCTCCCTTAAAATAAAGTATTGTTTTTCTAAGAAAATATTAAAATATTTACAACTAACTAGAGAGACGAATTAGATCAAGAACCCAAAGAAAAATTATTGGATACAATGTTCTAGATTATTGTAGTGCCATGTCTCCATCTTCCATCCTTATCTTCATACAAAGGCAAAATCTAGGCATCATTTATCTTCCTCGTGCAAAAATAATAATAAAAGGCTTGTCAAATAAGTAGGTTGAATTTTCAATAGGTGTGCAGGAATGCCAAGTGTAAAACTCCATGATGAAGAAATTTTCCTAGAAATAACCACCTCCAAAAAATAATATTATTTGAGAGAAAAAATCCAAAAAAATGAGTGGTTTTCCATGTGTAAAGTTGTATTTATGAGGGCACTCTTCTGGAAATGTATGTCGATGCCAAGTGTAATGCTTGAGTGCTCTTTCCAAAATCCCTTTGACCAAGAAAAATCTAAAATAATCCTTTCACAAGTGTGCCCTTGGTACTTGTGCCTTATGGACCACTTTGACTAAAATAAACACATAGAATTGTGCTTTGTGTTCACATTTAAACCTTCACCATGCATGAATTCGCCCTAGAAGAGAGAGAGAATGGTTGTGCCCTTGAAGAATGTGCATTTATGCCCACTTTGACTAACTCAGCCTTGAAGTTCTCACCCTAGAAGGGTAGCCCTTAACACTTGTTCAAATGGATATTCATCAATTTCATGTGATCTCCTCAAAATATGTGCAAATGGGTGCCCTTTAACCAAGTCAAACCTTCACTAGTCACTTCACATGTGTACAAGGTGTGAACAAGGTTATGCAAGAAGTGGATAGATCCTCATAGTGGAGCACACTACCAAGGGATGTGTGCATAAGTGGATAAGGTGAATGAGGTGGAAGGTCAAAACCTTAGGGTGCATGGGTAAATAGTTGTCCTAGTCAACTCAAGGCTCAACTAACTTCTCAAATATTGTGCCAAAGGATAAAAACAAAACATGAGTGTCTTGGCATGTGTGAACAAGGCTTAAGCTAAGGTGAGAGTGAATTGGCTTTTTGTCATGTATTTTTCCCTCAACATATGTGCCAAAAGGGGGAGTCTCTAGTCTCATGTATACCTCATGGACTTAAGTTATAGACCCTGGTGACAAATTAGCAAATAAAACTTAGGGAAAAGGCCTCAATGAAAAATTATAACAATAAAGTACTAATAGGTCAATATTAGGCACTCCACCTAAGGTTTAGGATTTTTAAATTTTAATTAAAATATCTCAAACAAATTAAGTGTGTGTTAACACTGGAAAAGGTGGAAATGTGAGATTTTGAGGGTAGATATGGTTTAGGACTTGGGGAATTACAGACAAAAGGTACCATGAAGCTTCTAGAGGATGGAGTGAAGTGAAATGTATGTGTAATTTAGGATTTTTCCTTGGGAAAGGGTTAAGACGTGATGTGATACACAAATCACCTATGTAAAATGGTGAGAAGTGATGAAAATGTATGTGAGAAGTGGATTTTAGCTAAGCAAAATTTATAATATGCTCGCAATAAACAATTTGCCTAAGTAAAACTATGGAAATGACATGAATATGAATGGAACTAGGTAAATGCATCACCATGATATAGGTTAACCAACCTTGCAACACTAAGTGAAAATGACTAGGATGTGACCACCATGATGAGGATCCATGAAGAAACAGATACACCTATGAAATAACTTCCACCAACATTCCAACCTTTAGAAGGCTAGAATGATCCCATCAATTTGCACAAGATCATGTTTACCATTCATGTCAATATGAGGGGTAATAGTTGGCTCCAACTTTGGGGACATGCGCTCTTTGAAGAAGAGTGCATGAGAACCCCAAAATCTCTGATATACATGTTGACAAAAAAGAAGAAAGAAGAGGACCACGTGGAGGGATGGTCTAAGTCCCATCCTCAATCACCACATCCAAACTTATTACAACTTCATCAAAATTAGCTTTACAAGTAAGGCACAACCAACAATGTCAATGCTCATAATAGAGAGTTTTTTCCTAATAATGTCTCTCAAAGATTTATTCTTCCTACTCCTACCCTACGTGAGAAAAATATGAAGGTTGAGTAATTATACAACCAATGAAGCCACGCTAACTCTTCAACACAGAAAATTCTTCACTTGTGTTTGGTTATGAACCAAAATAGGGAAACATAAAACATGTACATATGAACTGGAATCCCCTAAAAACAAGGTTGAAACAATCATGAAAGAGAGCCAAAACATCACACTTATGCCGGCATGCACATTTACACATTTCTTCTATCCAAAGTTGGATAGGACTACAATACTCATCTTGAGAATACATCACATCATCATAAATGGTAGTGCTTTCATATATATCCTCAAGGATTACATTATTAAGCTTCCCCATTACAAAATTGTCTTGGAAAGAGCATGAAGATACATTACATAATGAAATTTCAGATCTGGATAATGTTTCATAAATGCATGAAATGGCTTGTTGGCCCATATATGAAGAATGAAAATTTTTATAGGTTTACCTTGCTGTCCCGTACAATTTCCAGCATACAAAATGATATTTTAACATGTAAATCACATGAAAAATCATCAACGTTGAAGGCTAATGATGTCTAGAAATTTCCCGAGTTAGATTCTTCACAATTATAAAAAAATTTGAATTATTAGCATGTGAATGTTGTTGGAAATGTGATACAGAAATTTCTGAATATGCATGAAGATTATCCCCATTTACTTCTGTCATATTAGGCTATCCAATAAAAACATAATCCACACTTCCTTCCATAGATTAATCATAAATGGATCTCCCATAAATTCCCAATATCTATCATTCATACTATGATTAATTTTCTGAAAGTGTATGTTGTCTTCATGGTTGTCCATATCTTCATTTAGTGTTAAAGCAAAATCTGCACTTAAGCGCTCTTCAAAACCATGAAATAATGTAGCTGTAAGTTCAGAATTTTGAAAGAAAGTGAGGCTTACCAAACCTTTTTTTCATGGATAGAAAAAGATGCTTCTTCTTCGATTGCTTGATGGTTTTCTTCATCTTCACATGCAAAAGGTGGCTCTTGGTCTTCAATGAGATCTTGTGATACATGGTCTTCAAAATATGCTTGGTCCTCAAGACGTTGCTCTTGAGAAAAGTCTTCAACATGATCATCATTGTTAGATGACATGGATGCATCTTTTTGCTCTCTAGCTTCATTCATCCAAAGAGCTTCTAATTATGACACACCACGCCTGTATAGCATAAGGGAATGAAAATCATCCTCATTATATTCATTTACAATATATTGTTAACCATGGTTACAATATCTCTTTTCAAAATCATTTATAAAAGCTACAAACCACTCATGGTATTTTTTCATTTGAACCAACAAAGGATCATTTTTTCATCCTCTAGAGATGATACATCATGATTGTATAATGAAAGGATTTCATTTTACAAAATCCACATGATCAGAATTGCAATATTTTGATTGAAAATCACCAATAAATTCTACAAGGCTTTTGTAATCATTTTCTATTTGCACCAACAAGGGATCCTTTCCTTCATAGAAAGCCATACTTCAATTCTTCAACAGAGACTAAATTTGAAAATGAGATCAGTGGTGTACCTCTTCATACCTTATAGAAAATTGGAGATTTTGGAGTTGCCAATGTGAAATTGATGACTTCAAAAGTTGGTGGATTCACCTCACAAGCAACTAGTCTTCAAAAATCTGCAAGGAAAAAGGGCGTCTTCCCTTCAATGGAGTCGCCAAAATGAGACGGATCTTCATTATAAACCCTTGTCCAAATCATTAAGAAGCATGATCTTCAAATTTCCTGAAAATAAGTTGTGTCCCTGGCAATGGCGCCAAAATGTTACCACACAAACCAACAACTTTGCTCAAAGTCCCAAAGATGGATGATAGCCTTGTGGAACTAGGGAGGTTGGCCATTGTAACCTCACCAACTCTCCCCTACACTTCAGACTCTTGAAAATTTTCCTAGTCAAGGAGGTCTTCCCTATCAATCAACTAGACTCACTTTGTGTAGGAGGAATGGAAGTAAAAAGAACCTACCCACAATTGTGAGGGAAAAATAAATGTTAAAGCTGGGCTTGGAGTGATGAGTGAGTAGGAGACCAATGTCTATCTTGCTTGGGCTATGGGGTCTAAGCCACTATTGAGTATTTGTCCTCTTGTCTTGGTTGTTGAAATCCCAAACATCATAAAGTTTGCTTGGATGAGTATTAAGGAATATCAAACCTTACAATGATCATAGGGAGGTTAACCCAAAAGGAATCAACCCAAGAATTACAAACTTAAAATTTCAAACTAAACCTAGGGTAAGGAAGTAAAACCCTAAAATGTTCATCCCTGATACAATAGATCTAGCATAAAGCTTCACAAAGAAATGAAATAGATCACATGTCATACCTTGCTTGCATTGTTTGCTTTGCAATAGCTCCTTCCTCAATGAAAACTTGCAATATCAAACCCTTCTATAATCACCCTAGAGCAAACACTAAAGAAAAGTCAAGATTACACAATAGCTTTGCAAAGGTGAGACAAGTTTCTTCCCATTATTCTCCACTAATCCAATCCATCTTGCAAATGGAGTGAGCAAATCCATATAGATTTTATTTCAACTCTGTCTTGCAATAAAATATTATTTTCCTAAGAAAATATTAAAATATTTATAACAAATAACTGGGGGGCGAATTAGGTCAAGAGCCCATAAAAAAATGCTTGGATACAATGTTCTAGATGATTACAATGCCACATGTCTCCTTCCATCCTTATCTTCATACAAAGGCAAACTCTTGTCATTTATCTTCGTCATGTGCAAAAATAATAATAAAAGGCTTGGTCAAATAGGTAGGGTGAATTTTCAATAGGTGTGCATGAATACTAAGTGTAAAACTCCATAATAAAGGCATTTTCCTAGAAATAACTGTTGGAAATAATGGATGTGCTCATTTAACCATAGACAATATAGCAATATTGTCACCCAACCATAGGCCGAAGCCACCTCCGAGCACCTTAACCTTGAAAAAGAATGATTTTGAAAGCAAACCAATAGCCAACCAAGGCTAATGCACCAAGCAAAGACAACCAAGACTGATCAGAAAGTCCAACCATAACCAATAGAAAGTTCGAGCCTAAACCGAGAATACAGATTGTAGTGGTTGCAGCTGCATCTACTCCCCAGACTTGCGCACTTGCCCAGTTTCTGCAGTGTGCACTTCTTCACTGTTGTAATTTTGAGTTGTGCGTACCAAATGAGGTCTGGCTACTTGTATTTATAATGTTTTTCCTTAGTTGTCTGGGTCGAATTCTCATTATGGAGGCTAAATACTTAATATTAAATATTTCCTTGAGCCAACTTGTCTTCTAGGGTTATGTTTAATGCTTTAGGGTTTCATTTTGCTTCCCGGAATATTCTATTCTTGTCAGGGTTACACGTGGAGGTAAATACTTCCCGTAGATACCATAATATCAACACTCCCTCCTAGCTAGGGAGGAATTGAAGGCAATGGTATTGAGCACAAACATACCATTCAACCGGTAGCATCATCATAGTCGTACAGCCTATCTCATGATTAGATCACGAGCACCATCATCACTATCATTTGATAGCATCAACTGCATCATCTCTCGAAGCCATACTCTATCTGAGTAATCAGGCATGATGTTGAATAAGTCACTCACTCCACAGAGTGATACAAGGACCATTCTTTTGATTTGGACATACGTCCTAGAAGAATGACTATCCCAACATATGTTAAAAGCTACGCCATGGACTACAGAGACCATTCTTATAGGAATTTCAATCTAGGACTATTTTCTAATCGAGTCATATGTACCATAGAGAACCATCTCAACCTATATGCCTTAGAAAATATCGGTCCTGAACCATTTTCCTAATTGGGCCACTGTTACACATCTAAAATACTCACTTTGATAGTGTCGCAAGTGTCGTCATTATAAGTGTCGCAAGTGTCGCATTTTGCTCACAAGTGTTGCAAGTGTCAAAGAAAGCACACTGCCATGATGCCTATGGTGTGCCTATAACGACATGAGAAGGACACTTGAAACACCTCAAACATTTGCTTTGGAAGAGGAGAAATGAGTCAACAGGCTTATGAACCTTTTGCCATCTGAAAGCACCCAAAAAACTGAGTTTTTGGAGGAGAGCACCCCCTTATAACTATCTCAAGAGTGTTGGCGCCCCCCCATAAGACATCAGGGAGCGTTATAACACTCTTCAGCCCTTTTGCAAGAGTGCTCCTACCCTCAGAAGTGTTGGCGCTCCCCTATACACTACTAGGGAGCATTATAACGCTCTAAGTGCCCTTTTGAGGGAGCGCTACCTATTTTGGGCAGCAGTTGATTTGTTGAGAAGAATGGGGGAAGGATCTTTTCATTCTTAGAAGGAAGTTGGGTTCGAATCCTCAATCAAGCCATGATCTTAGGGCAGATCTCTAACTGGAGAAGGAAAATCCTCAACTCACCCCAAGGATATCTCAAGTTGTTGAGCCTCTCCAAGGCTATATAAGCAAGCTTTCTCATGGTGAAAGGGGACTGGAAAGGGAGAATCACACCAAACTTATGATCTTATAAGTGGTGTTGGAACAGAGATAATTTGGGAGCAAGAGACCTATGATCTCATAGGGAGCAATCGGTGAAGCCATCATCATTCGGATCGTGGATCTTTTGAGCAAGGGTTAGACAAGGAGGACTTGGCAGAACTGTCGCATTCCATCTACGGCTGTAAGTAATGTTTTGTCCTCATTAATATAATTTGCTTGGCCTGTTTCTTTCTAATTCGTGTTCAATCTCACATGAATTTGTCTCTTTGGTAGATAGACCTATTTCGAACTAATCTTGATAGAGTAGAAAGTGGTCGTACTTTGTTTGTCTACAGGGCTTATCAAAGAGCGAAAGATTGGAGCTCAACTCGAAGCATGCAGGGACAAACACCGGTAAAAGGTACTTATTTTCTCCTTCCTTCTCACACACTAGTCCACCTAGATCTAAAAGGAAGTCAATGACCATGATAAGCACTTTCTGTCTTAGAGTTAAGAGTCTAGCTCTTTGAGGAGTTCTACCTATCCGCAGGGAGATTTTCCTTCAACAGCCACAATCTGTGCCTTTAGGAAAAATACTAGTCCATGATATGTCAACAAACTGTCAACCTGGACCATTCTCCATAGAGAGAATACCTATCCAACAACAATTTGCTTTATCTGGACCATTCTTCACCTGGAGAATGTCTGTCCACAAGCACACTGACTATCCATCTAGATGATAATCATTTTCAACACTACTAATAGTCTACATGGCAATCAGAACAATGTCATTCAATAGAACACAATTGTGTCTATCCATAGTAGTATGCAACTACTATCCAATGGTACACAACCACACCTAATAGCACACGGCTACTAACCAGTGACAGTCACAACCAGTGGAACACATCCACCATAGTAGCATACATCTATTGTCCAGAGACATGCAGTCTCCATGGAAATCATATCATCTTATATCAACATGCACAGAAAACAATATCATGATATAAACTGAGTCATCCGGGCCATTCTTCCACTCACATCTGTGAGATATGGAAGAGCATCTGCCCTCAGAAAGTAAAACATCATCCATGAGCTATCTGGACTATTCTTCTCAAGCATAGAAGAATAACTGCCTTGATTTATGAGCCTGGACCATTCACCTAACTGGGCCATTCCTTCGGCACTAAACAAAGTGCAACCTAGAGAGAATGAGTCTTCCATAGGGAATGCTTGTCCCTGATTGTTGAACCTGGACCATTCACCTAACTAGGCCATTCCTCCGGCACTAAACAAAGTGCAACCTGGAGAGAATGAGTCTGCCCTAGGGAATGACTGTCCAGACCATTTCCTAAGGAAATGACTATCTTGCACCAACCTCCAAAACGGACCATTCTTAAAAACTGCTCACAACTGTGAATTTCGAAAGAATAACTGCTCGGCGAGGCAGACCATTCTACCTAACCACTACTGAGAGTGATTGCCAAGAAGAAAGATTGTCCTAGACCATTCCCCCACACTAGCCAAGGGGAATTGATGTCTATGGTACATCAACAATCTATCGAACCATTTTCATTACAAAAATGATCGTCCGATCTGGACCATTTTCCGAACTGGAAAATGTTTGTCCGTCAGAAATCTCAAACCACTTTCCGGACTAGAAAGGAACTGCTCATCCTGGACCATTTTTCAAACTTGAAAAATGATTGTCCATAAATCAATAACACATCAGTGCTCCCTCCCAACCTAGGAGTCATCTCTTCCTTTTTCAAAAAGGAAGTCGTCTCCACGAGCTCCAGCTTGAGTACGCAAACTCTTTCATCTTGGACAGAGGCTTTACCAAAATGTCTGCTTATCTGCTCATATGTGGAGATATATATTGGAGAACCACTTTCTCTTTTCTGGACTTCATCACGAAGAGTGTAATGCTCGATCTCAATGTACTTCGGTCTGTCTAGAACACTGGTTTTCTCTTAAGGCTTCATATAGCTCTAATCATTACAATATATCATGGTTGGATTCAGCACTTTTGTTTCCTACTAGCTTCTGACATCGTGGCAAGGCTCAAACTGGAACATATCCCAGTGGCACTTCTTTTGTCATCATGAGAGTTTGTCATGGATTAGCAATCCATCATCCTGGACTTCTGAGTAACCATTTTGATACAATATCTTTGTTATAGAAATTTTTCACCACACTTTTGTTGTGCATGAGAGGCTCTGCACCAAGTTGTTTGAATCCATATAGGATCTTCTTCCATTTGCATACAAGGGTCTCTTTCTGGTATACCTCAAAACCTTGAGGTTGCTCTACATACGCTTCTTTGTTCAATTACTCTGTTGAGGAGAACAATCATTACATTCATCTGATGTAAACCCCAACTCATGGATATTACAAAAGATAAAATGGCTCAGGTAGAGGTATGTCTGGTTACTAGAACAAGCTATCATAGTCTTCTCTCTCCATCTGGGAGAACCTCAAGTTCTAAATCTTGCAATGCTTCCATTCATAAGTCTTTCATACAATGTTCTTCATCACAACTTCCATTTCTTCTGCTTGATTGCTTCTAGTGGGTTCAAACCAAGCTAGTAGTCTTGTGATTCTCGATATAATGATTGGTTGATCTGGTTTTTCTTTCTCTCTTGGAATCTTCATGTTCTTCCTCATGTTTCTCTTTAGTTCTTGGGTCCATGGAGTTTTCTATAGATTCCATGCCCTGAAGATTCCAACTTCTTTCTTTCATCATAGGATCATGGATGTGGATGGAAAACTAGGGATACTTTAAGGCTTCTTTTCGAAAAAAACTTCTTCTAAAGTCAAACTGAACATGTGTTGTTTTTCATGGCTGCTACCATCAATGGAAACATGGATAGATACTTCATAATCCTCAATGTATCATATTATTTAGGATTAGCTCCCTCCTAATCCTTGCTTCATGTATGAATGCATACTCTTCTCTTGGAATTATATAATCGGCTCCCTCCATCTAAGAGAGTCCACGCTTCCCTCTACATCCTTATTGCCTTCTGTAAAGTGTCACAAGTCTTTTTCCAATTTCCTTTTGATTGCTAACTTCTTTCTATTTTTACTTCTTCCAGGTTTCTTCAAGTTTGATTATGATTTCGACTTATCTTGCAGTTGTTACTTATGTTAATAACTTCCACAAGAATTGTTACCAAGGATTGTCAATGTACTTCATCTTTTTCATGTGTATTGCTTGACTTGTAGTCATCGTGATAGCAATCCTTATCTTGTTATTCTTCCATAGGTATTGTTTCTCTTTGAACATCTTATCTTCTAAGAAATAGATATGCAAGATATGTACAGAAAACTATGTAAACATGGTAATGTACAAGAATTATGAAGAATATTGATACCTTGTCTTAGAAGAAGAAGAAGTTTGTTTTGGCCTTCTTTGAGGGTTCCCTTTCTTTGGCAACCGATGCTTCGTGTATTTCCTTCCTTTTTTTTAACTCGAAACAATGATTCTTGTAGTGACCATATTTTCAACATTTGAAGCATTTTGTTTTTGACATAACTTTCTCTTGATTTGGTTTCTTCTTTGAGCCAAACTTCTTTTTATTCCTAAAATTCTTGAACCTTGTTGTGAAGGCTTGATCATCGTATTTCTTTTGGGGTTTCTCTTTTGCACTAATCCTTGATTCTTCTTGTGCACATTAAGTCCAAAGTTCTTCAAATGTGGGATACTCCTTTCTTATGTTCATGCTTGCGACAAATGCATCCCATATCTTGGGAAGGCCATTGAGTACTATGTTTACCAGTTCCTTCTCTGAAATGATTTCTTCAATAGCTTGTAGTTGATCTCTTAACTGAGAGATTCTCACAAGGTATGATGTTATGTTGTCATCATCATTCATTTTCATGTCACGAAGCTCATTTTTCAGACTCATTACTTGTCCAATGTTTCTGACTGAGAAGAGGTTTGTTAGGGCATCATACATCTTCTTAGATGAGTCAAGATGGGAGATGTAGGGTATCAAGTGGTCTTTTATGGAATCCACTATGATACTCATGGCATTGATGTCATTGTCTTTGAACTTTTCCATAACTACAACGTTCTGAGGTTCTTTCTCTTTTCCTTCTTCGAACTGTGGTTCCACGATCTTTCCTTTCACGATATCCAACACTTTATTCTTGGTAAGGATAAGGTCAATCCTTGTCTTCCACACTCTGAAGTTAGAAGCCTCTTATAACTTGTTTTCTGACTTCATAGAGTAAGTCATAATTGATTTGACTTGGTCAACCCTTGACTTTGACCAAAAACTCAAACTTGATGTCTTAGCTTGTTAAGAGTACCAGGAGATGCACTAGGCTAGGGCGCACTGGGCTATCCAGAAATTAGGTCAATCTCTTCAATTAAGGTGCCTCAACAAGAGGGTTAGGGTTTCGTTGCTGCAGCAAAAACTAGTTGCAACTGCAACTGTAACTAAGCAAATCCTCTCAATCTATCTTCGAGTTGTTAGACTGTCCAAAGACAGGGTGGGCCCATAACCTATTAGAAATAATGGATGTGCTCGTTTAACTATAGACAATATAGCAATATTGTCACCCAACCATAGGTCGAAGCCACCCCCGAGCACCTTAACCTTGACAAAGAATGATTCCGGAAGAAAACCAATAGCCAACCAAGGCTAATGCACCAAGAAAAGATAACCAAGAATGATCATCAAGTCCAACCATAACCAATAGAAAGTCCTAGCCTAAACCAAGAATACAGATTGCAGTAGTTGCAGCTGCAGCTACTCCTTAGACTTGCACACTTGCCCAGTATCTACAATGCGCACTTCTTCACTGTTGTAATTTCGAGCTATGCGTACCAAATGAGGTCTAGCTACTTGTATTTATATTGCTTTTCTTGAGTTGTCTGGGCCGACTTCTCATTCTGGGGGATAAATACTTAATATTAAATATTTCCTTGAGTCGACTTGTTTTCTAGGGTTATGTTTAATGCTTTAGGGTTTCTTCTTGCTTCCCGGAATATTCTATTCTTGTCAAGGTTACACGTGGAGGTAAATACCTCCCGCAGTTACCATAATATCAACAATAACCACCTCCAAACAATAATATTTTTTAGAGCGAAATTCCAATAAAATGTCAAATTTTCAACGAAGGCAATTCAATGCACTCAATTTCAAATCTAATAATTACTTCCAAGTGACATCAAAAAGTAAACTAGGGTTTTTATCACTGAATAACTTTACACTGAAATTGTGACAAAAAAATTACAACAGAAACATAAAGATCAAAGAGAAATCATCCATACACATGAAACAAAATTTATGTTCAGTAAATTTTCTGATTGAGAATTTATGAGGACAAAAACAATCCTCTTGGCAAATTACAACTTTCAACAAAAATCCCGAAAAATTCCCCAACTTGCAAACTTGTTGTTGTACTCTACTGACGTCACCTTGTTGGTTGTTGACGTCACTTATTACCACACGACACATTGATGTCACCTTGATGGTTATTGACGTCACCTGCTATATTGCATGTCGACATCGATCGTACTGACTACTGGCATCATTCGTACCGAGTGAACGGACCGTACAAACTGTTTGTACCACACGTGCGACTATCCTTCCTCAACAGAAAATCAAAATACAAAATGTCCAAAAACCCTAGGCCAAATTTGTCAAAGTGAAGAATTTCCTTACTGAGATTTTGCCTCTCAATCTCGTTAGCACAAGTGCTTACTCACTTATGCCAACTCCATAATGTCACAATGAGATGTCACAATGATCCTCACATTGTCTCTCCTTTTATAGGAGTCCAAAGTGAGTTTAGAAGCCCTTAACTTGCTTTAAAGAGCCCTTCACTAAATTAAATTAAAATATCCCTAACCAGTTAGGTGTTTGTTCACATTAGAAAAAGTAGAAATATGGGATTTTTAGGGTAAATATCGTCTAGGACTTGGGGAATTAATGACAAAAGGTACCATGCGCCTTATATGAGTGGGGTGAAGTGAAATGTAGGTGTAATTGAGGATTTTTCCTAGGGAAAAGGTTAAGATGTGATGTGATAGACAAATCACTTGAGGTAAAATGGTGAAAAGTGATGAAAATGTAATTGAGAAACGGATTTTAGCTAAGCAAAAGTTATAATATGCTTGCAATAAACAATTTGCCTAGGTAAAACTATGGAAATGACATAAATATGAATGGAACTAGGTAAATGCATCATCATTATAGAGGTCAACTTGCAACACAAAGTGAAAGTGACTAGGATGTGACCAACATAATGAAGATCTATGAAGAAAAAGATACACCAATGAAGCAACTTCTACCAACATTCCAACCTTTGGAAGGCTAAAATGATTTTAATTTGGGTGACAAGCTTCAAGGTCACGACTAGTGATGGCCTTCCAAGGATGTGCCAAGAAGCTTTGAAATGTAAAGCATATCGAACAAGAGAATGGATGGTTGATTGAATTAATTCAAGTCACAAAAAGATATTGTGATTAGTTAGATATACCCATTACATTGCCTAATGTCTCCTATGGAATATGACTACAAGGATAGTCTACCATGCACAAATACATTTAATTAAATATTGATTCATTTTAGAGAAACTTAAATAGCTTCTTAGGGACTTAGACAAGGATGCCTATTGTCCCTTCTTATTTTTATTAGTGGCAAAGGGCCCTAGTAGGGCTGATTTCTATTGCCAAAAGAGAAGGAAATATACAAGGCCTTAAAATAACAGTGTTTCGATATTTCTCATTTGTTGTTGGTAGATGATATTTTGTTATTTTGTTATGGTTCTTTGAAGGAATCAACCCTTTTAAAATAGATCTTTAAGATCTATTGCAATCCCACATATATAGTAATTAATTTACAAAAGTCCACCATGTTGTTCAATCAATGCACTAGAAGAGGAGATGGAAAGGCAAATCATCAAGCTCTTTCCTATGAAATATGGGCCATTGGATATTGGAATTAAATACATGGGCTTCCTACTAAAACCCAATGACTATAAATTTGCAAATTGGTTATGTGATATTTAAAAAAAAATAGAAGTGATGGTTTCCATTTGGTGCCATAGATGGATGTGTAGGGGGTGGCAAGTTGGTGTTGGTAAACTCTGTGTTGAAGAGTATCCCTCTACACTGGATGTCCATTGCCTATATTCCAAAAGGAATTCTAAATAAAATCAATAAAAAAATGCTCCAATTTATGTGGACCGGAAACAAACCCACAAAAGGAATTCCCTTGGTCAAATGGTCCAAAATTGCAAAACCAAAAGAAGATGGAGGGTGGGGGCAAAAGAACATTTTTGCTTTTGGTCAAGCTTTCACTGCAAAAAGTATTTGGAGACTCCTTTTCAATGATGACATGGGGAAAAGTAATGAAATTGAAATCGTTGGGTGTGAGCTTTGCTAAGGATTGTTAACATTGGAAATAAAACAAGTAATAGTGGCCTCAATTGTATGGAAAGCAATGCTCAAAGCATTCCCTTATAGTTGAAAAATGCACTACTTGGGAAATTGGGAAAGGTTACAAAATCCGAGTTGGTTAAGACCCATGGATGGGATGTTGTGGCAGCTATAAGGTTTATCAGCACCATTAATTTCTAAGCTATAAGACATGGCCATTTATAAGCTGAAGGATGTTGCTAACCCTAGTTTAGCATGGCTACAGGAATGGAAATCAACCCAGGTTTTAGGTGTGGAGGCAGATATGGCAACAGAATGGTCACGACTTGTTGAACTTTTAAAACTCACCAATAGGCCCGTGAAACATGATGATGAGCTCAAATGGTCAAAGAACAACTCTTCAAGGCGCTTGACTACAAAATCAAGGTACAAAGCCGAAATAGAAAAGGAGATGAGAGGGGGAAACGTCTAGTGGTGGAAGGTTGTTTCGAAACTTGACAGTGCTCTAAAAACAAGATTCTTCCTCTACCTAGCATTGGCTAATAAGGTACTGACCTGGGATAATGTATAAAAGATAAACTTGTATGGCCATGGTTGGTGCATATTGTGTAAGGAAGATGGTGAATCAATCGATCATCTCTTTGTTCATTGGTTTTTATCAAAACTAGTATGAAATGAAGTTATGCAACTCTTGGATGGAAGGAATGACTGATAAAGTCTCATGTAGCTTGTTTTGAGAGTTGGTTTTTTGATAGATCAATGTACAGTTATAGAACTCTACCTTGATTTGTACTTTTGGGTTTATGGTTATTCAGGAAACAAAATGACTTTTGATGGAAAAGTGTTGTCTCTTGGTCAAGTGTCCCACCGTGTATCAAAGTTTCCTATGAGAGCAACTGGAAGCCTCAACCTCCTAAAGCTTCTAGGATCCCTAAAGAGATTGTCATTAACTATGAAATAGCTTGGGGGTTTTTTGACAATGCAAGTCAAGGAACTCTTAGTATCCATGGGGCTAGGGCTCTTCTTTTTTTAAACAAATCAGTTTTTTTCCATTTAAATATGGTGTGAGTTTTCTGCCTTATGGATACTCTTAAAAGTAGCTACAGAGAAACGTATCGGAACTCCAAGTAATGGGGGATTCAAATATGTTGATGGGCTGGGCAAATGAAAAGTGTGGGATAGTAAATTTGATTTTAAGCCCAATAATGAACAAAGTTCTGGAGGTAAAAAGGGTGTTTGAAGCCATCTTATTCATGCACAACTAGAGAGAATCAAACACTCAGGCAGACCATCTAAGGATGCTTATCTTTGCGTGAGAGGTTTTAATGTCAAAGACTTTGAAGTCTCTCTTCTAATTTCTAGTCAAGAAGTATAGTTTTCTTGTTGAAAGGCATGATGGAAGCTTTTTAGAATGTTCGTTTTTATTTTGTATGGGAAAGGGTTTACAAAATCCTTGAAGGTTTTCTGGTTTTTTGGATCACTGTAACAAGCACTTAAGGATTGAACAATGAAGTATTAGACACTTCCTTCTAGATGATGTATATTTTGATTTCACCTTTGAAATATCAAATACAAGATTTTTTCTTGGAACCAAAAAAGCATGGAAGAGCATTGCATATGTAAGGAAACCAGTCAAATGGTGTTATTAAAGATTGGCATTAACAATTCCTATGAGTAATTGAGTGGGATTTTATCCTCGATATGTTCTCTTGGTTGGTATTTGGGACTCGAGCTTTGACCACACTTTTCTCAAATGTCTTTACCAAACCCTGTATCATTGGCCATTTGTCAAAGACAACTATGTGCCAAAGATCCATCAAAAATGGATCCCCTTAGTTCCTTGCTCATTATTATAGCATATGTTTTAGGATATCTCCTTGATGCTACTCGAAAGCAAGGGTCGATTCAATGCAATCTTCCTCCATCTGGTGGATGACAATTCAATGTTGAAGGATCCAAGGCAGAAGAGAAAGCTTGGGTATGCCAGACACGTCTGAAAGGCTGTTTATGAGTATCTCCTATTTAAAGATTGCATTCCTGTGCAACAAATGGGGTGGCATACAGCAACAATATAGGATTAGAAAAATCCATCAGTTCTCAGACAGCTGAAGAGAATAAATAGAAAAAACAAGTATTACCTCCAGGAAAAGCATTGTATAAGAAAACAATGGTGCACATATAAGTTAAGCAGCAAATGAAGAAGAAGAAGAGGAATAGGGAAACAGAATTAAATCTGATAAATTATCCCAAAAAGCAAACAAAGCTGCATATAAAGCAGGAAAGCTGAACCAGGAGTAGTGAGGGGCGGATGACCCACTTTAAATAGAAACATGAATGTAAAAGACAATGAGGACAATAGGGATGGGTAAACATAATTCTGCCTTAATGGGAAAGGTAGAAATTCAAGTGTAGTCCATTTGGCCAACGAAGGAGACCATTAAAAATGGGAAGATTTGTTCAGGGAAACAAGGAAACAAGAGATACAAATTGTACTGGAATATTACTTGGGACTGAGGAGAATAGACAAGTCTGAATGGTACAATCAATCCATGGGATATTATTTGGTAGATACAACAAACCAAATCACAAGAGAGGTAGAAGTAACATGACAGTCAAAAGGTGCCATATCAAAGTAGTACACAAGGAGTATGTCAAAATGCATACTCTCTTTATTGATTATGTTTGACATTGGGTAAGGACAATTACCAGTATATAATTACTATTTGGAAAAGCAAGTGGAAAATTATGAACCACGATAACTAACCAAATATAAAATCTTCCAAGCTTCCACCAAACCATAAAGAACATAGGCTCAATAGTATCTGGGTTTTGCAGACACTCACGTAGCAGGACTCTGAGATAAAGAATAGATGTGCATAGATATAAAAATGAACAACAATGAAACAAGTATAGATCCTTCAAAATAGCATTAACACTGACGCAGTTAAGAACTGGTACAAATGAATAATGCACTGAAGCCAAATGTATGGTGCCAGAAATTCAAATATCTATCTCTCGGAAGTCGTTTCTAAAATTACTGATATTTCCCAAGTCGTAATCACAAATGCTATAAAAAGACAGGTTCTGAAACATACTTCTGTATTTGTTGACAATATGCTGGACCGGTGGAGAAGAAAAGAATCATGCTGAACTGTAACTTGAGTTGGAAACAAGTATTTGTAATGTAGTGCATACCCTTTTACTAGACAATAGAAAAACACTTATCCAAACACACTACTCAAAACATTCTTGGCCTTGCCCTTGCCCATTTGGCTAGTGAGGATTTGAGACAACAGTTTTCTGAATGTGTGGAGTATGTATTAAAATAATTACGATTGCTACAACAGTCATAGTTGTCCGACAACCCAATTCAGACAATACATTCAAGTGGCATACCCAAAGCCATTGAAACAAATCCACAAGAGCATTCTTTCAGTAAACTCCAGATTACAAATTTACTGAATGTAAACGAACTTAAATTGCCTGCCACACGGCATATGCAAAAGACAGACAGATTACCTTTATGATCCATAGAAGTTATTCCATAATTTTTGTGAAATTTGGTGGTTATTGAGGTTACTCATCAACATAGCAGAGATGCAGAATGGCAATGTAATATCATTTATTACTCTCCATGATTGTTAGAAAATTGATCCCAACTATGAAGCATTGGATGTGTTTAAAGAACATCCCAAGAAATGAAGCAAGAGCCACAAACATATCTGTGCTTTTTGTCTTAGATAATAGCTGGGAAGAATTACCAGTAGAAAGGGATGGAGAATAGAAGAGTAATCGTATCATTTGAACAAGGTATATGTCCTAATATGCATGTGATGTTTCCAGGTTCCCTGTTGAACGTAGAATTACAAAAATAGGGCGAAAACTCAAGGGGTATGGAACTGTTGTTGTTGCATGAAGCTGAGTTTACCATGGCTCAACATCGAATAAAATTTCCTCCAGCGGAAAACTTGATTCAGAAATGACCAAATCAGCAGGAGATCAGCCCCACCTTCAAAAAGAGGAAGGTTATGAAAAATAAAGTAAATGACTTCTAAAACGGAATACAACCAGCCAAAAGAAAGCAGAAAAATACCAAGATTCAAATAAACATATACAGAATAAATGGATTCACTGTCTTCTACTGCATCACTTAAAATATAGCTGTGCTGCATGCATATAGTATGATAACTTTTCCTTGGGATCTGATACACTGACCTCTTATGACATACTCGAAAAATAAGTTGAATAGCCTATGAAATGAGAAATTTGAGTACTTACCATAACAGAGAGCTATAACAGAGAAAATCACAGAGAGCTATAACAGAAAAAAGCACAAAAAAGACTTGCTCCATTGTTCGCTAAATTTTTGTCATTCTTCATTTTCCTCGTCATAGCCTCCAGCAATCAAGACTATAAATCCACCATCATTGTTTTCTCTACTGACGGTCCATAATACTTTGCCTGATATTTAAAAATGATAGGACAGCTTTTCAGCATTCCTTGGGCCACTGTCCATCATCCACCGTCAACTAATAGCAACAACCTACCACTAGTTAATCTTAGTCAACTAATAGAAAATACATCCAGTTGATTATTAAAAAGAGGTAAATGTGAAAAAAAAAAGATAAAAGATTGAGCTTTAGCAAGCATTATCGTTCTAATTTCTGCAATTAAGAACCAAGATCAGGAGTCCCTCTACTCTTGGTTATGGCACGAAGGGGACTGCACTCGAGATTCAATCATCAAAAAGTTTATAGACAAGAATTGTACCTAAAATAGAACAATGGAGGAACAAAGCAAAAAGAAATGATGATACAGGAGGAAGATGGAAGAAATGAGCAGATTGCTGAATGTTCAGAGACAAAAATTCATAAAGCGCCAATGGTAGCTTGCAAGGTTGGTGAAAGCGGGATGCTGATAAAGCCCCCACCAGGGTTCAAGTCTCACCTAGGACATATTACTTGTGCACCAGTTACTTGTGACAGCTGTTGGAGCCAGGTGCAAGTCCTTAGCGAATTAGGCCAAGTAGATACCTCCAGTCATGGCAGCTTAGCCAAAGGCTTGCTTTCACAAGTCCACGTGCCTGTGCTCGTATTGGCCAGAAGTATCCATCCCCAAAAAAGATCATAAAGTTGGAGATGGAAGACCAATATTTTAGTGCAAACCATTTGCAAGAAAGATGTCTAAGTGAGGAGCAATAAATTAAAAGCAAGCTAGCCTGCTGTTATCATATTTTTCTTTCAAGGATAATTTCCTATTACAGTTTTGCTAATAGCAGTAAAACATTCTTCAAAGAAGAGAAGCAAGACTAACTTTAAGGAGATGATCAGATGCCCGACAATGCTGCATCAAAGGAATGATAGTGACCAGCATGGACCAGGTAGAATTGAGACACGAGGAAGGCAAGCCGGAAAAAGGTAAACAAATCAATGTTGATTTTGGTCCAATATGAATGACAAACAATGACTTGGAATGCCTGCGCATGATCTTTTCTACAAAGGACACAATTTTCAGTTGGCTACATGTATGTCACAGCAACTGACTTTATTGTGGACATAGAAAGATACTTGGAATCTACTAAACTTTTAAGCGAAAGTGGCAAGACAAGTTGCAGTGTCTTTAGTCTGCATTCAAATCATTCATACAGAGTTTAAACTACTTATAAATTAATCACCAAACCTCCCAAGTCTAACCTGGTTATTGCTATTTTTTGTGATAGAAAACTGTTGCACAGCAGGTTGTCTTTCATTAAAAAACCCAGGTTGGGCAAGATAGAGAATTGTGCAACGTAGTACTGTGTATCCATAAGGGATAAACGGGAAAGTTGGAAACCCAATATTTAGTTAGCAAGAATTTCACATGTAGCATCATGGCTATCTTACCAGAAATAAGAAATAAGAAACATGAAACATGGAATGTCTAAGAATTGGAAGAAAATACATTTTGCATAAAGAAGAAAATACTGTATACAGAGAATTACACAAACTAGAAAATGCACATAATTTGAGATAAAATCTACAATCCTGCATTCATCCATGCATAGAAAAGCAAATGCACATAATTTGAGATAAAATCTACAATCCTGCATTCATCCATGCATAGAAAAGCAAAAGGATGATAATAATTGCCAGAAATTTGTCAGTTATCATTATGATAGAGAAGAATTAGAAGTACGGCAATGCAAAAGTGTCGATGAGAAGGTTGCCAAAATCGGAAATTCCAAAAAAGAAGTGTTGGAGAAATCGCTCTTGAGGATATCTCCTTATTCAAGCTCAGCTGAAACCAAGAATTTAAGGGCAGAATCGTGGCTTGATTCCACACAAATAAGTCTTGACAGGATTTCGGTTTTGTTTCAAGATCTTTGTAGGTGGCATGTTTTATAGAGTTAGAAGCCAAATTCCATCTATGACCCAGATAGGCCAAAAATTGAAATACAGGAACAGAACAAGATCATAACCCAGAGCAGAAAATGGACCTCAGACTTAAAGCAGAAAAATTACTATTTCCTGGTAGAGGTGAAAATCAATAATTTGACCAAAAGTGCCCTGAAACAGGAGAACAAGAAAAATCGATCCAACTGAGCCAGAGCCTTTACAAGATTCCAGACAACTTTCCAATTTAGTGTTCCTCTTCAAACATATAGAGGAATGGTGAATAGTGGAATACTATTCACATGGGGTAAAATACCTTATAAAAGTTATAAGTTGTCATTTTGCACAGGGTTACACAAAATTGTAGAAAGAGCTCTTCATAGTCATACAGAGATTAACCTAATTCCCTACCCAGTAATTTCTAGAAGTTGTTGGAATTGACCTCAGCATTTTGGAAGCCCTAAGAAAGATAAATGGTGTCAAAAGTAAGACATTGCCAATTTCAACGAGGTGCAGAAAACTGGACAACAGAATACTGTTGAAAATTGAAATCATATAGAGGAGAAAGCATCCACGTATTCCCTACCCTATCCACTGACGATTTCTAAATAAATTCAGTTAAAGCAGTTCACCCAGAGAAGTTTGAGACATTCCACAAGAACGAGGTGCAAAAGGCATGAAATTGCCAGTTTCCAAATGATGTTGGAAATTGTGGAGATACACGTTTGGTGCAAACAAGGAATCATCAATTCCTCATCTAAAGGAGAGTAAATGTGAGCACCCTCCTATTTCATATATAATACGAATTGGAAGATAACTTTAGACAAACAACACCACTGATCTTGTGACTCGCTCGAAGTGCTAAACATAACAAAGTTGCTGTTATTTGAAGGGAATAGAAATCATAGAAATATCCATTTGAGGTGAGTAAACATTCATCAGAATTATCGCTCGAAGGAAAATAAAACCATGCAATATCCGACCACTTCCTCAAAAAGAGGAGACTAAATATATTATATGGGGAAGTATATGAGAACCATAAAGGGCATGTTAAAGACTTCTAAAGAATGGAAAATAAGTTTGGGTAAAAATATTCCCCAATGTGTGGGTAAAAGCTCTGAAATCCCTACAAAAGCAAAATTCTCAAGTACGGAGAAGTAACAACTGAATTCTACATAGCTAACTAGACTCTAGAATACAATTGAATCAAGGATGATGGGAGAATATGATAAGCAGTTTGTGATGCTAGAACAAAGACCTTGACAGGGGTGGGTTAAAAGGTCATAGCTTACGCTGAAGCCAATATAAGGAAGAGAACATGAAACAAAATTCATTGGCATTGAATGAAAGGTATTTATTACACAACATAACATGCAGAGCGATAACAAAGAAACGTTTACCATGAAGGCCTTATACACATGCAGAGATTTAATTTTATTAAATATCGAAGTCCATTGGTTTGTGGCCATTGGGACTATAAAAAGTACAACAATGCATTTAGACTCTAGAGTGCTAAGGCATCTTCGTAAGAACAAAAATTAAATATAAGGGTACAGGGAGAATGCCAAAATAGGTATCATTGAACACAATAAACCCAAAAGAACAAAATGGGTGAGGAAAATGCACCAAGGAAAACGCATAAACCCAGCATGCAGTCAACCATCAGCTCTTCTAATATCCAAGGACAAGAAGAAGTGTGTACTGAGATTCCCTTTATTCACTGGTTATGTGAAATGGAGCCTACATTGCCTGACATGCTTAGATTGAAGTATTGCTCATGGCCCCGTTTGTAAATGTGGCCATCCAGAAGCTGAAAGTAAGAGGTGATGAACCATGAGTTAGCAATGTGGGGCGATTTGTCTCTGACAGTTTTCTGTAGGATGTGAAGCATCTAGCAAAGAAGCAGAGTGATACATCTCTGGTGCTTGCACTGTATGAAAATCATCAAGGAACTATGAGAATCTATGAGCAAGCAATGAAATCGTACATGAATTTCATAATAAACGAAGCATCTAACGATGAACTGTTCTTCTTATTCAGGTTCCTGCACACACACTCCACAACTGGGATGCTCCCTTTCGAGATGATGATCTTTCTCTATGCGTAGCTAATAGGAATAAATCCGATGCTGGGCTAGAGGAACTTTTGTGCTACAAGGTTGTAATTGGTATATCTGAGAGTGAAGATGAGGTCATCCTTGAAGTGCATTAGTTATGAAAGTAATCATGAAGTTTTGGAGTTAGGGTCTCTTTTGGCAGTAGTCGATGTGACTTTCAAGTAGGCTTTATAGATCTCAGTTTGATACATCTATTTATATCCCTTTTAGTGAGTTGGGGCACATCAATGGAGAATTCTGAGGAAGGATTTTCAAATGTCCAAGTTTAAATGTGATAGAAGAGACTCCCACATACCAACAATTTACAACCCCTTTTCCAACAAGTTGCAGGATTGGAGAGCTAGGTAAGGATATCCATTATGAATTAAGTGAGAGTCCACCACTGTAGCACCACACCTTTTGAACACCAAAGATACTAAGTCAAACTCCCTATTTTACAAGGTTCACTACACCCTATTGATGCATATATGACCATGTGTGAGGCATAATTTATGACTTGTTATATGTTAAATGTTTATGATGTAACAAAAGAAATGTTGACATGTGTATTGTTTGTAGAGAACATAAATGTGATTGCTAATATGCAGGCCCAGATAATGATTCTAGGGGTTCCCTAGGCAGATGAGTAATTTAAATTATGTTGTTAATAAATTGATATTTGTGAGTAAATTGTATGGCAGGAATAAATTTTATGCTCTCATATATGCATTGGGCCGCAGGCACATTGGCTATTCTTGCTCAGACCAGTCGAGGCCTCAAGTGTATTGTGGTCCTTAAGGGTGTTGAGACATCGAGTAAATTCTTGCACAGAACCCACACATAGCAGTTTCAAGGCAAAGAAATAGTGCCCATGTCCAAGTGGTATTGAGAGCTTTGTAATGACTGGTCATGCAACTTATAACAAGCCTGTAGGGGAAAACCCATTTTAGCTGGCCCATTAAATATTAATAATAATTCATCACTTAATGGTACTCATTAAATTATTGCATAGAGTAAGCTCAGGGCAATTTCAAGCCAAATGTTCGGCATCAACAACCAAGTAGCATTGAGGTCTTCACAATGATGGGCTACACAACCTATTCTGAGCCAGTGGAGGAAAGCCCATTTTAATAGGCCCATTTTTAACATTATCCATTAAAATAATATTCAAAGGCCAAACGTGTAATACAGATTTTATAAATCTAAGTGAAAATAATATTTGGCATCAAAGGACTTTGGATAAGAAAACAATGCATATAAAATCTTGGTGAGGCGGCGGAGCGAGTGGATAAGGAGATAAGAGCATCACCTGGGAATGGACAAATGAGGAAGAACAGTGAGGATTGATGGAGGAAAACCTGATTCTCAACTTCAGAAAAGTTATGAGGAGAAGACAGATCAGTGGGCAATGAATGCCACAATTGGCAACCACCTACCCTGTTCCCATCCCCTCCATTGTTTGAGAGGTGGCTTGGAAAAGGATAAAAAACTATAAATAGCCCATAGAGGCAAGAGACGCAGATCAAAAATATTCTAGGAGGAAGCTTTGAGAAATATTAGAAAAAGAATTTAGAAACTAGTGTGAAGAAAAAAGCTTGGAGGAAAATGAGCAAAAGAGGTTCAAAACTTTGTTGAGGCGACAAGCTGAGCATGTATGATGAAAGGAAGAGTTCCAGTATAACAATAACTCTGGGTTTTCATTTCTGATTTAATTCCGATCATAAAACTGTGATTAGATTGCCATTACTATGGCCAAGACCCATTCTCTTTGGCTCCCCTTCATACCAAATTGTAGGTTGCCTTGGTTTAGCCAGAGTCCAAACCATTATTCTGAGACTTCCCCACCGGTATTCTTGCTGGGGAAGGTACAGATGTTAAGAGTTGTGGCATGGAGGGTTGGTAAAACCGATCAGCAGAAGATCCAACATAGTTGCAGGGGATGGTGGGCCCTTAGAAGTTCCTCACACTAGGCATTTGTTAGGCTCGAGAATCATTAGTCTTTCAAGGTATTTGAATTTCATTGGGCAAGACTTGTCTTATTTCTCTCATGTATGAGAGCTGGAGTGGCTTAAATCAGCATACAATCTTGGCCCCCTTTAATTCCTTGGTCCTTGGTTCTTTTGGTAACTGACAGTAAGAGGACAAATGAAAGCATTTTCATCTTGCAAGCAAAGTATGCAAGAGTGTTGCTTAAAACTATTATAATGGAAGATCATAAGCCATCACCAACACCAGTTGAAACAAATTTGAAGCTATAAGATGATCCCAGAAAGGTAGATGAAACTATGTATACACGGCTGGTAAGAAGTTTGATTTATCTTTCACTGTGCCATAGATAAGCTTTGCAGTGAGTCTTGTTTATAAGTTCATGACTTCACCAAGAGTTGTGCACTGGAAAGCTGCAAAGAGAATATCAAAGCAAACAAAAGGGGCATTGAATTTTGGTTTGAAGTTTGTCAAGAATGACAGGTTCAGTTTGACAGTGATATAGATTCAAACTGGGCAGGATCACCAAATGGGTTCAAGGGCCATTACATTCCATGGAGAGTCATCACCAAAGATTTAAAGCATAAATTCAATAGATTTAAGTGCTAAATTCAAGGAATGAACAATGCAAGGCATCCATAATACCCGTAGATATTTAGTTTCCACAAACAAGTTGATAGTTTTGCACACAGGTGCATAATATGTGACCATTTGCACAATAGAATCAATGCCTACTTCAATAAACTTATTGAACAAGTCATCCATAAACTGTACATCCCTGTATTTTCCAAGAGTATCCACTGCTTCCAAGAAGAATGGACCATTCTCTGATGACACCATGAAATTGACGAGGGGATGGGTGTTGTTTATGTCTATCCATCAAAAACAATACTAAGACGTAATGAGGGCCATGTTGATTTAATAGGTGTAAGGAGTTTATCCACCTCCTTCTTTGCATTAACCAACACTGGTTCTCAGCTTCTCCGAACTCAAAGGTACATACCCAATCGGAGCTTATTCAATTAGAGCCCGACACATCTCAATAAATAAAGGAGAGTAAGCAACATTAAATGAAAGGAAATTGAAGTAGAAATAGAACCCTATGGTAAGATCCATCTCATCCCACAACTCTGCTTGAAAGATTTGTTCAATGAACCACTAGGAGTGTGCCTCTTGCTTGTTGCTCTCACTAGGTCATTGTCAAATTCAAACCCATTCCCACTTATACTACATGACTTCCTCAAATATGATATAGAATCCTCATCTCTATGTGTCTAGCATGTTGTTGCCATGTTTGCCTCACCAACATCATCCTCTTTAGCCATGCTTTTTCTTGGGCTCTAAGAAGCTTTTGGACATGCTCCATTCCCTCTCTTGAGGCCCAACAAATGGCCATTGACACAGAACTAGGTACTCTTAAATTCAAAATTGTAAAATGAGAATCTCAAATAGCAATTTACACCACCATTTCCCCCCCAAGCACTGGTCTTCTAGGTACATATTTCAAAAGTGGGCATTTGTGTCTTCTTATTGGAGATTTATTTCCACCAATGGTGTCTCCATTTACAGTGGAGAGAGCACTAACAAAGGATTCTACAACACTTGGACATGGAGAGGAAGGAGGAACACCAACAAGAACATTTTTCCCCTTCTTTTGAGTAGCTACCCTTGATGACCGAGCCATAGTTTCGATGGAAGAACACTTAGTTGTAACAAAACTCAAAAATGACAAGCTCAAAAAAAAGAATGTTGATTTATCATGCACCAAATGCCAAGAATCTCGAGAGATATGTTAATCTCCACACAGTATTTGCCTCCTTGTTCAAATGGTGAATGATTGTGGGGCCAAACCATGCCTTTAGAGCAACTTTAAACCTTAAAATGCATTTTAGTGTATTGTTTTTACTGCCCTTGTTTCAAACATGCAAGACCTGTGTGTACAATATGTGTTGGATACATGTCTGGAACAAGAAATGTATCTAAAGCATGTAAATACATGGAACCCACATATCTCGCCTATCCACATGTCTAACACGTGGATAGGAGATATGAGGGGTCTACACCGTATCTTGTATCTTAGATAGTAAATAAAGATAAACCATAGCCATGAACATAACCATAATAATGCACCAAATTTATCGATGGAACTTGAGTGCCAAGAGAAAACCCACGAAATAGTCCACTAGTATCTCAACATATCAGTGGAAGACAAACACGCAACCTATCCTTATCTTCCATGCTTCAACCTCCATGCTCCATTTAGTCCATTACAACGATACAACATCAAGCCCTTAAAGTGAACAGCATAGCAGCAGCCAACCTATCTACAAACTCAATGTGTCCTTAAATAGAAAATGAACACAGTCAACTAACTTCCCACTAAGCTGCTTAGAGTAAATGTCTACAACCAACTAATCTTATTAATTGCCTACCACTAAGTTGGCATGGTCAAGTATGATCATTGATACATAAAGTACAATGCAGTTAGTTCATAGAGGTAAAACCCCTATAACACTAGGAGTCCAAAACCTTAAGCCTCTCAAAAAGTAGGTGTCTTGGAACTGTATTGAAGGCTTTGCAAACGTGACAAAGCATAAATGTACCTTGTGTTTACTTGCCTTTGCTTCCTCGAGGATGGTTGCAAGAGTTAAAAAAATGGTTCCTTCTCAAGCATGCTTGACCTTTGGCCCACAACTTCTTCCACTCGACCCATTTAGAGATGAAGTCATCTAGTGTTGTGGCTAAGAATTTGTCCATAGTGTACTGTGTGCTCAGTCATGATGGTCCAATAATTACCCAACTCATTCTAATCCCCGGATCTATGAATGGGACAAATGATATGATACATCCAAGAGGGGAATACCCATCCCACATCTTATGAGAGGATAAAGTGCCATGAAGCGAAAATTCAAGCAAGATATGGCTTAAAAGGCACTAAAATAAATCATAATGAAGTATTGAAGCATAGTGTGCAATCAGAAAAGTGTGATGTGCCTACGATGCTTATTTTGCATCTTTTACCACAAATGAATTTTAGTATTGATGATGCCATGCTAGATAAAAAAGGGGGGTTTCTTTATATACTTTTATTATGCTTTATATACTTTCCTTGTCACCATATAATAAAGTTAACTACATCATACTGAGCAAGTGCTAACTTACTTCGAAAAAATGATCCCTGGATGTCAAGTACATTGCATAATAAGGCACAATGTATGTGCTATCTATGGGCCAATTAAACTATCAACTAGGTGTGATGAAATGTTGTTGGAATCATACATGAACAAGATGCAAGGAGGCATGAACATGCAATTTGCACATTATCCACGCAATATATAAACATGTTAATCCTCTTCAAAGAATGAGGCAAAGTGATATATATATATAACATCATGCAAATTGCAACATTTATTGAAACTTTTTTAGCCACGATGAGATCACAAGGACACAATTATACTCAACAATATTACATGCAACTTGTTGGAGATATGTTGGCTAACGTTGACTTGTGGCTCCAATGGCCCTTAAAAGTCATTTATTAAGCACCCTTGATTGTTAGTTGTGGAGTCTGGACTACAATGGTGTTAGTGGCCCACCTCAAGTTAGGGTCCACATCATTAGAGACCCTAACATCTATTTATAAAGTGGCCTAAGCCTCATTTGTACTTGTCTCACTTAAGCAAATATATCACTATTGATATTATCGTGGAAGGTACTTATTATGCCCAAACAATTCTTGTGTTATAGGTTTTTTTCATTATGATGTGTAATTATTAGTGTATTGGATTTCAATATAATGTAAATCACACATTAACTTGTCAATTGGGTTTAGTTCGAGTGGTTGGGAGGAATGATTGTTATCCTCCCCACCCAAATTCAATTCCCGCAAGTGACATGTTCAGCTCATAACGAGTGTATTGTTGTATTTGCTTCGAGCCTTGTTGTTGACCAGCGTTGTGCCTTGAAGATTCTAGGGTTTACACTAGGTACCATCCTCGAAATGAGGGGAAATACTAGAGGGTTTTCCCCAGGCAATGTAACCTGGAAAATAAATAACACATTAACTATCCCAACCATTTTTATCATGGTATCAAAGCAAACAGCACTGCCCTGTATTGTGATGTATGCATGAGGGCAACAATGATCTTGGCACAAAAAAGCCTCCATCAATTCTGAGCGCATTATCCTAAGGCAGAGATCTTATATTGTTGCAAAACTTCTTAAGATTGAAAGAACATCTTGAGAGCTTTCAAAAATGAGGATAGGTATTTTGAGCAATAATGGGGGAGATATGGTGTTTGAAAGTTCACCTTCTGAAACTCTCCATTTCACTAATGAAAGATAGGGATCTATCTCGAGGCAAGAATATATCATTTCCCAATCATTTGATTTGGTTCACTCCAAGGCTATTTGAAAGAAACTTTTGAGAGATTTCCAAAATAGGGTCATAATAGAGGTTTTAAGCAATATTGAAGGAGAATTAGTCTTTGAAAATTGATCTCTTGGATTTCCTATTTCACTAACAAAAAACAATGCTCAATCTGGTGGCAAGAATATCTCCCCACTCAGTTGTTTGATTGAGTTAGCTCTAGTGCGATTCAAAAGAAAATTTCAAATCTTTCCAGAATGAGGTCACAATAAAGATTTTGAGTAGTTATGTGCTAAATATGACCTTTGAAAGTTAACCTTCCAGTACCACCCACTTTGCTAACGAAAAATTGTAAACTACATTGAAAAATGCTTTTCTCCCTATTCAAACATCCAATTGTTGCACTTCAAAAGGGAAATGAAAAAGAACTTAGTGATGCATCTTTTGCTAAAAAATTTAGGTTATTTGGAGTTGGTGTATGTGATTTTTAAATCATAAAGTGAAAGTTTAAAACATGACTTTATTAAAGGGAAAAAAAAAATTACCTTAGGGTAAATCTAATTTAATTTATTCAATGGAGGAATATTCAACTTTTGAAGGTCACTTTGAATTTTGTTCAGTGCATTATCTCTAATTTTAAAGGAGCCACATACACTTTTCATCTTTTCATCTTTGCAAGGGCTCTCCCACTCCATGCGCCTCACCCAAACATTTTGCACCTTTCGACCTCGACATTGACAGTTGCAGAATACCTGTATATCTTTCATTATGGATAATCATGACAAAGTATCTTTCATTATGGATAATCATGACAAAGAAGTAGTATTTCTCTGGAAATGTCATGAGAACATTACTTCCATGTAGAAAACCATTGCCAAGCTTAATGAACAGGGTTATCTTTTCCAAGATTCTAATACCCAACTTCACAATAAAGTTGTTTCTTTGGAAGATGTTTATGCAAGTCAAGGGAATACCATTTCTCAATTTTTAATTTGGTCACCTCTCTACAAGATGATACTTCCAGTATTCATGAGAAAAACCTCTCAATGGGGGAAACTAATATCCAACTTTATGATGAGGTCAATTCATTAGAGGACTCTATTACCCAGCTTCTTGAGGAGGTTGTCTCACTTTAGGATAAAATATGTCTTTGACAAGTATCAAGCCTTGAAGCATAATTAAGACGTTATCCTTCTCTCTTGGACGAGGACAACTCCGTCCAATATTTGCATCACTTCAACCAAGAGCTTATACAAGAAGTGATTTGAAAAGTACTAAAGGTCACTTAGAGGATTTTGTTAGCAAATTGCACATTTCTGCTTTTGAGAAGTATGATGCACTTGTTGAGAGATGGATGCTTCATATTAATGAACTTGAAGAAACTTATGCTTGTGACCTTAAAAAGCACTCAAATGAATAAAAGGTGAAGAAAGCACTACTTCACAATGTGATTGACAAGAAGTAGTATGTCCTTTATTGAAGAATCTAAACCTTCTTTTGCATCTATTTGTGCACTAACGGCTACCCATTGATTGTCATCCCTTAATTTTGAGTGGCATACTATAGGTGTTGGTTCCAAATTAATTCAACAAATGGGTTATACAGGTGATGGGCTTGGTAAACAAGGACAAGGTATTCTTCCTCGTAATGAACCTAAGATGAGTCCAGTGATAGCAACTACAAGCCTTTAATTATTTGAGATTTCGTCATCAAATGCAAGTCACCCTAATCCCTATGCAATTATTCCTTCGCAAGAACATGGTCCTATACTCTCTATTGATTCACCCATTGTTGATATGTCAAAACTTGAATCCACATCTTCTAATGATTCTTCTACTATTGATTTGCAAGAACCACATCTTACATAATCCTTTTGATTAGCTGGAACCAAATAGATCACCATCCATATCTCAAGCCATATCAACATCATCATCCTCGTGAGAAGAAACATTCTCGCTCTCCATTCAAGTATCAAATTTTGAGTGCCATATTTATTGGTATGATAATAGTTCTTATAGATCATTGGTTAAAAAGCATAGATGGCAAAATTTTGGATCGATACCCACTATGAGGATTCATTGTCGATCATATTATTGATTGGTCCTAGCTATATTTGAGCACTCGTTTGAGGACTTCATATCAACTTGTGTCATCCACTGTACAATCGTAGAGTCCTCACCATTCTCTTTGATTGATTGACCCTAGCAACAATCTTTGCGTCTAACAATTTTGATGGCAACCTTTAAGTGTTTGTTTGTTTTTGGCACATACACTTTATGATGGGAAGACCATCTTGTACATTGTGGCCTTTTAAGGACTTGTTCAACCTTTTGATCGTCATGAGTGCGATGAGGGTCTTGGTTTGGTTTGCTTCCTTTAAGCAATCATGTTCATTTTCAACACTCTTTCCTTACTAGCATCTTCATCGAATCACTTCCAGCTTCAACTTGCTCTTCGCCATCTTTTATATCATTTTTGGACATTGTTGTTTGACAACATTGCAAGATTTGAGTTCCACAATCTCACTGTTTGTGTTGCTTGGGCATATGGTCTTGTATACTTGGATTTGTGTTTCCTTGAATTTACTTGTTCCAAAGAGGTTCGTGTGAAGGTGGTTTTTGGGGACTTAATCTTGAAGCATGACTCTTTGTTCTCTTCGTTGATTCTAAAGAGGTTTGTCTGAAGGTTTTTGTGGAGGCTATAGTGTTGCAAATTGACACTCCATTGAGAGTTGTTTCACCTTGTGATAGACAGGATGTTGTAAAAATTGGTCTCTATTTTATTTCCTATCGAATTAAACATTAAAGCGAGATTATTATAATGTTTATTTCAATTTGGCCAATTTCTAGTTTACCGCATCTTTCCCAAGTGTATATATTAAGGGGGGGTGTTGGGATGTAGCATTTACTTGGTCAATATCCTTTATGCCAACTTTCATTATTTGTAAAAAAATATTGGAATTTAGTAGAAGATTTGTATCTGATGTTTTGAGCTTCTAAAGCGAAGCTCATCTTTAGGATTTTTGGATGAGAGAGTCAAGTAGATGAAGGAAAAGCACTTGAAATAAATAATGGTCAATCTCCCATTTACCAAGGTAGTAGTCAAGAACTGATCGTAATTTATTATTTATTTCTTCAATGTTTGGATAAATGGTTTCCACATTTCGCTTATCTTCCACACATCTTCTTTGTTTAGCTTATTGCTAAGCATTTCAATCTCTAGCACTTCTCTCATGCATCTCTTAACATAGTGGTCAACTATTCTAGTCACCCTAGCATCCTTAATACAAATATGGTGTCCTATCTTACATGAATGTTCTCTGGGAGTTGATCTTTTGATTCAACTATTCGCAATATCTACACCATGCTCTTTTACCCTAGTTTGTATCAAGCACCCAATTTCACCAATATCTATCTTGCCACGGGAGCATGGGATGGCATACACTCCCTTGTGATGTTTAGCATTCAACATGACTTTTCCAAAGTCTAGCATTTTCCTTAATGTGTTTATCAAGGTGAGAGACACGTTGATTTGTTTCTTCTTGATAACCCTGGCAATTTTGTTGAAAAAACACCTTGAATATAAGGAAAGATAATCATTAATCTATCATCTCAATTCCTCTACCTATCCCAATGCCATTCTCAAGCTTTTCAAAAAGTTTTTCATATTTTCTCCTCCCCATAGTCATTCTCTTTCGAAATTGTTGAGAGATGTTTTAATTTGGGTTCCACATGCTCACTATCTGAGATTATAAAGACTTGGGTAGGGAGAGTGGTTAGGACCCCTAGTTGATGGGAAGGGTGATGATGCCATTCTACATGCAAGTATATATCAATGTGGGTCTTCTGTCAATAAACCTGGTGAGCTAGAGACCCATCAACTTTCTTGGAAATTAGAACATCCACGAATGGTATATAGTTCCTTTCTTTCGCTTCCATGGTGAATTTGATGTGCTTTGATTGACAATCCAGTTGTTCATAGTACCTTTCCAAATCCACTTCTCATGTGGCTTGAAAGGGAACAAGTTGAGGGTAACTTTCTCGATATTTTCCATGTATACATTGACTACAACCTAAGATAGAGAGGATTCCATTGTGATCCCATCTGTTTGTTTAGAAATGACACCATGAAAGATGAGATAAGTAGACTTAAGGCAAATCCTTACCAAGCTTGCAATTTCTTGATCCATAATGTGTTCAATAATATCTATCACTTAATCCATTGGCACCCTAGTATAAAAAAACAAGACAACATCAAAGTTGACAAGTATATCCTTCTCTTCGACTCTTAAATTACTCTTATTGTTAACGAAATGTGTTGTCTTTCCCAACTCAATCTTAAGTGGGGAAGTTGGAGATATGTCGGCTAACCTCAACTATGGCTCCAATGACCCTTAAAAATCATTTATTATGCACCCTTAGTGCTTCATTGTGGACCACATTAGTGTTCGTGAGTACCCCCTTGGTGTACCACACCTTGCATTAGGGTCCATAACATAAGTGATCCTAACACCTATTTATAAAGAGGCCTAAGCCTCATTTGTAATTATCTTACATGAACAAATATCACTATTGATATTAAATTAAGAGGTACTTATTGTAACCATACAATTCTTGTTTTATGGGTTATCTTCGTTATGATGTGTGATTATTAATGGATTGGGTTTTACTAATGTTAATCAAACATTAATTCTCCCTACCATTTCTAACACAACTTCTCTTGATATTCTTACAAGTAGTGGCTCTTATTATTCTTTTTTTAGAAAAAATTACTTATATCATATAGTAAACAAAATATGCACGTAGAAAGGAGAGATTACCTTATTGCAACCAACATTGCAATAAGGTCCAAATAGGCACTAATAGACACATTTTTGGCATCTTGATATGGGTACTTACCTCATCCAAACATAACTTCTAAAAAGCAGAGGCGGTACTTATAATTCCTTCAAAAATACCCTTACAATGCAATTCCAAAGAAAATAAAGTGGTGATCCATATGCAATGCTAAGAATCTATATGCAATGCCAGAAGTCAACATAAATATTGGGGATGAATAATTTACAGTCTCTAATCAAAGTTGCCCCTTGGTGGATGATACACAGAAACAGGCATGAAAAATTTTATTAAGTTAATCTCCAACATCGAGGAGCAAGATGGGACTCAAAGAAAATGTGTTTTGATAGACTTAGTTTTGTCACAAGAGCATTTGTCATCATCAAATCCACTTTTAGCAAGCCTGGACCCTCCTAAAAGACCCTAATACAACACTAGAGAAGCGAAAATTCAGTGTTTAGAGGATACCTTCTAAGACCACACATTGCTCATGCAAGTAATCCATCAAAACTCAACATCCGAAGAAGACCATCTTGCTTTCAATATTGGGGCTAATGGTATCTTTTATGCATAAGGAGACATAGTTTCTAAAATATGGGCTTATCATAAGACCACAACCAATCACATCAAATGGGGTCTCGGAAGGTGTTATTCATTTTTGGGAAATCCTCATTTATTATAAGGTTTTGTAAACAAATAATCACTCTGTCAAAAAACAATAATGCTTTAGCTTGAGCAAAAGTTGTCCAATGCATCCAAGACTTGTGATCAACATCCTAAAGATCTCACCATAGAAAAAGTCCTTTTTTACCGAGTCTCCTTTCTTGAAATCTAAAAATTCTGCAATCCATTAACCTTGAAGCTTCCAACCCAAGATAGGACAAAAAGGGAGGTCACAACCCCTTTCGTTACCTAAAAAATCCAAGGAAAGCCATTTCGCAGTAGATCTCTAAGCTTTCCCAAATACTCCTTAGAAAAATTGACCCCTAGATCTTAAAAGATGTGGAGCAGCAATAATATCATATAAAGCAAATTGACCCTACACTTTGTAAATGTGAATGGCCTGCATCATCATGTGAACAAGTTTCTTCCATGGGGCATCGCCCTTAATACAACGAACTACCCACTTTATCACCAAGATCTTCCCTTGTGTGAAAATGTCGATAAACCCCAAGCCACCTTCTAACTATGGAAAAAAATACATATATGCTAAGTAACCATTGGAAGGACCCTTTTCCCCCCAAAACTTGGCCCAAAGGAAGGACCTTAAGATCTTTTCCAATTTACCAAAATGAGACTAGTTCAAAAACCCACAAGAAACATGATATATGTGAGTGAAGAACCTTGGAAATGGTAGTTAGCTTACCTTCCAAAAGAAAGATCTTTAAATTGCCACCATTGAAGCTTAAACTACAATCTTGTCAACCACCTTTCTAACATGGAGGAAGAAACTCCAATTCCCAATGGAATTCCTAAATATCTCAAAATTACCCCAGACTAAATATGCTTATGAGTGTGAAGAAATCAATCTCAAAATTACCCTAGACTAAATATGCTTATGAGTGTGAAGAAATCAATCTCAAAATTACCACAAACTAAATATGATTATGAGTGTGAAGAAATCAATCTGAAGGGTGTTCAACACCAACAAGCCGTAACTCAAATTTGTGGTCACTGACTCACTAGCCATTGCACATGAGGCTACGCAAAATATATCAAAACAAGACAAAGTGGACAATAGCAAACCGAGGTCCATGCACACTAAAAGCAGAAAGTCATCAACAAAATGATTGTCAATCACTTCCCTATCCCCCAAAATCCTAATTCCACAAATACGACCATGCTATGTCACATGGTTCGGGTTCGGCAAGGATTAGGTTCGATTCAGGTTCGAATTTTCGAATGAGGTTTGGATGAGGTTCGACTTCAGGTTTGACTATAAACATTTAAAATATATATATATAATAGTAATATAATAAAAGGATTACAAATACACTTGGCTGTAATATAATAAAATCACTATGTGTGCCATTAGTTGTAGCCCATGGGAGCCTGGAGACACATTTGATGGATGTATGTCTGTTCGAGGGCACATTTCATTGGTTGAATCGAACCGAGTGAACTTGAATCGAACCGAACTCGAACCTCATCCGAACCTAAACCTTGTTTTGAGGTTCGTCGAACTTCGAACCTCAAGGTTCAGGTTCGACGAACCATGTGACATAGCGACCATGGGCATTAGCTACTTCAAGAAGATATCCAAGTGAATCAGTTGCCAAAACATACATGTAATTGAGCAAGGAGCAACCTTGTCTAATGGAGTAATGAAGAATGATGTGATCTAATAATGTACCATTCATTACCACCAAACTTGAAGACTTTGGAAAAAAGTGTGCAAACCTCTCTTATAAAACAGAATCCCAATCCCAACTAATTCAACATGTCTAAATTGAATTGTCAGTATATCCTATCATAGGCTTTATAAAAATCGATTTTGAGGAACATGAGATTTTGCTTCGTCTCCCTTACCCATTCCATGCACTCCCATGTAGAAATGATTGTATCCAAAATAAACCTCACTCAAAGAAAACCAATTTGTTCATATCTAACAATATCCACCACAACTTTCTAGATACACAATGCAAGGCCTTTGCAATTATCTTATAAGATACATTCAAGAGTTGGATGGAACATCAACCACCAACAATATTAGCTAAGTTCTGAGGGATTAGCTTAATCAAGCCCTAATTCAAAAACTCAAAATGTCTAACTGTTAAATTTTATATACAGCAGCGAGAGCCATTCTCTTGGAGGATGGCCAAGACCCTAGATGTGTTCTAGGGCCCCTGGATGTGTTCCAGGGAATCCTTGCTTAGTGCTTGGATTGATCCTTGGATGTGTTCCTTGGTGGTTGATACAAGACCCTAGAT
>ML776887.1:1021295-1050699 GCA_009831015.1 Picea engelmannii
AAGAAGGGTCTTTTGCCATGGCACTGACTGTTTGGTCCCAGACCAAATACCCCAGGAGTGCACTGGGGGCCCTAGATCTCGTCTAGGGTCTTAGCCATCCTCCAGGAGAATGGCTCTCGCAGCTGCTTATAAATTTAACACTAAGTACCATCCTTGACAGGGTGAATTGAGGCATCTAGGGCAGAGATCAATTTCGATGCTATGAAGATGAAGATATGGAATTGTTGTGCGAACTGTCCACGGGATCATTGAGTTGTAGTGGTGAAGATAAGGGTTTTTTATTGGGATAGTCACTAATTAAACGATCTTGTGCCTGGCAAGCAAAGTAGGCATTACGCAAATTCAAGTATGTCACTTTCTAAAATTGAAGATTGTCCACTATTAACAATTTGACATGTTTGTGATTATTGGCTCCTTTTGAAACTCAATGTTTGTGAAAGGGTATGTGAATTCTAACGATGATGTCTCATACTCTTATATGTTGCTTTTACATATGTGTTGATAAATTGCATTGAGTGAGAGGACAAATGACAAGATGATCATATGTGCACCAGAATCCTAACAAGCAAGAAGAAGAGTATTATCAAATATCACATTGTATGCATGGTGATGATTATGTCAAACAACAACAAAAGTGCAAGAAAACATCATGCACAATGAGACTACATCGAGCACAATCATGTTGAAAAGTTATATGCATATTGATGATTAAGTTGAGAGGCGACAAACATGCAATGAAAGATATATGGTAGAAGTCTCGTTGCTACAGTGAGTATAAAATTTGGCACCTAACATCACTAACCTTTCCTTGTTTTATTGAAAATCTATATGCATATTGATGATTCGGTAGGAATAGGACAAACATGCGATGAACAACATATGTAAGAAGTCTTGCTACTATGGTGAGTAAATAATTTGGCACCCACCATCATTCACCTTTCCTTGTTCTAGCAAGGGGTATATATTTGGCACTTCACTTGTCTTTAGAGAGTAGGTTAGCAAGGTGTGTGTGTGTGTGTGTGCAATGCTTACCTTGTTCTAGCAAGTAGGTTAGCAAGGCATAAATTTGTGGTGCCTCTATTATCCTAGCGAGTAGGATAGCAAGGTGATCTTGGCTTGGCACTAGCCAACAAGGTTATTGTTTAATGGTTAACAAAAGCTCCTTCCGTGCAAAAGTCTAAGCCATTGCTACATGTATACCATACTCTAGGAGTAGCTAACAAGGGTGATTTGTTGTAGAAAATGTACCACCACATGGAAAGATAAGTAATGTTGGTTTCTATAATGCATTGGACTTTATTCTTTCAATTATTAAAGAATGCATTTTGTTCTTGAGATAGTATCCTTTCATAATAATGTGTTCTCACTTGTAGTGACATCGCTCCATTAGTCAATATCAACAAGATAGTGCAGAACAACACATTTCCCCTCGTTCGTGAGCAATCGATAAGGTGATGCATCCATAAAGGGAACTCCCCTTGATTTGACAAAAGTCAACGAGGGTATAGCTACTAATGTTGGCAAAAAAACCTATACTATCAAATCAGGCATGGATGGTTGCTCCTCTTAATGGCCATCATGAAAGAATTGTTGTGGATGCTCAACCTGCAAGGAGCCAAGGAGCAAAGCTAATGCTCAACATCAAGCCACACTAAGTACGGTGCTTCTCTTGAGGAGGTGAATGAAATACTCCCATTCCCAAGTCATGGTATATATCTAAGGCAAAGGCCCCATTAAGAAGGGATGTATCATTGAGTAAATAAATATTCCCTAGGTTATCCACATTAATAAGTCATTTTGATATAAACCCAAAGTTATATTAGAGTGCAAGTTAAATATAAGCAAACATGATTACCTAAGGCCAAATTAGATGGGGGCTATGATAATGACAAGTGTAGAAAAGTAAACTTGCCTATCTATTTATGTGGCAATAAAGTAAATGGAGAGATAGAGAGAGACTAAATAGAAGAGAATAGAACATAATTGAATTTTTATTAACGTCTGCAAGACCAAATGGTTTATGGGACAAGGATTACATCGTTATATTGCTAAGCTTTGAAAATATAAATATGTCTAGTTGTAAAAGAAGGGACTACAATCATATCGAGTAGACAAGGACTTGATAAGACTCTTAACTCCCACTCTTTGTCAAATGGGTACTTATTCGTGCATCCCTCAAGGACGATGTTGATCGATCTCGAGCGATTGTTCCTGGGATTCACCATCTTGGTGACCCTCCTCCCAATGCCCTACAACTGATTGCCCTAAAATAGTTCCATCCAGTTAACTCCCACTAGAACTAACCCTCCCCTGATGTGGCTATATCCTCCAAAACTAAGAGAGAGAATCCTCAGAAGAAATTAACACCTTACCTTCCATGCATTATGTCCTTCACCTTCACTCTTTCTTCTATAACATGCACTTTTTTCGATTGGAAAGAGGTTCCATGCATGAAAGAAGAATGTCCATTTGGTGAAAAGACTAACATACAATTTCTACACCTTTCCCTAAGCTATAAGTGCATGATTCCACGCATTTTATATGAGTTGTTTGTCATGGCCTTAAGGGGTCCAAAAGGAGGAGAAGGTTACCCTTGAGCATGTAAGAAGAGCTCTTACGTGTTTTTTGCATACCAATTGATGCATCCATTGCTTATATAACATGTTCACAACACTAACATGTGACAAACTATCTCCGACACTTTGGATGCATGTTGTCTACAACGATGAGGATGCTAGTGAGGAATGGTTGCGGCAAGTTCACTGCTACAACCCTATCTAAGTTTTTCCCTTGCTCTTATGATGAGGCTAGTAAGGAGAATGGATACCTTACCCTTGATCCAATTGGGCCTAACAAGGAGACCTTGATCTGACAAGTAGATTAGCAACATAATGTTGTTGCAGTACTGTCATCAAAACCTTATCTTGCCACAAATCTCACCTTGTCCTAGCAAAGAGGATAAAAAAGATTATTGTTGCAAAGGTTTATTGTTGAGAGGTTTGAGCGGAAGCAATGGGGATTTAAATGTCTAGTTTTACCTTTATGAACACGAGACTCTTTAAGACTATTGGCATTGGGAGGAAGGCCCTCGTTGGTGCCCTATCTCACTCGTTATATCAACACCCCAACATGGGATTCACATTCGAGCAAGAATTCCTATGCTTGGATGGTGAATGTAGTTCCATTAATTCTCGCAATTGTTGATTCTAGTACTCTATCATGAATCTTCACTACGTACTAAGCATATCTCTATGTTGGGAAGAATGAGATTGCAATTACTGTCATTGGCTTAATGTCTTATAACTGGAGCGAGATGGGTATCATGTGTCATGATTACTCTACTTATTATTGTGCTATAAACAAATATGTTATGAATTATATACAGCCTGAGTGGGCCTAATGGTTAAGAACATGTGTTTCCTCTTAAGAGGTCACAGGTTCAAATCCAAAGGGGGGTAGGGTATGTATACCTTCGTAGACTTTACCAGTCAAATCGTTGGGCGGAGGGGGGTCCCTTGTCCCACAAACAAGGGGGTCTCATACACTAATTTGGTGTGTTGGCTTGGTCGTGACCTTAAAAATAGATTATTATTATTATTATTATTGAATTTATGTGTTTTTAGAAAAAAAAAAATTGGTATCGAAGTTATTAGATGCAAAAATCTTGACACCCCCTCTAAGTGATGACATTGGGTACATTATAGTGAGCAACCTTCTTTGCACAAAAAAGTTGGATCATCTTTTATAGCGTCAAGAAAGATCATACCAAGCAAATTCATCCTAACCCAAGTGAATACTTTGTTGTTCTCCCATGTGCTTATGCAAGTTTACACCCCTCAACTAGTATAACCTTTCAAAAACACTTTCCACCCCCGCCTGTGTTTCATTCAAGATGTGTTCTCCATAGCACCTCACTTACTAAGCATGCCATAGGTAAAACTTTAAAAGACAAGGTCACAAAAAGGGCTCAAAAAACGGCTTTGAGCATGACTAGAATAAAGGGCCACTTTACTCTATTGTAAGCCTTCTCAAAATCAATTTTAATGAGGATGATATCAATGCCAAAACCTCTAGCCCACTCTACCTATCCACACAATTATGATATTATCTAAAATGAAATGCTTATTGATTAAAGCTAGTTTTCTCTACGTATAATCTTTGACATAATATGCTTTACCCTGGGAGCCTATGCTTTGGCCAAAATCTTGTATGAGACACAATCAACAAGGTAATAGGTCTCCCACTGGTGATAAGCTCGAGGTCACCAATCTTCGGAATAAATTGAATAATTGCTTTGTTGATGGTGTCTCCTAATGATTGATTCCTGACAATTATTGTGTACGCTTGCAACAAGTTCAAACTAACAAAGTAACAAGTCGCCTTATAGAAATTTCATGGGAATTCATCTGACACGAGTAAACAAAGAGGTTGTCAATTCATCCACAATCGACAACTACTCACACAACATTGTTCTAGCTTCTAAAAAAGCTCATATGAGACTACATCAATGCAGGTTTACGACCTTCCTATGTCCTTTCATTAAGCTCTAGGATTGAAAAACAATTTAAAAATGAGATGCAAACTCTTTCTCAATGTCCTTCTATTAAGTGAGTCTTCCTTGAGCCAACCCACAAGCATTTTAATGGCCAAGATTTTTTCCACAACTTCCTGTAACACTGGAGATTTGAAAAGATCTTATGTCAATTGTATCTCATCTTAACAACAAATCCTAGCTCGCAACTAAACCCCCTTGGCACTACGAATCCCGTCCACTTTCAAGGGATCCTTGAGCTTAGCCTCCCTAACCTGCAACTCTTCATTAAAAGGGCTATTTTGAGGACGTCAACTCCCCTGATCCAATTCCTCTTTGACAAATTTATTTCATTTCCTCTTGATTGAAGGGAGTAACCCCTCCAAGAAGTGGTGCAGGCTGTCACATCTTCCCACCACCAAGCAATCCAACTAGGCTCTCCTCTCAGCAATGGAATGAGATTCCAGATTTCTAATGCAATTGAGTTCAAACAGCCCTAGTTCTTTAGATCAGAAACATTCATGACATACCAACCTTAATGCATTTGCATCTTGGCGGATCCCCAAGAGATAGAAAAGTAAATTGGCTATGGGTCAGAGAGTAGCCTCCCCAACACCTAAACTGGTCAGGACCCCACACAAACAAAAAATAAGGTATTTTGCTCTAAGAGCATGGCCCTGTTAAGTTGTTTGAGCACTTGCTCATTCCATTATCGAAATTGGACAAATTGAACAAGATTTGTACAAAACCATTCCATCTGAATTTTTGGGTCATATAACCCAAGTCGATGTTTGACAGCATTCATGCATCTTTACCTCAGAAAAGAAGTCTGACATGGAGTAGCCCCTCCTTGTCCTCTGGGCATCTACCATGTTGAAATCTCCACAAATGAGGAACATTTGCCATATGGAGTTCCTAAAGAACAAAAAGAAAAGAGAAACATCGGGAAAAGTGCATTAAGTACATGTACACGTACTTTTCCCAAAATAATTGTGATCCATATTTGATAACTGTGCTCAGTGACTGCAGAACCACATAGAAGACATGTAACAATATCAGCACCACCTTTACTGAGATCCAAAGGCCACTGAGATTGTGTTCTCGGTAACAGCAACATTTTGGGGATCAAGAGGGCAGAATAATCGTGACAATAAGATCCAGATATTCTCAGTTCACATAGGGCCACTCTGCATAGGCTGTCATAACAGGTTTATAAATTAAAAAAATTGCCAAGTACATCATGAAGGAACTTTTAAAGGAGGACAAATGCTACTTTACAGATACCTTAATAGACTGAAGTATGAAGCCACCACAAGTCATATAATTCATCTGCTGTGTGAGTGCACCATTACAGGTCAACATATTCCTGTGAAAGATCACTTGGTATGTTCCTCTACTTGATTGTGAAAATACCTAGAATATAATTAGCTGCATGCATGTTCTATTTACAAAGGATGTGTGGATGATAGCTAAGTTGGGATTTTGCATTCATTTGGTAGGATGATAATCAATGAAATTCATCCACAATGCACATACAGTACAGCTTTCATGACAATACTTCACATGGAATGCTTGACCTGCGAAATGAAAGTTGTATAACACAAGCATCTATTTAGGGTTTCCAAACCTTCTCATGGATTCAAAAAGTCATGGTGAGATTTAATGTCCATGAGATAGAACCCAAAAACTATGGGGGTGCTACACATTCTCAGGAACCCTGCCCTCAACTCAATAATGAATTTACACAGAGGTTGACTTGCTGTTTTAATCATGCATTTACAAGAACTAGAAGGCACAAAACATGTCAAAGAACAATAAACATGCCTTTATTGTAAATCAGCCATCTGAAACTGGAACAAATCCCCAAAAAAAATTAGGCTACCTTGTACATCCATATTTGACCAAACAAAATTCAGCAAGCATAAGAATCTGAATAGAATATATCCTGAGCCTATAAATACACATAAGGAATACAGCAAACCCCAAGAGTACCTATGCAATTGAAAATTCTAGTGACAAAATATCTGGGGACCATACCAGGAATCTTAAACCATAAAGAATAGGCCTACAAACTTGCAGTTGTGGTAGAGGAAATGCTTACAAGATTGAGAACAGAGGAAATACAGACTTCTGGCAGCAAAATATGATGCACTTGGGAGGCATTACCCTATCATATGCACCAGTCACATAATAGCAATAAATATGCTTGTTTTGCAACTGAAATAATAGAATGCCACAGTAGCACACATTCACTCTTACACGAGGATCAACTCTGGCAATGTTTTTACATGTTTCAACACCAGTTTTCCTTCATTGATCAAAGGAATGCACCCTCTAATGTTATATGGCATCTGAAGAATGTACAAGAATCAAACCAAATTCTCCTATATTTGCCCATATTATATCCCATTTGTATCTATTACACTCTGAACACTGGCTATTCAGCGGAAATACTAATACATTGGCCTCCTGAACCGAAAACATGAAGGTCACATTATTCGAAGCCTCTTCATGCCACCACAAATCGATATTTACAGTATATATTGAAGTCTCTCATTATTTGATTCACTAGATTGCAGTTGAAAAGCAGCCAATCGGAGCTTAGAAAGAAAACAGCCCTGATGGGCGCTACATATCTTGAAAAGGTTTATCCAAGAGACCACTCCATCAGTCTGAAATGCATTTAAAACCACGGCATATGCAAAGCCACACAATAAACAGTACTGTGCAAACAACAAAATCCAAAAGGAGAACAACCCTGACATTGCGCCACCACATTCTCTGTGCAATCTGCTGACCTTTAGTTCTCATGCTAGCAGTCCTCTGCAACGACAGAGCTGAAGCACCTCCAGTATTTCCATCCACCGTAACCTCAAGCTTCTGACCATTATCCAATGGCCTGCCGCTGCTCTCCATCATGATCTCTCTCACCTGGGTCACTTGATCCCTCACCTTTTTCTTTTCATGTTTGTTCGCCTTCAACATCAAAGGCGATATAGAGCAGAGAGATTTCTTATCCTTTCTAGGCTTGGAATCAGGTTGGGGTTTCCCATACAGTGGTGCCGAAGCAGTGGGGGAGCAAACCTCGGTCTCGGTCTCATCCTCTTCCTGGCGGGCACTTGCTGCTTCTTCCTCCATCCTAATCTTTTCGGTCTGGGGGATCCCGACCAGTGGGGCAACCAGGCGTCTAAATGTGGGGGCAAAATCATCGCCCAGGCCACAACCCTGCAGGGTTTCATCCTTACTATTTAACAAACCCTTGGCCTTCAACAGTCTCTTGAACTCATCCCTCACCTGCTCTAAAAATGCAAAAACCTTAACTTTCCCAAGGGCCTCATCAACTATTGCATAATATACATATTCAGAATCCATGAGAAAACTGTATCTTCTGTTTTTAGTGGTGTGCGTGAATCTGCTGTGGAATCGAGGGGCTCCATCTAAGCATTCAACGGCTATTGCCTGGAGCTCCGCGTCCCCTAAATCATTGTATTGGGCGACAATTACTGGGCCTCTCGACACACAAAAATAATACACCAGGTTTCGCAGAGACTCCATCAATATTTCTTCTAGTTATTATCACCAATCAACCTCTTTCTGAGACCCGAAAATGATCTTAAGTATAAGGCTAAAAACGTATCGAAAGGCATACAAACCTGGAAAATAGAACCAGAGACCGTCCAAACCAATCCAGACTTACGTTTCTGGGGAAAAATCAAATGGCCCACCTGCATAATCGAACGCGAGACCGATCGGGGACAATCTTGGACGGGTCACGGAATTACGAATTTGTGAGTTGCGACGAAAGTGTTTGTCGAAATCCACCTGCGTACCAGGAAACCACAGGATGTTTTCCGTCTCATTTGGCCAAGGTCAGAGAGGGAAACACGTTTTGACAGCGAACAACCCGTCTGCTTCACTGACAGCCGCCGTCGGTTTCATGAAAGGATATGGCAATGGCAGACCCTATTTTCCCTAGGGCTTCAATGGAATCTGCCTACATACTTGATTTTCAATTTTCGGACCTATCTGTCCATCGACGACCTGTCCAGAGCAAAGTAGAGTAGGTGGCTCGCGTCTTTTGACGAGGATCGCGAAATTGATGGGTTTCGGCCTCGCTGGACCCATCCTCCCTCCCGTGGGACCCGCGGACTACATTCGAAACCGCGTTGCGTCGTTGTCCTGGAAAAGAAAAGTCGGAATGAGTCTCGAATGTCCACACTGTCTTTGACGTGGCTATACACCCCATCTCACCGGCGAAGATGGAAAGTGAACACGTAACGCTTAAGGCTGGGTTCCACATTTGGTACCTTTAAGAATTTTATCTAGATGGAATATTGTTTTTAAATTTTATTAAGTTGATTTTATTGGCAGAGTTTAAGAAAGTATATTTATCCTACTTTTTTGAATTTGAACTTGTGACTTTTTATGAAGAAATACATGTTCTTTTTTTTTTCACGGGATCCATCCCAAAACATTTTATATAGCAGTCATTACAGTATCCATCCCAGAGACTCAACAGGGTTCGATCACAAGACCTCCTCCCATCTCTTGGAGAAAGGTACCGTCTTACCAAACACATGTTCTTAACTATTAGATCCACTCACGTTGTATATATTATTTTCACATATAATTTTATGATATGTTTTAGAACTTTTCAAAAAATAAAAATAAAAACATTCAATTGACATTTATAAAACTTATATTGTCACTTACCCCAAAGCTCCATTAGTGATTCAATTTATATCTTTCATTTAAAAATAAATTCATCAAACTAAGTTCTTCTATACAACTCATACTTTTTTCATTTTGAATACAACTCATACTTTTTTCATTTTGACTTCACATTAAGACAAATCATTATATTTCCTAAAGATATTAAACGTTTCAAAATTAACTAAGAGCAAACAACATTTTGTATTCAAATGCTCTCACTATGGTACTTCCATTTGTTTTTTTTTTTTAGGAATTCCATTGTTTCTTTAAGGACTTGCATGGCTCCCTTTAGAGTTTCATGGCCTATTGGCATCAAAGATGCGTAACCATTTTATTTTGCAAGATACTCAACCGCCATCTAGCACACTATAAGGTTGACTACTCCCTTCTTCTAACATTTTTACATAGTTAGTATAAAAATATCCTTAATGAACATTAATGATAACTTCGTAAAATACTATGCATCTAGTAATATCATCTGCCTTACATTCATTAACCCTTTTACATCTTTTTACATCGTTAGCATAAAAGTATCCTTAATCAACATTAATAATAACTTTGTAGCATCTACTAATACCATTCGCCTTACATTCATTATGCACTTTTTTGTGATCATAAATGTTAAAAGTTTTCCCGCTACCATAAGATACCTCTTTTTCTATAAAACTCTTTTCTTTATGAATGTGTTTGATATTTCCTACTTTAATGAATTAAATTTTTTGATTTCAAATAAGATTTTTAATATTTATGTAATATATAAAAGTATACTTAAACTTTTTATATATGGGATTAATGTTGTCAAATCCTACTTGTAGGGGTATAGATCAACCGATAAGTGTTGTGTAAATGGAAGGAAATATGTAAAAAGGGAGGTTTTGATTCTTACCCCAATTTACCCATGCTCCATGCTTGCGGGCTATGTAGACGCACCAGGAAGTTATAGTGGTAGCAGACGGGAATCGACTATGTGTAACGTGAGTACGAGAACCGCCCAAGTTGTAGATTCTACCAATACAAAAAAAAAAGTTGTCAAATCCCGCTAACGCGATTGGATTTTTGAGGGTTTTGTTCTGTGAGGCGGTCAAGGTTCGAAACTCGCAATAGTCAAAAGGAGACACCCAAGAAAATTCAGCCATGTTCAGGGTTGGTGTGGTCGAGGTTGGATGCAATCCTCGAATGATTTTGACAACTTAGATGCCCTTGAGTCACAATTTCTTAGACCACGGGCTAGTCTCACAGGTCATGGACACACTAGCAAGCAAAAAAAATGTATGGGATTAATGCTAAATCTTACTAGAAAGTACATGATCTTATTGGAGGTAGTCTCACAGATAACCATAAGGGAAACTAGGTTTCTTATGAATACTACTTAGATTAAAATTGTCTTCTGGTCTTTGAGTAAGACCTAACAACTTATGATTAGCTAAAATCTCATCTTCCTCGAACATAAGGAAATAGGTTAACGATTCAAAACTCAATGGCATCTAGCAGGAGTGGAAGTATACCCCCTTACAAATCATCGCCTAGTTATTTCAAGTAGGATGGTTTTTCTTGAATAGCAGTGATGAGTGGAACAACATTCACAAATAGCGACCAATAATAACTATTATCATTACCAATTAACAACTAAATTATAATAAATTTTGCTACCAATAATAACTATTATCATTACCAATTAACAACTAAATTATAATAAATTTTGTCACCCTATCATCTTATTTTATCTATTACATTTCTCTTTTCACTACGAATGTATACCTATACCTACTTTGTTTACGTATACCTACTTTGTTGACAAAAATCACTCTAGCCTTCACCCTAACCCTAAAACATAAGTTGAAATTCTATCCCTTACTCGTAACCATGAAAACATTTTTTGACGAATTCATAGAATGTATGATATAGAAAATTTGAAGGTCGAGACCCATTCAAATGGTGATCCCGTATATCATGTATGTTACCCGTCACCATGGTAGCAAATATTGAAATTCTACCGATTCATAACATATCGTTACTAAACTTTACGAATTCATAGGATTTATCATTAGAAACGTTTGATTCCACTTTACGAATTCATAGAGTTCATCATAAATAACGTTTGATTATACACTACCAAAACATGGATTCAAATTTCAATTACTTTGAATTCATTCTTGTAAACCAATGGCTTCTTGTTTCACTTCCTTATATTCTACTCTATTATTATGACATTTTGAAAGAAGTGCACTCAGATGATAAGTAGGATGAGGTAAGAAGTAACCAATAGGTAGGATGAGGTAAGAAGGAACTTGTGTTATCTTTGATATCATAAAAAGGAGAATTACAAAACCATGATTAATAGGAGTCATCATCAAATTAATGGAAAATTTGTGATCAAAGATTTTATCATCAATTACCTATAGTAGCCTCGTGTAAAAATCTTAATAAAAATCACACCCAAGATATTAAAGATACTAATTTGACTTGAATTTATCAAGTAAGCAATATGTGTATTACAAACTATCCACTCCCCTCTTAAGACTTGATTTAACTTTTTTGAAGTATGGTTACAAGGACAAATTTAGGGCTTTTAATGCAAACAAACATGGTCATCTACCTTATTATGAAACATAACATGGAAAAAGTGGCAAAAAGCAATATGTTGAACACATGGTCTAGAGCAATGAGCCTTCCAATGCTTCCTAGAGCCGTAAGAAATATGACCCATATAACTTACATAGTAAAAAGTAACGCAAAACATTTGGGGACGTGATGTTTCAATGGTGATTAATATGCTTGTGATCAAAGAAAAATCATGGCAAAGATTACAATCATGGTCGCCTATCATGACATCAAGAAGCATTACGTCACATGTCGATGACAATGATTATTAATTTGTTGATATTGAACTTCCTTGTGGATTTGTCAAATTAAAATCGCACATAATTTACCAAGCAAACAATGCCAAAGTTTATTGGTGGTAAGAGAGGCTTTAACTCCTTGAAGGCAACCATGAAATTCGATGTTAAAAGAAAACCCATTTTCACACACCACATATCCAAACAAAAAAGCACCATTTGTTTGAATACCACATATCTTACACTATGCAATTGAATGAAAGTTACTCAGAGGAAGCGTAAGGGATGGGATGTAGATGTGGAGAAGAAATCTATGAGCATAAATTTTATTTCCTGCAAAGATTCATCCACCACAAATCCAAAGGGAAGATCGTCGTCTAATTGAAAACCACATGTCATCCACCATTAATTGAATGAACATTGTTAGAGGTTAAGGGATGGGATGTCAATGTGAACGAGAATGTTATGAAACTAGAGTTTGATTCCCATGAGTACTTCTCTACCATGTGTCCCAAAGAAACATCATCATCTGATTAAAAACGAAATATCATCCACCATCGATTGAATGAAAGTCATTGTAGGTTAAGGGGTGGGATGTTGATTTGGAGGATAAAATTATGAACATAAACAAGAAAAAGCTCTTAATTTCCATATGTGTTTCACCACATGATTTGTGTCTATTTGCGCAAATACATAATTGTTTCTTTTGTAGGTGAGATGAAAAGAAGTTGACTCCTCATAGTCAATCTTACTCGTTGAAGAAATCTGTCAACAAAAGAATTGTGCCCTTGTTTGTGTTGTTGTTCACATTTGAGTAGGTGGCACTACTGAAATAATTAACAAACGAAAAAAATATTTGGTCTAGAGACAAGGCCTAGTATAATGATTATTGGACTCCACCCACCATCATAACACATTGGCTCCTCCATTTTCTGTGGAGACAAGATGGAAATTGAGATGAACAGGCTCCACCTTTTCGTTTGAAATCACACTACAGAGAAAGGTGGATAAGGATGAGTGGACAAACAATATCCTTGTGTAAAATGGGTCCTTTTATCTCAAATAATGCAAAATGGGGTCTAAAATTGTTCGAAATCCATTTTGGGGGGAAATAAGGGATGGAAACTCAATGTGTTTTATGAGAAGATGTTTAGGAACAAAATGAGCCCTTGGGGAATTATGAGGACCTTAATGAAGCTAGACATATTAAAAAGAGTGGTCTTGCAAAGATTGATAAATATCAAATGGGTATCGGGGAAGTGCAAGACAAGGAGGACAAATGGAAGGGAAAAAAGTGGAAAGCACCATACCAATGATTGGAAGGAATGAAAAGTGAGCTTCATGAGAGACTATGTAGGAAATTGTTAAAAGGTTGATTCCAAGAAGACAAGGTAATGATAAATGAAGACAAGGTATGTCTGGATCAAGAATCTACATGGACCATTGATTTCATAAGAGGTTAAGGAAGAAATGGAATCAATATGGGTAAAAAATTGGAATCTAACACTAGGGAAAATTTTAGGCGCTAAATTTCGCCCATGGGCTAATTTTCCATGTTTTTCCCCAAAAAAGGATTCGTCAATTTCCATTTTTTCTAAAATTGATTCGCCCAAATTCTATAGGATAGAATTATTTTACCTTAAAAATCGCCAAAATTTTATCACTACAAGGAGAACACCTTCTTGCGGAGGTTTTTACGGAACCTCCCCGAAAATTTTATCCCTTGGTTGTTTATAGTGGAGGTTGTTAGCGGACGCAGGCACCTGAAGGTTTTTGCTGAGTTTTTTTTTTTTCGGTGCGCCTTTAAGGTATATATGCATCAGTGCATACTTGAACAATACAACACCAGTGTGTCAATGTCCAAGAGCACCACCATACTTTATAATTAAAAACACATGCATCGAATAAATCACACTGGTATCGTTGAACATTAAGCATCGATGCGTCTCATTGTCGTTAGGCACACCGCAGTAGGATAAATAAATAAAAAATACCACACCGATTTTCATTGTTAGTATGCATCTCGTGCTTCCAAACTCTCACACAAGCACTTGTGCTCAGCTTCCTTCCTAAGACGCCTTGTTTTCAGTGTTCTACATCGACTAGGATAGCTACATTGGTAGATTCCACGCATTTCCAAATTTTGGAAACTACCACGAATTTTCATTTCTTCTCAACAGTGCAACCATGCCTCCTTGGGACATCAGAGGCTAGGTAATTTAGTTATTATCTTCCTATTTTCATTTTCATCCAAACAAAATTTGAATTAGCTTGAAATTTGCCATTTTTTTCAATTTTTTTTCCAATTTCATGTAGTGTGCTTGAACATTTCGTCTCGCCCTTATGTGGTGCATACTGTGTTAAATTCATAATGAGAACCACCACAGGTGTGTCTCCTCTATATGTACGCATAATTATCATTCAAGCAAGAGTACCGCGATAAGTTCTAAAAAACAAAGCAGTGCGTCCTTCGGAACACCCTGCGACCGACACACAATTGGATTCGACCTTCACCAGTACATTTCACTTCATTAACCGCAACACTAGCTTAACGATATATAAATTTAACATAGCGGTGCACCCAATTTAACCAACCGCAATGGTGTGTACACGAAACATAAAGCATCAATGTGTCAATGTTAAAAAACACCACCATACTTTATAATAAAAAATACACACACCGAATAAATTGCACCAGTACGCCTCACTATCGTCGGGCACACTGTCGTAGGGTAAATAAAAAAATGATTACCAAACCAATTTTCATTGTTACAGTGCATCCCATGCTTCCAAACTCTCAATCAAGCATCAATGCTCATTGTCCTTTCTAAGACGTCGTTTTTGGTACTCTACACTGACATGGATAGTTCCATTGGTAGATTCCACACATTTCCAAATTTTGGAAATTGCCACGAATTTTAGTTTCTTCTCAACGATGAAACCATGCCTCCTCGGGACATAAGAGGCCGGGTAAATTGTTTATTACCTTCCTATTTTCATTTTCATCCAATGAAAATTTCGATTTAGCTTGAAATTTGACATTTTTTTTCCAATTTTGCGCGGTGCGCCTAAACGCTTCGGCTCGCCCCAACGCAGTGCATATTATGTTGAATTTATAGTGAGCATCGCCACTGATGTGTCTCATATATATGTACGCACTGGTATCGTTCAATCAAGAGCACCGCAATAAATTGTAGAAACAAAGCGGTGTGTCCTTTGGAACACCCCGAAACCGACGCACAATTGGCTTCTACCTGCACCAGTACACTTCACCTAACTAACAACACTGCTAACATAACAATTTATACAATTTAATGTAGCGGTGCTACCATTTTAAGCCAATGCATCAGTTGTATACAGAAACACACCAGGACATATATTGCCTGACTTTTCATAGCGGGGCATCTATTTGGATGCCTCGTTTCTGGTGCTCTATCCTTTACAACACACTGCGATACGAAATGTTTATGCTCCACTATCACGATGGAACCAGTGTGTTAATAGTAGCACATTGCACCACTTCAGCTACAATAACGAAGTTTAGCTTAGCGGGGCCCATCGGTCCAACAAACGCACCAATGTTGTAAAGACAACGACACCATGGCAAATTTGTAATAACCAATTAAAGCAATGTGACTTAGTAGGCACATAGTTGCAATCTATGGCGATGCGTCAATAGTCACGACGCATTAGTGCGTAAATGTTAAACATACGCATCATGACATGTTTTGAAAAATAAACAACGTAGTTCATCTTTTGTAAGGCCCGATAGTGGTACGTTAGTAATACAACGCACCAGTAGACAACATGTCGGTGCTCTGGTAGACATGGTGCATTATTGATTTCGGTTTAACAAAGGGCATCGTGAATTTACACGCCATAAATTTTAGCACTGCGATGCGTCTTTGTTAATGAAATGAACCAGTGTTGTTAAAAGCACTGAGCCGGTGCAGAGCGTCCTATGGAACACATCACTATGTGGTGCTATTTTTTTGAGATAGCACACTGTCGTCGGGGTGTATGTTTTGTTTGTAACGCACCGATTGTTTTTTAAGATTTTTTTGCAAAAAAAAAAAATGGATTTTTTTTAAATACATGTCATTTATATATGTATTTGTTTTATAAAGTCAATTTATTTTATCTGTATATATGTGTATGACAATATGTGTATGTGAATTGGATACGACGATGACAAGAGAAGGTGGAGGATAAGTGACAATAGATCAAGACGCACACATTTGTGCATGAGTGGGAGGTCAGGGAGAGGGAGTTGTTCCCTCACCCTGTTTCACAACAAACACAAGACCTCATGATGGATATTGGCCTCCTGAAGTTTTATGAGGAGGGTACATCCCTTAGGGGGAACTCTTCATTGTTATAGCAGTTGATCAGTCGCTAGGATCATGTGAGATAGGGGTTCAGGGTCGGTCCCGATCTGTGGTATCATCCCATGGAGGAGGATGTCTATTTCTTCACTGGGTTGTTTAGGAGGGGGGAGTATTTTCCCTATTTCCCTGCGCTACCGCTAGGTGTTGCAAGAGAGACCCATTTGGCATTTGTGTAGAGATATGTTGGTCCATATGTTCATTCGGATTTAGAGTTCCAGGTTCGTGGTGGTCAATTGCAGATAGGTCATTTCAGAGATAGGACATTAGGTGTCTATGTCTTATGCTCCCGTCACTGTCACGGTATAGCTCTGATGGGTAGCGCATTAGTTGCTCTATGTTGTATTATGTTGATAGTTTATTGCAGGCACCTCGATTGATTAAGTGGGCAGATGTTTTTTTGAGACAGTTTTGTCGTGCATTAGATCACGGCCATGATGTTTTGTCTGGGACAAGATTCTTCCCATTCGCGTTTGAGTTGTATACACTATTTTTTGAGAGGGTGTCACATACCCACTACCATAATCGGATTTTTCTGGTCTTCTGTCGAATCAGAAGCCCTAAACATCCATGGAGGACTAGCGTAAGCTGGCTCTTTCTCTCTCCCCACTCCCATGTGGTCGCGGGTCATGATCATAGTCCGAATAAACGCAGTACCTCTTTCATATTTCGCGCTTCGACACTACAGTGAGGTCGAGTCGTTTGACTTGGCAACCACCGAATCCCGACAGGGCCAGCGATCGGCCAATGGGGACGAATCCCTACAGGGTTAGCAAATGGCTAATAGGAACAAATCCCAACAGGGCCAGAGAACAGCCAATGAGAAACGGTCCCGTTGCGCGGTTAAGTGGAACACAGGTGGCAGAGAGGGAAATGTGACACGGTGGTCGACATGACAGGAGGGGCCCCACTTCACACGCCACACTATTCTGGACCACCCCCCCCCATTAAAGGCAGAATGGCAAGGGGGGTATGGAATCCACTTGAGCGTCGTTGATCATGATGAGTTAATCTCGACCGTTCGAGAGTTGCACGTCCAATTCCGGACCCCCCCCCCCTACCGCTAAAGGCAGAATAGTAAGGGGGCTCCGGAATGGAACCTCAACCATAGATCTGGGCGGGTGGACTCTGGCCGTACAGATCTGCTCGCCGCTTATCCTAAAGCATATTCACGTCCCGGCCTAAGTTGATGTCTCATCTCCACATCTAACGGTCATTACAGACCCGGAGATCCTCCGAAAGAATCTCGTTCGTTCATCGAGGTTTATCACCACGAGAGTCCAGACTCTTGATCTCGAGACTCCCGAATCCTCGATCCCCGGTTTCCCGTTGTGGTTAATCTCTCGACACGTGGCCTCCGTTAATCAGACGGCTCAGATCTACTCCGAGGTTTCCGCCATGGAAAGTCCCGAACCCTTGTCAACAGGAATCTCGATTCCGCGATTCCCGATTTCCCGAAGTGGGAGATCTCACGACGCGTGGCCTCCATCAATTGGACATCTCAGATCTACTCCGGGGTTTCCACAATGGAAAGTCCTGAACCCTTGTCAACAGGAATCCTGATTCTGCGATTCCCGATTTCTCGAAGTGGGAGATCTCACGACGCGTGGCCTCCATCAATCGGACGTCTCAAATCTACTCCGAGGTTTCCACAATGGAAAGTCTTGAACCCTTGTCAATAGGAATCTTGATTCCGTGATTCATGATTTCCCGAAGTGGGAGATCTCACGACGCATGGCCTCCGTCAATCAGACGACTCAGATCTACTCCGAGGTTTCTCGCCCTTATACACTGGAGTCTTGACCCTCGGGTAACTCCTGACAGATCCAATGACTGTCGGGTTTTTCAGCCAAGATCGAATGGCTCATAATGGTTCTTACCCATGCCTTCTTCCACGACTCCCTGGGCGCGAAAAAGATCCACTGTCCAGATACTCTCATGAACCTTGGGGATCTATGGTCCTAAACTTTTCACTACCTACGAAGACACAAGAAAACAAAGTAGTAAGGCATTTAACACCCTACTTTCTCCTACCAATCTAACGGTCGTGGGTGACCGCAGATTCCCCGACGAAATCTCGTCCGTCGATCAACACCTATCAAGGTTAAGGCACTTAACACCGCATCTTCTCTTTCCGATCTGACGGTCGTGAGTGACCGCAGATCTCCCGACGGGATCTCATCCGTCGATTCGTTACTTCATCCTTATGTTGTCATCTCGGTTTTCAAGAGGATCGTTCCTCCTCATGCAGGGTCACTAAGGCCTTATGCCTTCTCAATTGCCTTCCCGGTTCTTGATGGGTTTTTCAAGGAAGGTATTTCTATGGGGAGATTTACTCAGGGTACTACCTGAGGTATGTAAGGATGTCGTCCTCCCGAGAACCAGACATGAAGTCTTAATTTGATCAGTACGCACATAAATAACGAATTCATGAAGACATAAATCATACGTAGTCTTTCCATATAAATATACAACTACTAGTACTGATCAAAACACCATACAATCATTCTTATAATGAAATCATTCACAGTTTCACAACTTATGAGCATAATTATCAGGATAAGCACACACACACACACACACACACACACACACACATATATATCAAGATGCCAGAGGCAAAACACTTATCAGAGATAACACCAGGGTCAAGCAACTGCTGAGAGGGGTGCTCGTTTCCACCCAACCGTAGGCTTAGCGACTCCCAACGGATTTACCACTAGCCACCCCCGAGCTGAGACCACGATGCTGTGAGACTGCATCTTTGTTTGCCAGTGACCAGGAGAAAAGGTTGCAATCCTTCCTCTCTGCTATCACTCACTATGCGTATTCTTAGAGTTCTCCCCTCGCGTCTGCCCCCTCAATCGCTTCTACCCCACGCCTTATTCTCTTGCGAGGTTGCGTGTGGCGCGATTATCCCCGCGCTGATCAGGCCTGACGGCTTTACGGATGGGAGGTTCACCTCCCATCCCTCATTAAACCATCTACCTACCAGCCTGCGAGACATTTAATTCAGGGCCAGCGAACCGCTTTTGGTTCTCCGGGCCAGTGGAGTCCAAATACAGTATTAATTCTCGGTGGAAGTTAACGCCACCTTTCCAGGTGCCTTCCACCACCATCGTGGTCTCTTTTTCTGCACATCCCCTCTTAGCAGTCCTGCAATAAATTCAAAATGTTATTCACATTTATTGACCTTTTCCTCAAGGTCCATTTACATCACATATTCACATTTATGAGTTTGCCATAGTTCTTGGCCAGTCCAGTTATATTTACAAGCTGGGGGAAACAGGGTGTTACAGAGGGTTCATGTCACTCGGCCAAAAGTACCTCGCTTTCCTGCTAGGCCTATGTTTGATGTGCGTATGTGCATGTGGGGGCAGTTAATGCCCAAGAGGGGCCAATTTAAGTTTACCATTACTCTGGTAGGTAGGGAGGTATTTGATTTATTGTCTAGCATGGATGATCATATCCTCGATATTGTAGAGTACCTGGATGTGGGGATGGATTGGAGAGCATGTCCAAACATTCAATTTACAGTAGAGGAACCAACAGACGAGAGAGGTAATATTATTGTTATTTTTTTTATCAATCTATTTACATATTTTTATGTCTTATTTAATGCACATGGAATTTATTGTAACATTTTGTTTCAATTATCTTATTATTATCATCTATTGTTTTGTTGATATTGGCACATATATTGGGGATGCACCTCCCCAACGTGAGGATAAGGTGATGGAGGAGGCAGAGGACCAACCTCCAATAGCACAGAGACCCCACATGCCACGCAAGTTGGATATGAAAGTCTGGACTAAGGTGGCAAATGAGCTATGTCATGGCATGACTAGTCACAGAGTGATACCCGCACCCGTTAGAGACATATTGTTGGTCGAGGATATCTCTACTACATGGAGGCATTTGCCTCGTGACATGAAAATTTTGATGCGTCATATTGTTGGTGTTGTCAATCTCAATGATACGTTGAGGGGTGGTTCCCATGATCCCACTAAATCTAGCTCATTAGTAGAGCCATCCACATACTCTACTCCACCACATGGTCCTCCTCCTCCTCCTCCTAATTCTCCTCGACACGAGTCGACTATAGCATCTACCGATCCTCTTACTTCCCCACATGTGTCTGAACCTGCATCCACGTTTGATCCTCCTCCTCCTCCTTTTGTTTCCCCTTCACATGTGTCTGATATTGCATCCACGTCTGATCATCCTCCTCCTCCACATGCATCATCGTATTCTATTGATCTTCCCCCTCCTCCTTCACTTGTGTCACCATCCATCAGTCTTTGTCTTTCTCCTAGTCCACATGTGTCATCATCCACCGATCCTCCTCCTCCTCCTCCTCCTCCTCCTCCACATGTGCCACAAGCTTTTGATGCTTTGGACACTATGTTCACATTGGGTACTACTGCACATCTCATGATATTGATATATAGACACTTGATAGTGCACTTTTGTCGACATTTATTTCTGAGAAAGTTGTTATTGATATAGGCTCTTCCTTTAGTAGCAAAGACACTCATGCACCTGGATCTGGTGGTGGACCTAACTAGTAGTGGTATTGATTGACATTTATATTGATTGTTTTATATTTGACTCGAGATCTATATATGACATGTTTATTGCATATTTTTTTGAGATGTATGTTTGACATGTATATTCATATGGATATCGCTCATATATATTATGTTTTTCATATAATGTTGTGGTTGTTGTTGTTGATGTTTGATTTATAAAATGTATTATGAGTATGCTAATGACGAACATTTTGAATGATTTCTCTGTTTTTAAGTGAAATTTGAGATATATCACTCATTTAAATTTACAGTGGTCATATAATGTTTAACTTTACTTTTATGAAAGCATTTAATTTGGATTGTGATTGCAAAAAGTTATGACCATTAATGTCATATAATGTTTAACTATTGTTCAAGGTTAATTGTTTGTGTTAGAGTTAATGCTTACCTTATTAGAGATTGGTTTGGGTTTGCTAGATCTAGTTGGTTGTGGGAAGATCTTCTCCAACTATCATATCCTATGTGTGTGTGTGTGTGGTTGAGATATTTCCTCGTGAGTTTGTTGTGTTGTTGAGGAAAACTTATTGTATAAATATGTACTTGTTTGATTAATAAAATATATAGAGTGTGCAATCTGGTTCTCTAATTGTTTGTTGTCCAACAAGATACAATACGTTGATTAAATGTCTTTAGAAACAAAAATACTTAAATATGACGAGTGAAATGGTTGTGATTTGAATATTTATGTATTTTTCATATATTTTAATAATAACATTATAACATAATTATTCACTAATAATAATGATGATGATCTAATAATAATGTTATTTATTTATTTTATATTATTCAAAGATTACAAGACAAAGTTATAATATAATTGTCTACCAAAATCACAATTATTATATTTTATTAATATTTAATTTTTCCAGAGATTTTATTAATTTATATTATCCAACTATTATAATATATGAAATTTATTCAATTAAATTTAAAATAATAAATATAGAGAATAATAATACATTTTGATCTATACACTTTTAATGAAATTGTTTCACAATTTTTTACTCTAATACAAATTTTATGAATCTTCTATTAAAAAATAATATCACCCAACATTTTATAATTAATATTATAAGAATTAGTGAAATTGACAAAGATTTTTATACTTTTACATAAGTATGGATCATTAAATTTTTCCTTAATTCTGACTAGGCTCTAGAAAAAGACCATTTTAGAATTTCCATGTCCTTCCTACATTGACACTTATTTCAAGGAGAATGCAAAAAGAATGATTAATATAAGTATATATGATTATAAAACTAAAGGATGGTGTGGAATAGGTGAACGCCATGAAAGTTGCATTAGTTAAGGTGGGGAATGTCATCAACATTGGTAATGCCAACAAACACCACAAGTACTGTAGATGTTGCACGAAGTTATTTTATTGGAATTATCCTTAGAAGTTCCATCAATGTAAATATATATTTATTTGAATTTGATTTTCTCAAACAATAAAAAAAATTGAGGTTTGAATACCTTCATTTTTTGTTAAATAAAATATAATTTAAAATAAATATTTACTATTGTAAGCCACCAACTTTGTGACATCTCAATTAATGCTTAGTAATTCAAAGGTTAACATAAACACATTTTAATAGAACACAACATAAATTTGCTATAATAAACAATAAATATGACAATAAAAATATATCAAAAACATATATTATGTTTGTACGCCTATTTAATGTATTTTCAATAGGGTGGTTGTAAATGGTTGTTAACTTTTCATATCCAACATAATTGCCCTGTTACCCCCCCAAGCTAGGGGTAAATAAGTAGATCATGTCTCGAAGCCCACAAGTAGCAGACATGGACTGTCGAAGGCCAGACTCCAACAAAGCCCATAGGGCCCCCATTTTTTCATCAACGCCTCATCATCCATCGTCGGCAACAGAGCAACATCCACCACATCGGCTTGGTCCAAGAGGACAACATGTCTTGCTCCATGAGGTAACAAGTCTGGTATCATGGTAGCCGTCATTTTAATATTTGAAGCATTTAAGCATGCTGCAAAGAATCATTTCTTGATTATAAAACGTTTGCTTGGAATTTATACCTTTTGTCTAACTTCACCTTGGTGAGTGACATGGTCTCCTAGTAAGTAGGCCACCCTTGGGAAAAGGGTTGCTACTAGGTGGTTCTTTGAAAGGTCATTGTATCTTCATGTCCATACTTATCACTTTCCATCATTCTACCCTTCTGTTTCCTTATATTTTGGGTCTTCAGGTTCATTAACCTAAGAAGGGATTGTACATTATTTCATGGGAAGAAGGGGTTGAAGGTCCAGAGGTATTATAGATGGTAAAAGATAAAAGCCAAATCATTATCCTTCTAGATGCTCGCCCTTGGGTCCTGGGAACAATGAAATGCTTCTCTAGAAAAATGAAGGACCTGCAAAATAAATCACATCATTAATAAATGTCCCTCTTGTCAAGGGGGTGCATTGCGATGTCTTTTGTTTTTTATTGCACATGGCACTCAATGTATCCTAGCTTCAAGCGGCGTTGTGATACTCTTTACTTTCCCTTACATATAGTACTCAATGTTCGAACTCAAATAAATTAAACGACAAAGGGCTTGGAAAAAGGTTGCATTGAAAAAATGAAGGATTCAACACACCCTCTAAAAAGGTACCCATAAATGAGACAATACAAACCCTTGTATGTCAAGGACCCCATACCTAGAAATCTTACCCCAAAATCCACCTCACACTCACTACATGACCTAAATAGGATCCCCCTGGGAAACACCCCTTGACTTGGGTGTTGACTTACCCAATAGGGCACCATGACACCCCTCCCATACCTAAATAAGGAAAAACTTATAAGGTCTTTGAGCATTTGTTTAATTTGAAAAAGGGGGTTTGATGCACATGTTCAGATGGTTTTTGTATTAGATATGGCTTACTTGGCATGATTCTTGTGACTTATGGACCCCTAGAGGGCGTATTTATTTGTCTTTGCAGGACCTTGCCCAGTGAACATGTATCCATGGGGAGATGACTTCGTTCAAACCACTATGAGGCCTTTGGCACCCAAGGATGGATGCTAGACCCCACGTCTGGGACACCACATGATCATGGACATTACACCTTGATGATTTGGGGCATTGCCTATGGAGACATTTGGGCATGACTAGGAGATGAGCTCCCACCTCCTCCCACTTGGGCGTTGGCCTTTGGAGGCCTAGCATTGCTCATCTAGCCCACGACGTCACTTAGGGCTTGGTGCTTTGGTAGAGGAGGGGTATGGCATGACGTTTTGGCACGTGTGGCATGATGGATGGCCTTTGGAGGACTAGTGTTGCACTTTTCCACCTCAACGCTCCATTTTTTGGAGCCAAGTGTCACCCTAAAGGGCACGGCATCACCCTTTAAAGGGTTATTTTGTGTAAAAATGATTTTTAGTAATTATAAGGGAAATTTTTTGAGGTCAACCCTCTTTACATTGACATTTTAAAAATTATGTTGCAAGGTACCTTATAAATAAGAGACCTTGCCAATTCATTTTATCATAATTTTTCCTCACACAAGAGGATTGGATCTGAAATTTTTGCCCTATTGACAACATTGACTTATTTTACTAGTGCATTATCTCTTGGAGGACTTGCTTTAGATGTTTCTTGGCTTATTTTGGTGTAAAATTTATGCAACTAGGGTTTTATGCTTGATTATTCTTGGTGAAGTAAGTAAAATATGCAATTTCATTTCATGCATTCAATGGTTATGGTAAATTTTACTTGTTCATATTGAAGATTGTGATATTGCTTGTCTAAAACCCTAGGAGAGGAGCATAAGGTGCTTCCTCCTCTCTCTAGATCATTTCACCTATTTAATTGTTAAGAGAATCTTGTCTAGAGTAGGATGCTAAATCCTTAGAGTGCTAGCACTTTAGGGTCTTGTTCTAGAAACTTGTTGTTATATATTTCAAGAGTCTAAGGAAGAAGAAGAATTCGCTAGAGCGCAAAAGAGCGTGTTCTCTAGCAAAGTTCATCTTTTGAGACTTGAAACTCGAGGCCCTAAGGTGCTAACACCTCAAACTTCATCTCATCATCCTTAGAACATTATTATTGTCATTATTTATCCAAGTTATATTGTTGTTGTAAATGACTCCATAGCCCCAAAAGGCACTAGTTTACTTGCTCTCTTGTGAAGGAATTGATCAAACAAACTCTCAACTCTATTTTCTAAAGCTTTTACTAACATTTTCTAACCCTAACATAGCCTAATCTACTAACTTTATTGCTATTGTTGCAAAACACTGCTACAACCATCTAATTTGCTTCATTTTTCTACATAATTCACTCTAACTCATATCTAACATACTTAGAAATTGCTTGGAATAAGTTCAAATTGATCTATTGGATAAATGTTGGTTTTTCACTGTCTTTTCATGCAATTATGATCTATATTTCTTGTGGTTGTTACAAAATACCAATTGTCATTATAAATTGTCATCTAGCTGCAATTTTACATCAGCCACCATATATTTATGTTATCTATTGTTTGTTGAGGTGGTATTATCATATTGGTACTTGGAAATCACTACATATATGCTGCAAATGTTATTGTTCCAGGAAGGTACCCAAATTTATTCCTTTGCCTCAATTTCACCAACATAGACCTTTTGACATAGGTAATCGATGACATGAACATCCAAACTTGGCTACGTCCTTCCTTTATGATCCCTTGAGGTTACCGATGATGCCTCCCCTGGGTTGAACCTCATCCATCCCTAAAACATGGGGATTTCCTACCAAGGTGGCAGTGGTGGGTTATCATGTAGTTACACAAGATTTGATTTACTTGTATTGGGCTTGGACAAGTACAAATTGTGCAATAACATTTAGGCCCTGTTGTCAAGGAGAATCGAGTCATTTTTCCTCAATGACATATCTTTGGTGAGCTTATTCCGAAGCCCCTATCTTACAAGCTTACCTAGCGAATCCACTGGGGGTGATTCCCTCACTTCCTTTGGTAATCCTAGAAGGATTATCTGGTGACTACATTGATGACAACCAATATCGAAAACCATTATAACAACCAAACGTTTTACCCATGGCTTCTCTAAGATGGGATTTAGGTGATGTTTTCAATCCTTGGACACAAGTAAAATCCTAGGGTACCCTCGATAGATGCTTCCTGAGTACCAACTAACACGGCTTCCTAAGCTTTCCGGTAATGGTGAGACCACTGTCGAAGAACACATGAGTATTTTTTGGGCCTTCTTTCAACTTTTTCCTGTAGATGAAGAGGTTGAAAATTTGGTGATGGAAATTTTCTCAGCCACTCTTCATGATGATGCTAGAATATGGTATGATGGCCTCCCTAATAAAAGCATCAAGACCATGAAATAATTTAAAGAAACCTTCATGAACATATGGATCATTGAAGAAGACCCTAACATGCTCTATGATATGGAAGAGGAAGAAAATTACGGAGAGAAGCAAGGATTACCTCATGAATCTATTGAAGAACGAGAGCATGAAGAGGTGAGTCATGAGGATGAAGTGATGATTTTTTCTCCTCCAATTGATGAAGTCATTCAAACTTCCATTCCTCCTGCACAAGAAGAAGAGAGTGTGGTTAGTCATTTTCCTTTTCAGGTTTTTGATGATGCTTTGTTCTATGATTCAAAAGGTGAAGAAATAGAGGAACCCTTAGACGTACTAGACCCTTCATGCTACGATGAAGGTGATGATGTGATTGAAAACATTGATGAGTTGATTGTGGGAGACATAAATGGGAGGTGATTAATCACGATGGAGATCCCATTTACGACACTGAAGGTCATTTTCAATTATTGTCTTTACAACAACCATGTGTGATTGCTACTAATTCAAATATTTGGCACTGTGAAGATAACATGACTACATATTTGCTCCAATCACCCAAGGATGACTTACTATAGCATTCGCATGATGATTTATGGTCATACCCAAGGGAGTTTGATGCTTATTCTTTTGAGCACTTGGATTTATTCTATGAAGAAAAATTTCAATGACTATTGTGCTTCAGTCTTGATGAGGGTACAGACATAATTTTCCTGGAGCGTGATACTTGTGATGAGGTTTTCCAACCCCCTTCTTTTCCTCTGTCTCACTATGTCACTGAGGATGCAACTGAGAAACATGTTCGTTGTCCCAAGATGTTTCTGAGGAAATTTTTTTTATTAGAGTTTAAGGGCAGGTTAAATGCTTTAAGAATAAGTTTAACATCTCGATCTTTCAACCTTCCCCTAAGTAATTGTCGGTCATCCTCCAGATTCTTGTTCATCCCTTTTAAGGCCTTCGGGCATGATAAGATCCAGGCTAGTCAATCTTCTGACCCTTTGAGCCAACCAGATGAGTCTCTACCTTGTCACAACCACATTCAAAGATGGGTTGAGATTTCTTGTGGGAGCGTGAATTGGTGTGATTTTATCCCTCCCTCCCGCCTCCATGAGTTATATTTTATGATTACCCATGGTATACTACATGCTCTAACTCATGTTATTTTTTTGCTTGACTAGTCCTTGTTTTGGTTTATGATGAAGCACAGAGGTAGATATTATGATACATTGCTAGGATGGTTTCACTGGTTATATGATTATACCTAGCATTTCCTACTAACACAGATTGGTGTAGGTGGGTTAGCGTAGGAATTCACATCTTGCATTGCATTGTATATACATGTCGCATCTTGCATATCATGATAGTATAAATTGCATCTTTCTTGAAATTGCATACATGCTTTGGATTTCCATGTTCTCTTCTTGCATCTTGCATCATTGCTATGTCATACTTGCATGTTTGCATGATCATATTGATATGTTAGAATAAAATATTCTTTACCACAATTTGCTTTGAATTTTAATAACTTTTCATAAGAATAAGGGGTGATAGCACCACCCTCGATGCTCTGACAATTTTCTTGAGTGTGTAGGCACGGGTCATACCAGGAGATGTTGAGGTTCTCATGCGCTCTACAATCAACACATGTCCCCAAATATGAGCATGATGTTACCCCCCTAGGCTAGGGGTAACTAAGGAGATCATGTCTCGAGGCCCACAAGTAGCAAACATGGAGTGCCAAAGGCTAGATTCCAACAGAGCCTGGAGGGCCCCTCTTTTTTCATCAATGCCTCATCATCCATTGTCGACAACATAGCAACATCCACCACATCAGCTTGGTCCAAGAGGACAATGGGTATTGCTCCATGAGGTAACAAGTCCAGTATCATGATAAGTGTAATTTTAATATTTGAAGCATTTGAGCATGTTGCAAAGAATCCTTTCTTGATTATAGAACAGTTGCTTGGAATTTATACCTTTTGCCTAGATTCACCTTGGTGAGTGACATGGTCTCCTAGTAAGTAGGCCACCCTTGGAAAAAGGGTTGCTACTAGGTGGTTCTTTCAAAGGTCATCGTATCATTCCCATCCATACTTATCACTTTCCATCATTCTACCCTTTTGTTTCCTTATCTTTTGGGTCTCCAGGTTCATTGACCTATGTTAAGCCCTAATATTGGCTCATTACCCCTTAATTGGGGCATATTATATTAGTAATGTTATTTTATTTATGTCGGCTTTAGGCCATGAGTTGTAATTATACCTCCTAGTCTCTTATATATATATACCAAGGAGACATTTTCATTTTGAATCATCTTGTACTTGAACATTTAAGTGGGGTAAAAGGAGGTTGCCCCCTCGAAGAGGCTTATTATCTAAAATTATCTCTCTTTCAAGGCGTTGAGTACTTTTTCTGAGGATTTTCTATGCTATATTGATATTTGGTTCTTAACATATGGTATAAGAGCTCAAGGTCTTGGGGTTTTGCTGCTACATCTGAGACACCTTGGCATTTTCACTATAACTTTTTTTCTAAAACGTTTCAGAATAAATGGCTTGGAGGATATTTAGTAGACAGATCAAGGTACGTTGGGTTCAAAATTCAACTCTCGAGGCCTTACACTTTCGGAGATACAACTTTTACAAGATAGGGTTCTGAAATCATCCTAAACTGAGTCATTGTGGAATTTTCGCTATAAAAAAATTTCTATAACGTTTCAGACCCTGAACTCTGGAGGATATTTACAAAAATTAGTAAGGTATCTGTGGTAAAAAGTTTAGCTTCTGGGTCATCTTAAATTTGTAGATACACCCCGTGTAAGATAGGGTATCTGACTAGTCTCAAGAAGGTGTTCTAGGTAAAACAATCATAACTTCTTCCTAGAGTATCCAAATTGCATGGGACTGGTTTCATTGGATCATGGACAGTCTGTAGTATTTCTGGTGTGAGTTTCAAAATTTTATATCAATTATTTTGTCTGGGGCATGCTATACAAGTGAGATCTCCTGGAAAGGC
>ML776887.1:1051496-1116489 GCA_009831015.1 Picea engelmannii
TCATTCTACCCTTTTGTTTCCTTATCTTTTGGGTCTTCAGGTTCATTGACCTAAGAAGGGATTGTACCTCATTTAATGGGAAGAAGGGGCTGAAGGCCTAGAGGTATTGTAGCTGGCAAAAGATAAAATCCAAATCATTATCCTTCTATATGCTCTCCCTTGGGTCCTAGGAATAATGAAATGATTCTCCAAAAAAAATGAAGGACTTGCAAAGTAAATCACATCATTAATAAATGTCCCTCTTGTCAAGGGGGTGCATTCCAATGTCTTTTAATTTCCATTGCACATGGCACTCAATGTATCCTAGATTCAAGTGGAATTGTGGTACTCTTTACTTTCCCTTGCATCTAGTTCTCAATGCTCAAACTAAAATAAATTAAACGACAAAGGGCTTGGAAAAAGGTTGCATTGAAAACGAAGGATGCAACACACCCTCTACAAAGGCACCCATAAATGAGACAATACGAACCCTTGTATGTCAAGGACCCCGTACCTAGAAGTATTACCCAAAAATACACCTCACACTCACTACATGACCTAGATAGGATCCCCTTGGGAAGCACCCCTTGACTTGGGTGTTGGGTTACCCAATAGGGCACCATGACAACCCTCCCATACCTAAATCAGGAAAAACTTATAAGGTCTTTGAGAATTTGTTTAATTTGAAATGGGGGGTTTGATGCACATGTTCGAGTGGTTCTTGTATTAGATATGGATTTCTTGGCATGATTCTTGTGACTTATGGACCCCTGGAGGGAATATTTATTTGTCTTTGCAGGACCTTTCCCGATGAACATGTATTCATGGGGAGATGACTTTGTTAAAACCTCCATGAGGGCTTTGGAGCCCATGGATGGATGCTAGACCCCACGTTTAGGGAACCACCTTATGATGGACACTGCACCTTGATGATTGGGGGCATTGTCTTTGGAGGCACTTAGGCATGACCAAGATAAGAACTCCCAACTCCTCTCACTTGGATGCTGACCTTTGGAGGCCTAGCGTTGCTCATCTGGCCCATGACATCACTTGGGGCTTGATGCTTTGATAGAGGAGGGGTATGACATGATGTTTTGGCATGTGTGGCATGATGGATGGCCTTTGGAGGCCCAACGTTGCACTTTTCCACCTCAAAGTTCCATTTTTTGGGAGCCAAGTGTCACCCTTTTAAGGGCTATTTTGTGTAAAATTGTTTTTTTGTCAGAATTTTTTTTAGGTCGGACCTCTTATTTTTACATTGACATTTTAAAAATTATGTTGCAAGGTCCCTTATAAATAAGAGACCTTGCCAATTCATTTTATCGTAATTCTTCCTCAAACAAGAGGATTGGATCTAAAATTTTCGCCCTATTGGCAACATTGGTTGATTTTACCAGTGCGTTATCTCTTGGAGGAGGACTTGCTTTAGATGTCTCTTGGCTTATTTCGGTGGAAAATTTATGCAACTAGGGTTTTATGCTTGATTATTCTTGGTGGAGTAAGTAAAACCTGCAATTTCATTTCATGCATTGAATGGTTATGGTAAATTTTGCTTGTTCATATTGAAGGTTGTGATATTGCTTGTCTTTCCCTAAGAGAGGAGCATAAGGTTTCCTCCTCTCTCTAGATCATTCCACCTATTTAATTGTTAAGAGAATCTTGTCTAGAGTATGCTCCTAAAGTCTTAAAGTGCTATCACTTTAGGAGTCTTGTTCTAGAAACTTGTTGCTATATATTTCAAGAGTCTAAGGAAGAAGAAGAATTTGCTAGAGCCTAAAAGAGCTTGTTGTATAACAAAGTTCATCTTTTGAGACTTGAAGCTTGAGGCCCTAAGGCGCTAGCACCTCAAACTTCATCTCATCATCCTTAGAACATTATTGTCATCATTATTTCACTAAGTTATATTGTTGTTGTAAATGACTTCATAGCCCCAAAAGGCACTAGTTTTCTTGCTCTCTTGTGAAGGAATTGATCAACAAACTCTCAACTCTATTTACTAAAGCTTTTACTAGCATTTTATAACCCTAACATAACCTAACCTACTAACGTTATTGTTGTTATTGAAAAACACTGCTACAACCATCTAATTTGCTTCATTTTTCTACATAAGTCACTCTAACTCATAACTAACATACTCATAAATTGCTTGGAATAAGTGCTAATTGATCTATTGGACAAATGTTGATTTTTCAGTGTCTTTTCATGCAATTTTGAGTTATATTATTGTGGTTGTTACAAAATACTAATTGTTGTTATAAACCGTCATCTAGTTGCAATTTTACATCAACCACCATATATTTATGTTATTTATTATCTGTTGAGGTGGTATTATCGTATTGGTACTTGGAAATCACTACATATATGCTGCAATTGTTCTTGTTCCAGGTAGGTACTCAAATTTCTTCCTTTGCCTCAATTTCACAGACATAGACCTTTTGACACATGTAACCGGTGATAGGGACCTCCAAACTTGGCTACATCCTTCGTTTATGATCCCTTGAGGTTACCGAGGACGCCTCCCCTAGGTTGGACCTCATCCATCCCTAAAACGTGGGGATTTCCTACTAAGGTGATAGTGGTGGGTTATCTTGGAGTTACACAAGATTTGATTTACTTGTCTTGGGCTTGGAAAAGTACAAATTGTGCGATAACATGTCCATTATAGATACACATAATAAAATGACACATCCACAATATAAATGTATAAACAAATCATTTACAAATCAATCTTTGTTGCCATCACCTTGATTATCTTCCTCGTTCGACATTGTACCATTGTTGTTCTAAAAAAGATGTTTAAATCTCAGATCATGCCTTAGTACAAAACAGTAATCCGAATCCAACACATCTGGGTAAAAAAACACTTGGTTGCAATGTTTTGAGAAAACACAAGGCTCCTTTCTTTCAACCCATAATTTTTTAGAGTTAATACACATTAGTCTACTACCATGATCTTCCTTTACATTTCTCTTGTCGAAGGTATCCCACCACTTGCAACAAAAAATAACACATTGAAATGATGAGAATTCCACTTGCATAATCTCTTCTATCTTTCCAATGTAACCTAACTTCCCCTCTATCAGGTTTTCATCATGGTGGCTAGCATGATAGATTGGTCGAACTCAACCTCCACTCCACAATTCTTTTGCAATGTGTCCATCATCAACATACTCAGTGCGAAAATGATGTCCATATGATCACATAGATGGGAACAAATGCACCTGTAAAAATGTGAACAAAGGACAATGTCACATGTCTAATAATTGAAGCATTAATAAAAACACAAGACATGTTACAATTCAAATTGTGAAATATTATAAATAGAACGTGGTACTCAGAGAGGTTATTACAGAGTTGTTGCACCCAATCCCTATGTTTAGTTCATCCATATCTTCTCCACGTGGGTTATGACCAAACACCTCATATTTATCTTGTGTTTGGTCAACCACCCAAATGTTGGGACATTTTTTTGGCACATTTTCTTTTAAATGATCGGGATAAGGCATGCTTCTACCATTCAACCATATTAATGCTTTCCTGTCACTGTCCCATTTCTTTCTTTTCTCTCCATACAATGCGACCCATGGTCGTGTTGTCTTCACATTGTAAAGAACAAATTTATTGATGGCATCCATTTCAAAATTCGTTGATGTATACAAAAATTCAAAACAAATGGCATGAGATCAAATATATGTTATCAACTTAAAGAATGAATTTATTGATGGCATCAAAATTTCTAAATTCGTTGATGTATAAAATAATTCAAAACAAATAGCATGGGATGAAATATATATTATCAACTTCAATGTAAACAATTTCTCTATACTAAATTGACAAAATATAAATAACTTACTCTTTATCAAGCGCCTTTTTTCTATTCGTTTGGAGTAGCTCCCCTTCCCTTTTATCCTCATCTCGATGGTCATCCCAAGCGATTGCCCTTTCAGTGTCGTCAATTTGCTTGATGTACTCACTGGCATAATAGAACGACTCGTAAACTATGTACCCCTCCGCCATAGAGCCCTTCGATTTTTTCCTTTGTTGAACAAACCCCTTTAGTTTTTTCATGTACTTCTCTAAGAATGACATCCAACGACATGAGAGAACCCCAACTAATTCAACTTCATCGTGTAGGTGAATTATAAGATGGACTTGCAAGTCCATAAAACTCATGGATAGTTCCTTCCCAAACATATAAACAATGTTAGCTATCTCTCGGCGCCACTGTGGAATGTTAGCCATATGAATCTCCCTTGATGTGATCCAATGTACAAATGAAAATAATTTCGATATGACATGTCGTAGGTTCTGCGGGAAGTCATGGTTCACACAACCACGCAGGAGCAAAGGACAATGTCACTACAAATTAGACACACACATCATTAATTTCCATAAAACTATGAGTGCATAACATATTTTTACCAACGTCAATATATAAGAAAAATCATGTATTCAACATACATACCCTTAGAAGGTTTAGATGGTCATGTGATTTCAACCCCGACAAATTCCCATCTACAATGAAGAACTGTCGTAGAGTCAACCCATATAAAGAAGGTGCCTTCACACCTAATATAACATCCTTCGCCATAGAAAGATCATCTTTCTTCAAAATCCATGGGACATCACCTTCTTTAAAAGACCAAGAGGGACCAACCTCTCCTCTAGTTTCATTTCTTACCCAAGTCTCTTCTTAGTATTCAAAGTAATAAGATCTCTCCTGACATCCATTGTGTTGATTTTATTCCATGATATGTGCCTTCATAAAGAAAATGAAACATTTTTTAATATATGCATGGGATCTAGTAAGTGGCCAATCTTAAGATGATCCAAATATGGAAGCTCATAAAATATAGTTTTCCTTTTCATCCCAATGGGAATTTTCTTATCATAGGTGTCAAAAAATTCAAGATCATCATGTTGATATTATGGTAGTTGCGGGAGGTATTAACCTCATGTGTAACCCTGACAAGAATAGAATATTTCAGGAAGCAAGAAGAAACCCTAAAGCATTGGACATAACCCTAGAAGACAAGAAAGATAAAGGAAATATTTAATATTGTGTTTTAGCCTCCAGAATGAGAAGTCGGCCCAGACAGATAAGGAGGAGCAGTATGAATACAGGATGCTAGAGCTCATTTGGACACATACAACTTACAACTGGAGAAATTTAGTTGTGCACAAGTCTGAAGAGTAGTTGTAGTTGTAGCTATTGCAACTTGTATTTTCGGTTGCAGTCTTGGACTTTCTCTTGGTTATGGTTTGGAATTTATGCTTGGTATGCTAACTTTGGAGAGTGATACGCTACCTTGATTGGCTATTAGGCCTAGGGTTTGCTTCTAGAATTATTCTCTTTCAAGGTTAGTGTGCTCAAGGGTGGCTTCATCCTATGGTTGGGTGACAATATTGCTATATTGTCCATGGTTAAATGAGCACACCTATATTTTATAATAGGTTATGGGCCCACACTATCTTCAGACAGTCTAACCATTGGAAGATAGATTGGGAGGATTTGCTCAGTTATAGTTGTAGTTGCAGTCAAAGTTTTTGCTCCAGTAACGAAAGAAACCCTAACCCTCTTGTTGAGGCAACTTAAGTGAAGATATTGACCTAATTTCTGGATAGCCTAGTGTGCCCTAACCTAGTGCACCTCTTGGTACTCTCAGCAAGTTAAGACGTCAAGTTTTATTTTTTGGTCAAAGTCAAAGGTTGACCAAGTCAAAGCAGTCATGACCTACTCTATGAATTCAAAAAACAAGTTAGAAGGGGCTTTTAACTTCAGAGCATGGAAGACAAGGATTGATCTCATTCTTGCCAGGAATAAAGTGTTGGATATTATGAAAGGAAAGATCGCGGAACCACAGTTTGAAGAAGGAAAAGAGAAGGAACCTCATAATGTTGCAGTTATGGAGAAGTTCAAAGACAATGACATCAATGCCATGAGTATCATAGTGGACTCTGTAAAAGACCACTTGATACCCTACATCTCTCATCTTGACTCATCTAAGAAGATGTACGATACCCTAACTAACCTCTTCTCAGTCAGAAACATTGGACAAGTAATGAGTCTGAAGGATGAGCTCTGTGACATGAAGATGAATGATGATGATAGCATAACATCATACCTTGTGAGAATCTCTTAGTTAAAATATCAACTACAAGTTATTGAAGAAATCATTTCAGAGAAGGAACTGGTAAATATAGTACTCAATGGTCTTCCCAAGACATGGGATGCATTTTTCGCAAGCATGAACACAAGAAAGGAGTATCCCACATTTGAAGAACTTTGGACTTCTTGTGCACAAAAATAATCAAGGATTAACACAAAAGAGAAATCCCAAAAGAAATACGATGATCAAGCTTTCACAACAAAGTTCAAGAATTTTAGGAATAAGAAGAATTTTGGCTCAAGGAAGAAACCAAATCAAGAAAAGGATATGTCAAAGATACAATGCTTCAACTGTCGAAAATATGATCACTACAGGAACCAGTGTCATGAGTTAAAGAAAAGGAAGGAAACAAACGAAGAAACAATTGTTGAAGAAAGGGAACCCTCAAAGAAAGTCAAGTAAGATAAAACAAATTTCCCATTCTAAGTCAAGGGAAACAATACCTATGGAAGAATAAAAGGATAAGGATTGTTATTACGATGACTACAAGTCAAGCAATACACATGAAAATATGAAGTATGTTGACAATCTTTGGTAACAATTCCTGTGGAAGCTATTATATAAGTAACAACTGCCAGATAATTTGAAATCAGAATCAAACCTGAAGAGACCTAGAAGAAGTCAAAACAAAGGAAATTATAAAAAGACTTGTGACCCCTGGCAAAAGGCAATAAGAATGCAGACGAAAGTGTGGACTATCTTAGATGGAGGGAGATGATTACAGAATTCCAAAAGAAGAGCATGCATTCATGCACAAAGCAAGGATTAGGAAGGAGATAATCCTAAATAATACGATTCATTGAGGATTATGAAGTATCTATACATGTTCCCATTGAAAGTAGCAGCCATGAAAAGCAACACGTGTTCAGTTTGACTTTAGAAGAAGTCTTCTTCGAAAATAAGCTTTAAAGTATCCTTGGTTGTCCATATACATCCATGATCCTATGATGAAATGAAGAAGTTGGAATCTTAAGGGCATGGAATCTATAGAATACTCCATGGAACCAAGAGCTAAAGAGAAACATGAGGAAGAACATGAATATTCCAAGAAAGAAAGAAAAAGCCAGAACAACTAGTTATTATACTGAGAATCACAAAGACTACCAACTTGGTTTAAACCCACTAAGAAGCAATCGAGCAAAAGAAATGGAAGTTATGATAAAGAACAATGTATGTAAGAAAATGTGAAAAAGACTTGTGAATGGAAGCATTGCAAGATTCATAGGTTCTTCCAGAAGGAGGGAGAAAAACTATAACGACAACTCACTAGTATCCATGGATTGGAATTTACATGTAAAAGATCATTCTTTCCAATAAAGCAAGTGAGAAAGAAGCTTATACTAGAAAGAGTCCCATGTTAAGAAGACTTTGTATGGATTCATACAACTTGATGCAGAGTATCTCATATACAGGAGAAGCGTGGTGAAAAATTTCTATGAAAGAGACAATGTATCATAATAGTTACCCAGAAGTATGGGATGGTGGATTGCTGATTCATGGAAAACTCTCATGATGAAAAAAGAAGTGCTACTTGGATATGTTTCAGTTTGAGCCTTGCCACAATGTCATGAGCTAGCAGGAAACAAAAGTGTTGAATTCGACCATGATATATTGTAATGATCAGAGCTATATGAAGCCTTCAGAGAAAACCAATGTTCCATGACAGACCGAAGTACATTGAGATCAAGCATTACATTCTCCATGATGAAGTCCAAAAAAGAGAAGTGGTTCTCCAATATATCTCCACAGATGAGTAGATAAGAAATATTTTGGTAAAGCCTTTGTCCAAGATGAAAAAGTTTGCGTACTTAAGAAACAAGTTGGGGCTCGTGGAGACGACTTCCTTATTGAAAAAGGAAGAGATTACTCCCACGTTGGGAGGGAGCACTGATGTGTTATTGATTTATGGACAATCATTTTTCAGTTCAAAAAATGGTCCAGGATGAGTAGTTCCTTTCCAGTTCGGAAAGTGGTTTGAGATTTATGACGGACATGCATTTTCTAGTTCGGAAAATGGTCCAGATCGGACAGTCATTTTCGTAATGAAAATGGTTCAATAGATTGTTGATGTACCATAGAGAAGGAGTCCCCTTGTGGCCAGTGTGGGGGGATGGTATAGGACAATCATTCTTCTTGCCAGTCACTCTCAGTAGTGGTCCAGTAGAATGGTCCACCTCATCGGGCAGTCATTCTTTTGAAGTTCAAAGTTGTGAGCAGTTTCGAAGAATGGTCCATTTTGGAGGTTGGTGTAGGACAGTCGTTTCCATTAGAAAATGGTCCGGACAGTCATTCCCTATGGTAGAATCATTCTATCTCGGTTGCACTATGATTAGTGCCAGAGTAATGGCGTAGTTAGGTGAATGGTCCAGGTTCAATAATTAGGGACATGCATTTCCTAGAGTAGACTCATTCTTTCCAGGTTGCACTATGACTAGTGCTGGAGGAATGGACCAGTTAGGTGAATGGTCTAGGCTAAAAAATCAGGGACAATTATTCTTCTATGCCCGAGAAGAATAATTCAGATATCCCATGGTTGATGTTTTACATTCTCATGGCATATGATCTTCCAGATCTCACAGATGTGAGTGGAAGAATGGCCCAGATGACTCAGTTTATATCATGATATTGTTTTATCCAGGTTGATATCATATGATATGATTGCTATGGAGACGGTTTGTCTCTGGATAGTAGATGTATGCTACTCTGGTGGATTTGTTCCACTGTTTGACTATGTGTCGCTGATTAAGAAGCCATGTGCTACTTGGTGTGGTTGTGTACCACTGAATAATAGTTGTGTACTACTATGGATAGACACAATTGTGTTCTATTGAATGACATTATTCTGATTGCCATGTAGACTATTAGTAGTGTTGAAAATGATTATCAGTTAGATGGATAGTCAGTGTGCTGATGGACGAACATTCTCCAGATGAAAAATGGTCTAGGACATTTATTCTTATAGGACGTATGTCTGGATTAGAAGAATAGTCCTTTCGGTTTCAGTTTTGGACTCTCTTTTGGTTATGGTTTGGACTTTCTGCTTGGTATGCTAACTCTGGAGAGTGATACACTACCTTGATTGGCTATTAGTCCTAGGGTTTGCTTCCAGAATTGTTCTCTGTCAAGGTTAAGGTGCTCGGGGGTGGCTTGGGCCTATGGTTGGGTGAAAATATTTCTATATTGTCTATGGTTAAACAAACACACCTATCTTTTCTAACACATCGAACATAGGTTCCCCATTTGAATCAAACAATTCAACCATTTCCTTCTCCTTCTCTGTGTTATATAACCTATTCCAATTTGTCAATGTCATTATTTCAGGGCTCCATGTTCTCTTTGGTTTACCATTGAAAGGAAATGCAACTCTTCTATAAGGGTGGTCTTTTGGGAGGAATACCCTCGAGCAATTGTACACCAAATTTCATAGGTCATTGGACCATCTAGCCTTTATAGAAGGTCCACAACATTTACATCCATGATACCCTTTTGTTACAAGACCTGCGATGTTATCGTATACATAGCATGTTAGTGTAAAAAATATAGTTGCACTTAATGAAGTATGCCAAATAAAATTATATATATAAACAATTCGATGAACATGCTTACCGGAGAAAACTCCTAGTTTTGGATAATCATGCATGTTGTATGCACATATTCCATACAACAAAAAAGACCTCTCCATTGGGATGGGTCTTGATACATCACATACGTGTATCCCTTCCCATAATTGCTTAAATTCATCGGTCAGTGGTTGGAGGTAAACATCCATTCTCTTCACTTATCCTCTACCTCGGACTATAAGAGCTATCATAAGATGTTCATTCTTGATGGAAAACCATGAGGGGTATTGTTATTGATCACTACCATTGGCCAAACATAATAGTTGGTGTTTTGGAGGGAATATGTAATAACTCCATCCATAGTTATGCTCAATCAGAGGCTATGTACTTCATCCTTGAATTTATCGGGCCATGTATCCTCTATATTTTTCATGGCTATTGAATCTACTGGGATTTGCATAACTCCTGAATCACTTCTATGTGAGGCATTCCACCCCTGCAACATGGCTAATTGTTTGCAACGAAAGAGTCTTTGAATCCTTGGAATTATAGGCATGTGCCTCAATATCTTGTGAGGAGGACCATGCGCCTTACCCTTGTTTTTTGATTTATGGTACCTGTCATGCCCACATTCTAGACATATGTCTTTGTCCACATATTCATTTCTATATAGAATACAATCATTCATACATGCATGGTATGATATTTACTCAACACCCAACATTTTCAGCATTTGCTTTGCCTCTACACAACTATCGGGCAAGTGATTATCACTTGGAAGTACCTTATCTTTAAGTAACCTGCAATTAGTGGGCAATATAAATTTACATTGTCATTAAGCATGAATAAAATCAACCCTTTTCTACCTTCATTGTGTGACAATATTCCTTAAAAATTGGGGAGACTTAATGGTTAGTTACCTCAAAAGTGTCGAGAAACACACGTCTGACATACCATACATTGATTTCAAATATACCTTGTTGTCCCTAACTAGGTAGACCTTGTAGACCACTATATTGGACCAAATAAAGGGGCAGTGGAAGCAGATTTCAAGCTTTTGTAGAAGGTATCTACGGCTTCAACATCATCCCCTAGTTCATTTTGTGGGATGCATCTAACAACATTCCATCCATGGCCTGGGTATCCCACAATAAATCATCCATACCAACCTATACATCATTGCCTTCATCCCTAACATGTGAAGAACTAGTGTTACTGTCGAGGTTTTGAATTAGTGACTCAGGATGTAGTGGGAATTGAATAGGTGGTTGTTTCAACCATTCTCAACATGCTACCTCTTTGAGTTCTTTTTGTTTAGCAACAAGCTCGTGACTTGACATCGTAGTGCGATGTAACAGTATATGGTGGACAGGTGGCTCATCATCAAAATCTTGATTGTTAAATTATTGAACATTACATCGATAATATTAGTAACACAATGATTTTAATATGTTCAAACATTATACCAAACACTTAATAGAAGCATGGACATTTTTTTCCCAATAATAAACATGAAACCAACCCCTTTATAAAACAAATGTCGAATTAAGCAATACATTCACATTAGTTCCATTGAAAATCCAAAAATACAATTACTCAATCATCTTTTTCTTACGCCCTACATGGTTGTCTACATAAAAAAGATCAAATTCATAGTGTAAAACCATTGACCAGGGATGGTTGCTAGAAGATGGCATGTTAGGATTGGTAGGGTAAAGAAGCTGTCCATTTTCATCAAACATATGATTGTGGTATCTTTCTCCTGATAAGAACTTGCAGAATTTTGGGACCACGGGAATATCTTAAGCATCTGAACTCGAAGTTGAATCTTGATCCTGCAAAATTAAATGAACAATTATTAAACTGCACCTACATACACAACATAAATTGAATGAGATAAATGAATTATCAATAAAATCTAGACATATTGCAATCAACATGAGAGAACTTGAAGGAATTCCAAAGATACTGAACGAGGCGACACTAGAATATGAAGAATTGACCATTTGATATTATAATTATTTTTTTCCTGCATTTGAGACAAAACTGTCATCTTGGGTAGCATAGAACAATCTAACTTCAAAAATAACTTCGAATAATTTTTATAACTTGACAACACACTTAAAAAATCATTGTTTTTTTCCACCCATATATACAAGAAATCTAAATATAGCTTTACAAAATCTGAAATAGTTACTCGACTGCTGAAAATATCCTCCTCGAACATAAAAACTGTGACTTCGATGCTCTCTCTCTCTCTCTCCATCTGACTCTTGACCTCTCTCTTGCTCTTGTTGGATCTCTCCCTCCTTCCCNCCCCCTCTCTCCTGCATCTACCCCTCTCTCTCCCTCACTCTGTATCCTCGTCCCTGTCTCACTCAATGTATCCCTTCCCTCTCTGTCCCTCTATCCCCACCATTAGTTGTGCTTTATCATATAAAGACACACAAGTGTGTATGTATAAACCAAACATACCGATGCATTTAACCGAAATAAGCATTGAAGATTGACCTTCGTTATTGCCTCCACAAAAGAAAACCTCCACAAACTTTAAATTCAGATGTTTACATTTGCATTGTGTAAATTTAATTGTCTTACGGTGCGTTATTACTTACACGCCACCCTGGTACATTATTAATCACACTGTGCATTGGTGCGATTCAAATTGTACAACGCACCAATTGAAGCAAGTTATAAAAATAAGGCGTGCTTACTATAAATACTTTGAAATTTATTACAGTTTATTAAATCAATGCGTTATACACATAACACCGGTGCACTACTTACGACATAACGCACCGAAAACATAACTTTTGAAAAAAAAAACTAGCGCGTGCATTTTTCATCAATGCGCCGAAATATACAGTTAATCCCCCAAAATTCCATTTTGTTATGTTTTCCCCTTTGCAAACAACACAATAGAACAACGGAGTCGCAAGGCCGAAGAGAGATGAGTCATGAACTGAAGGAAGGGGGGTACAGAGCATGCATAATGGGGGCGGAGAAAAGAGAAAGTGTCACCGTTGAGGCAGGCCCCCAGAGCCCCCTTCCCGGCCATGCTTTACGGATGTGTATCTGTATATTTGTATATCTGTATCTAGGTACATATATGTAGATGTATCCATATATGTTATGTCTGCCAATGAAAGATTGGATTCATAAAAATTGAATTGGGGGATATCATGCGAAACTTGCGTGATAGATCCCCAATTTTTACGAATCCGATGGGGAAAAAATGAGTGGGAATTTGGGTTTTTGTGTTTATAAAGGAAAACCCTATTCATTCATTTATTTGTTTGCCAAATTTTAGAGAGGATATTTGTGCAACAAAGATTTATCAACAAATATTTATGAGTGGGTGGATTTTTTTTAAGAGCCAAATTCTAGGGGGAATACTGTAGATCACAAAGAAATCTGTAGAGGAGAAATTACAAATATATGATTTCATTCTATTATTCATCTTGTTCATTATCCTATTTGATTAAAACAAATTCAGTGCAATCCCTGACAAAAAAAATGGTTTCATAGTTACCTTCACTATTGGAAGCCCTAATTTCCTCATTATTTTTTTGTTTTTTCCTTCTATATTTCACAAGAAGAACTTTTTTAAGCACAATTTCTTTATAGGGCTTGGTTATTTATATATGGGCATTTCCTATCCATTGCAATGAAACCACTCATTGCATTGGATCCCAAACTATCATGTCGTTGTTGTTATTTAAAAAAAAAAATCTTCACTATGACCGATGCATTCTGTATATAGTAAGCACACCGGTGTGTATTTGTTTGTAAACAACACCACTTTATTTCAATTAAAAATATTATTAAAAAATCCTTTCCGTGGCCGATGGTGCACATTTTACCTAAATACACACTGGGATGCATTGTTTACAAAGCACATCGTTGAGTTTAAAATGGAAAAAAATATTGTTTTATATGGAAATCACCATTTCTTAAATTTGTTCACCGCTCGACGGTGCGTAATAAATAGTACTTAGGAAGTCGTGCTTTTCTTAATTCATAAAGCATCGACTGAATACAAAAATTTGTGAAATGTTTTCAATTTCTCAATGACACTGTTATACTATATCGGTGAGTATAAATATTGTGGACGCCCCAGTTCGAATTATCTTAATATACACACTAGGAACACACACACACACACACACACACACACACACACACACACACACACACACATATATATATATATATAATTTTTCCATGGAAAAAAAAGTGTAATTTTATTCACCCGAAGAGACAAAATTACATTTTGTAGGTGCTTTTAACACTTTTCATCTGATAGGCAGATGAATCAATCTTCTGTCAGTAGAAGAGAGTGTGTAGAAGTCCCAAAGAGACATACAAAATATGGATGCCATATATGATTTGTGTACACGAGCATGTCGATCTAGGGAGAAAACGTCCAGCTAAGCCACAACCATTTTTTTTTTTTGACAGTGTTCAGAGCATATGTTGAATATCAAGCAATGGAGAAGCAGAGTAACAATGACCAAATACAACAATGAAAGTAATGCTAAATTTTTTAGATAGTGCAATCTTGGTCAACTATTGAGAAAGTTATACCATGACCTATATGAATGGTCAATGGAAATACTCATATATATTTGCATCCAAGGCTTCAGAAATGTGCCATGTCCCAAAAAGTAGTTGTAACCCTGCTTTTGAAACATAATCTGCTAACTGATTTCGTTCCCTGTAGACATATTTGAGTGAGAAAGAGTCAAATGAGTCTAGAAATCGGAAAATCTCCTCCAAAATAGGCAACAAAAATATGTTATGGCAGATTTGTTGTTTACGTGTTGAATTGATAACATTTTGTGAGTCTCCGAACAATTGGATGGATCAGAGCCTCTTTTCCCCTGCAAATTGAAGAAGTAATTTTAAGGCCATGAGTTCGACATAGTTATTTGTTCCTGGTACCAAGCCCATTTTGATTTTGTAATAGTGATTTTTTGAGAGATAAAGTACTCACCCCCCCCCCCCCCCCACCACACTATTGATTAGCATTTTGGGAAGGCACCATCAAAAAAAGCCCATGGTCTGGATTGGTAAATGAGAGTGGGGTGTGAGATGTGAATGGGTGGGATATCTTTTTCCCAAGGGAAATGTGAGTATTGTTGGCCCTTGAGAAACTATGAGTTATGGAAGGGGAAGGTTGGTCCCAAAATATTGCTTTATTGCGGGCTAACCAAATTCCCCAACAGATTATGAGTGGAAAGGCTTTGATGTCTTTGTGGGGAGGATGTTGAGTCCAATATTTCCAGGCCAACTCTACTATGGGCCCGTCCCAAATGACCCTTAAATTTAAGAGTGTTGTTAATTCATGCCAAACTTGTTTGGTGAAGGGGAAAAGAATGAAGAGGTGAGAACTAGTTTCGTTTGCAACCTTGCATAGGGGGAACCATCCAAGACCATCTATGCTACACTTCCACATGTTGTCCCATATGGGGATTTTATTATAGAGAACACACCACATGAAGATCTTAGCTTTTTGGGGGCACTACATTTTCCATAGTCCTCGCCACCACCAGCTTGGCTCCCTTTGCATCAAATCAATAATTAAGGAAATGTATCCCAGTTTTGGAGTATAAGCCCGGTGTGGAGATTTTTTCCATACAAGTTCATATTCTCTTTCAATGATTCAGATGTGGCTTGTGTGGAGCACTGAGATATAATTGTTCCATTGATTTGAGTGAAGTTCGACTAATCCTGGAGTTTCTTCCCTGCTTCATCCTTGTTTCCAAAGTGAGGTGGAGTTCCGGTATACCACCTGAGATAAGTAATAGAGGTATTGTAGATGAAGTCTATCAAGTAAATCGTTTGGCAGGGTATGTGTGGCCTCATTTCCTGACCAAGGATCGACTCCAATTCAGACTCGTTTTCCATTACCCGCTCTCCATGCTAGTCCATCACTAATCACCAGAAAAGAGGATAGGATTGCCTTCCAGATAATGGAGCAATTTGTATGATGTTTCACCGATTTCCAGATCCAATCTTCTAGTGAATCTGGGCGTATGTACTTGTGTTCCACTATGCTTGTCCACTAGATGTTTATTGATAACAGTCTCTAGCCAGATTTTGATGCCAATGCTTTGGAGAAAAGGAAGATATTTTTCAGACACCAACCACCCAGAGATTTTGGACAAGCAAGTCATTCCCACTTAGCCTAGGGGGTAGTGAATTTGTCATGTGAACCATACCATATAAAGTGAAATGTTTGGCTTTGTCTAGTATCCCTTTTGGTATCTAGGAAAGTGACGTCCAGTAGACAAGTATGGCTTCCATAACAGATTTTTCCAAGGTAAGCCTTCTTGTCCTTGACAACCACCTGAAGCTCCATCCTTTTAGTCAGTTTTCCAGTTTTTCCAGGAGCCAACACCAGTCTGTTTTCCGGTAATCATTTGGTTTTAATTGAAAACCAAGATATTTGATTCCTTCTGTAAAGTCCAATGTCGTATAAGGAAAAAATGTCTTATAGTAATCTACCACCTCCTCCTCCATCCCAATAAAGGATATTGTAGATTTTTGTGCATTTATAGTCATACCAGTGTCCAAGTGAAACATATTTATGATTTCAGCCAGCTTCTCTGCATCCTGGGGAAGACCACAACATAAAATTAAAACATCATCCACAAATAGTAAGTGGGTGATTCTGTGGCCCAGGACAACCAATATGCCTTGAAAATTCCTTGTGTGGACCGCTTGATCTATAGCTAGACTAAGACTCTCTACCACCAGAAGGAATAAGAATGGAGAAAGGGGACAACCTAGTCTTAAACCACACTCTGAATGAAAAAAATGAGAGGCAACCCTGTTAATCAATATTGCAAATGAGACTGAAGTTATGTAGGCCATGATCCACTTGATGAAGGGGATTTCAAATCCCATATGTGTGAGTAGAAGTCTGATATAGGACCAATTTACCCTGTCAAAGGCCTTTGACAGGTCAATTTTTAGTATGGCCTCTCGGGATCTAGTGGTCTTTAGGCTATGGAGGCCCTCCTGTGCCACACCTATCGCTTCATGGATTTGGTGTCCTTCAAGGAATCCAAATTGTTCTTTTTAAATCGTGCCTGAGAGAATGGGCTTTAATCTTCGAGCTATAATTTTGGCTATGATTTTGTAGAGGCAATTGCAGAGGGAGATGGGCCTGAAATCATCAAAGGATTGAGGTTCATCTCGTTTGGGGATGAGAGCAATGAATGTTGAGTTTATAGGTGCATGCATTCTCCCATTTCTTTTGGTCTCCTCAACTACCTTCAAAAGGTCTGCACCAAGTAGTTCAAAGAAATACAAATAAAATTCAATAGTCCACTCGTCTGGTCCTGGAATTTTGTCTTTTTGGAAGCTATGAAGCATTTCTTTTAGCTCTTCTTCAGTTACTTCTACAAAAATTTCTCTATTTCCTTCCTCGTCCACAAATCTGGGAAAAAAAAGAGCTAATCTAATAATGTATGCAATATTAACTCTTTGAACAACCTTAAAGAGGGTTTGAAAAGGACTATTCCCCAGTCTTGTTAATCCCTCAAATGAAGTGATTGTTGTATCCCCTTGGCCTTGTAGCTTCCAGATGGTATTTATAGATTTCCTACCTTTTGCAAATGCATGGAATAATTTTGTGTTCTCACCCCCTTTGTCCAACCAGATATCCATACTCTTTAGACGCCATTCAACTTCTTGGTCATCCAACAACTTCTTTCGATGAGTCTCCAATGATTTTAGGATATCTTTAGCCTCTTTCGAGATAAAACCATCATCTGTCAATTGAGAGATATGATCAAGCTGGGCCTCTATCTGCCTTAGTTCAGAATCCTCTATGGCTCACTTTTCAAGATCCTAGGGTATTGTCAGCTGCTTTAATCTCTTTAGGTTAGCCATAAACTGTACAACTACTGGGAGGCTGGAGCTTTGGCCGTAAACAACCCACTTTTCCTTGACCAAATTCTAGAAATCTTCATCCGCTAGCCAAGTTGCATTGAATTAAAAGGGGATGGATGGTTACTTTGGTCCATCGTCTAAATCTAGCCATACTGGGCAACGGTTGGACTCTCCCCCACTACCAATCCATTTTCTGATCTGGTAGGGGAGGTCCAAGAGGGATTTATGAACTAATAAATGATCAAGTTGTTTTGCCACCCGGGCGTTGCCAGTCCTCATATTCCTTCAGGTGGGGAGTAACTTAATTGGGGGTATGTCAATAAGCCCATTTTTAGAGAAAGAGTGAGTAAACAAGGAAGTTTGAGGGTCCAGGTGAGCCGAAGGACCCCAGACTTCAGCTTCCCTAAAGGAGAGGTTTATATCTCCACCTATAATAACATTTTTCACCTTTAGAAGATATTTTTTGAGAAGAGATTCCCAGAAGGGGACACGTTCAGTATAAGGCCCGTACACATTTATAACCCTAAAATCTAGCCCCATTCCTTCCAATAGTAGATCTACCCTTGAGAAGAGTCCAAAGCCCAAGAGTTTAATACCTTGACTGATCGATTACTCCACCCAACTACTATGCCCCCAAAACAGATGTTTGCATTAATCCCAATAAAACTCCAGGAAGGAAAGAGGGTTTCTAGCATCCTTGTCACTAAGGCCTCCATGGAAATCGTTTCTTGTAAACGTATTACACTAGGATGATTTAGATTAACTAACCTCTTTAGGGTGAGTTTCTTCTTGGGGCTGGCCAATCCCTTGCAGTTGAAGGAGAAGAATTTCATGGGGGAACTCCTTCTGAGGCTTGTGCTGCTCCAAGGGCCCGAAAAATGGATTGTTGTCTGCCGGAAGTGACATCAACTAGAGCATGACTTTGTGCTTTGGAGAGGTGTGAAGTACACCCTCAACCCTTTTTGAATTTGTGAACATCAGGGTTCGAGCCTAGCCCATTACCGTCCGACTTTGTGACTAAAATGTTTCACTTCCTAAGGCTAAATCTAATGGCTGAATCCTTGAAGCCAGCCAAGGAGGGGTCTTCAGAAGAGTGCACAGGGAGGAAGCCAGAAGGAGGAGCACAGGTGAGTGTTCAGGGGTCAGAGTGGAGAGAGGAGTAGGTTAGGGGGAAGGGTATTTCCCAGGAGGGTCTGGATTTAGGGAAAGGGAGGTCTTGGATAGAGGGGGGGGTCCATCTTCAAAAAATGTAAAGACTAAATAATACTATTGGTAGGAAAATGAACGGGATAGGAAAGATGCTTACCCATGAGAGAAATGAGTGGAAGGAGTGAATGTTGTCTAAAGAAAGGGTCAACCACTAGTCTGTCGATGAGCTAAGTGTGAGATGAAGTTAGGTCTTATGTGCAGGAGGTTGGAAAATTGTGGGCAGAAGTCAGTTGGTGTCTTCTCGAGGAGTGGGATCATTCCACCGAAGAAGGAATGGAGCTGGAGATTTTGCTGGCAGTTGGTCCAGATCTCTTGTGATTCTGAGCATGAGGAGAAGAAGCTTTAGGTCCATGAAAAGGAAGATGCTAGTCCTTTAAAATGTGGTTTTGTTCATGGAAGCACCTGCAACAAAAGGGTAACCCTTCATAGTCCAACAATTGAGTGCGTGTGCGACTGTCGTCCATCATCTTAAACTATTTTTTTAGTCCATCCCTGAGATTGAGGGAGACTAGAATACGAGCTACATACATCTCTCCTATCTCCTTGAAAGACATATCGGCTTTAAGAAATACCCCCAATTCGTTGCCAATCGCTTGAAAACATTTGACATACCAGTATTGTGGAGGGAGACCAGGAAGGCATACCCAAATGGGAATAGTGTCCATTCTTTTTGTATTTGCGTCAAAAGAGGGTTCCCATTTCTTCAGGAGGACTGGAGTCGAATCGATATTCCAACCACACAATAGGGCATTTTCAACCTGGGTGGGGTCTGGAAATTTTAGCATGAACGACCCTTTTGATAAGCAATTAAGATGAGGGGGAGAGTCGTGCCAAGATGCAACCACCCACAATTGAAGGGTTTTGAAACTAAAATGCTATCCATAGTCCTTCCCCACAAGGGTTTTGTCCACTAAGTCAGAGGCTTCCGCCATGGAAATGTCTTGACCTAGAACAAGATTTGATTCAACGATGGTGGCCGCAATACACTTGTTCCTCATAGGATTCTTGTGGACAAGATTGTGTGGGGAGGGTATACATTCTATAGGGGTCCAATGGACTCCAAAAAAATCCCCCAAGACGCCATCCCAACCATTAAGATTTGATGGGTCCAGACAAGAAGCTATAAACCCAAGTTCCTGCTGTGAACCATGACCAAGAGGGATTACCTGCTCTATATCCGAGTAGAGACAGGAGGATAGGAAACCCTAGTCCAAAATCTGAAAACTCTTTGAATTAGTGGCCAAAGGTGGATTGTTGAACCAGGAGCACGACATCGAAGGCGAAGGAGGCAACCAAGAATCAAAAGCCAAGGGAGGGCTGGTCCATATGGTTTCAGTCGAGTAATTGAGAGGAAATTTTGATGTGAGGAAGTCCCATTGTCTGTCTGGGAGAGATAGAAGTGGGGGAGTTGGCAAGAGGGGTAGTGAAGAACCAGGTGCAAAACCCTCCCCTCGACAAGGAACAGGAAGAAGGCCAAGTCTTGGAGAGGCAACCAATGTAGCAATGGTAGGTACAAAGGGAGGTAAATGAGGGCATCCCACAGATCGTGGCACCAGAATAGGTTCGGGAGGATCCGAGCCAACGAGGAGGTAGGGGGGATGCTAGGTGGCGTGGACCAGGGAAAAAGCTCTGCAGGATCAGGACAATAATCCACAATCTCGTCGTAAATAACCATTCTTCTGACCGAGACCCCAGAGGAAAACCCTAACCACAAAGTAAGAGACCGTCACATCCGCTGATGTCACCAGGAGAGGAAGTAAGGGGATGTTGCAGGCTTGCGGTGAAGGAGAAAATCGCAGAGACCATATCCCCCCACCAATGCTAATTTCCATTAATATATATATATATATATATATATATATATATATATATATATTTGTGTGTGTGTATTTCAGGGAGATTTTGAAAATTCCAAGTGACAAACAAGAAAAAAACAAAGATAGGTCGGTAGGGATGTCCAAAAAAGTGTAGAATAAGATGTTAAAAGAAATTATCATAATCACAACGCAAGAGGAGCCATCCCAACTACAACGTGCATCAGAGGTATGTAATCCTTTATTTTTTATTTTATGTACATTGAATTTAAGTATCACATGAAATACTAATTTTCAATTGTTTTGTTGCAGAAAAGAAAAACAAACAGAATCCATTCAACACATAAGACAAGATGACAAGGAATAAAAGGGTTGATCTCAAACTTTGTGAGTAGTTATATTTTCGTCCTTTCTTAAGATTTCATGTTTGTTGTGATCTTTGTATTTAAATAAATAATCTACACTTGTCCATCGATTTCTTGTACTAGGTGCTAACATACAAAGAGGAGCCAACCCATGAATTGATAAACATTGTGTTAAGTATGGGTTGTGATTAAGTATGGGTTGTGCTTACTATCAATACTTTGAAATTTATTACAAAGATAAATCAATGTGTTATACACATCGCACTAGTGTGCTACTCACGACATAGCGCACCGAAAACATAACTTTTGAAAAAAACCAGCACGCACGTTTATCATCAATGCCCCGAAATATACAACGAAAAAATGAGCGGGAATTTGAGTTTTTTTGTTTATAAAGGAAAACCCTATTCATTGTTTTATTTGTTTGCCAAATTTTAAAGAGGATATTTGTGCAAGAGAGATTTATCAACAAAGATTTCTGAGTGGGTGGATTTTTTTTGAAGAGCCAAATTCGAGGGGGAGTATTATAGATCACATAGAAATCTACAGAGGAGAAATTACAGATATATGATTTCATTCCATTATTCATCTTGTTCATTCTCCTATTTGATTCAAAAAAATTCCAGTGCAATCCCTGACAAAAAAAATGGTTTCAAAGTTACCTTCAGTATTGGAAGCCCTAATTTCCTCACTATTCTTTTGTTTTTTCCTTCTATATTTCTCAAGAATAATTTTTTTAAGTACAATTTCTTTATAGGGTTTGTTTATTTATATATGGACATTTCCTATCCATTGCAATGAAACCACTCATTTCATTGGATCCCAAACCGTCATGTTGTTGTTGTTATTTTTTTTTTTAAATGTCTTCACGATGACCGATGCATTCTGTACGTAGTAAGCATATCAGTGCATATTTGTTTGTAAACAACACCGCTTTATTTCAATTCAAAATATTAATTAAAAAATCCTTTCCACGGTTGGCGGTGTGCATTTTACCTAAATACACACTAGGATGCATTGTTTACAAAGCACATCGTTCAGTTTAAAATGGAAAAAATATTTTTTTATATGGAAATCACCATTTCTTAAATTTGTTCACTGCTCGATGGTGGGTAATAAATAGTACTTAGGAAGTCGTGCTTGTCTTAATTCATAAAGCATCAACTGGATACAAAAATTTGTAAAACGCTTTCAATTTTGCAATGGCACTGTAATACTATACCGGTGAGTATAAATATTGTGGACGCCCCAATTCAAATTATCTTAATACACACACCCAGATCTTATTTAAAATAACACACACACACACACACACACACACACACACACACACACACACATGTACACACACACACACACACATACATACATACATTCATGTGTTTGTGTGTGTATTTCAGGGAGATTTTGAAAATTTCAAGGGACAAACAAGAAGAAAACAAAGACAAGTCGGTAGGGATGTCCAAAAAAGTGTAGAAGAAGATGTTAAAAGAAATGATCATAATTGCGTTGCAAGAGGAGCCATCTCAACTACAATGTGCATAAGAGGTATATAATTCTTTATTTATTATTTTATGTACATTGAATTTAAGTATCACATGAAATACTAATTTTCAATTGTTTTGTTGCAAAAAAGAAAAACAAATAGATTCCATTCAACACATAAGACAAGACGACGAGGAATAAAAGGGTTGATCGCAAACTTTGTGAGTATTTACATTTTCCGCCTTTCTTAAGATTTCATGTTTGTTGTGATCTTTGTATTTAAATAAATAATTTACACTTGTCCATCAATGTCTTGTACTAGGTGCTAACATACAAAGAGGAGCCAACCCATGAATTGATAAATATTGTGTTAAGTATGGGTTGTGATTATATGTTGAAGAATGAAAGTTTAATTGAACAATTTGTAAGTAGCTATGTTGTTTAACTTCCCTTATTTTATAATTAATGAAAAACAAGAAAACTTTATATTGATTATATCGATCGTGCTTTTTTATGTTGTATTAAACATGCAGGAAACAAAGTATGGAATGCAAACATCAGAGGAGATTTTGAGAGAATTCATGAAGCATGGCTTCGAAAGAATGTGTATTGTTTATGAAAGACTTCATGCTAAGGTATGTTTTTCTATTTATGCAAGCATGTATATTCTATTATATATATAAATGTAGATATACCTATCACAATTTATTTCTATGTTTGTAGATGGAAGATGTGGGGCAAAACATAAAAAACAAGTCGATCAAGAAACCATTATGTTAAAAAACCAAAGTACAACATCACCTACAAATGATGAAGAAATGAGAAATGCACTCAAATCGAGTAATGTCAACAATTCAAGTGATGAATGGCAATCGATATAATTGAATATTATTGCAAGTTGTATGTTTTGGAATATTTGTCTTTGAAAATCAGGGATTTTGTTTAATGTACTCGACATATTGTCCCAATTGCACAAGGACATGTTACCAATACGTGTAACAATTACAAATTGGTTGCAATTTGATTATTGTATTGGACCTTTACGTTGTACCTTTTTGTATGATAATGGGTCTCTTATTCATATATAATAAAATGCGTTTTTTATTTCATTGCATTGTCGAATGTTGTAAAATGTTGCATTCCTGAATAATTAAGATGTGGATGATTTACATTGTTACAGATAACAGAGGTTTAATTGGTTGGATAATGCATTAGTGCAATCATTATATCGAAATGCAGTAACAAAAATATAAAACAATATTATTATAAAAAAATATTTGATTTTGAAATGACTAATTGAAAATTTGTAAAAAACAATGAATTGAAATATATACATATCAGTGCACTATATTCTTTTGAACTCACTAGACAGTGCATTCCATAATATAGACATCGATGCGTTTTGAGGAGTCATACGCACCGATACATATTAATTATAATAACACACTGGTATGTACTATTGAAAAAATGCACCGTTCCTTAATCATTATAACATACAATATTATTTATTGTTTCTAAATTGTATAGTGCTCACGTTTGAAATATATACTGACACACTAAAAATAATTTATGTATCGGTGCATTACATTTATTATATGCACCAAGATTCTAAATATTATTTATGCATTGGTTCCTTTACTATAGTATACACACCAATGCATACTAAAAATAATGGCGTTGACATCTCACTTCGAATATTCAAAATTTCATTACCCTTCGGTGCACATGGTAAAACTGATACCGGTATGTACTAATTACATAAGCACCGGGGCACATGCTATATTAAATGCACTGGGTCTCAGGATAAATTGATTACACTAGGGCTAATTATAACTTAAATGCACCAGGGGGGACAAATCCTAAAGCGCATCGGTGCTCCATACGAAAACAACGTAGAATCGATGCGTAGTAACTATACGAGCATCAGTGCTCTGCATACGACGAAAAAGGTGGTACAAGTGTGCAATAGTTATCAACACACCGGGGTGTTTTTTTATTATATTAAGATCTGGGGAGTTTTTTTATATTAATGTACCAATACATTTTTTATAGTAATGTGTCGGTGCGTGCTAGTCAATAACACACCGATGTGTTTTGACAAGAATAACACCGAAAAAAATACCTCCGCTACAACCTTCGCCCGCTCGAATTTTTTTAGTTATATGGAACATCCGCTAAAACCTCCACAACCAATAGGGGAGTTTGTAGAGGAGTTTTGTTTTTGAATATTTTGCCGAATTTTATAACACTAAAAACCTTCGCAAAAACCTCCTTTGGAAGGTGTTCTCCTTGTAATGTATAGAAACTATATAAAATCCTTAGAAATTTGAATATTTTTATAAAAAGATCATCAAACATTTTACAGTTTTCATATTAAGGACTAGTAATATTTGTCAAGGTTTCTATACTTTAAGGAAAAAATTTATCCTTAAATTTATCCTTGTCTAACACACTAGTCTAAATATTTTGCATCATCCCTTTTTAAAAAATGTGTCATTCAAGTGGGTCAAACCACAATGAGAATAAAAATATGGTGTATGGATTTTCACACTCCACAACCTTACTATTGAGTCAAGTTCTCGTTCATTCTAATGACCAAGCAACATGCCTCACATTGTAATCAAAACTCATATAATCGTACTTCATTGATATATGACTCCAACTCGACATGTTCATCATCATTTAATTTTGTAAGTGAAACATGAAAATAAAAAGGGCAAATATATCTTACATGTGCATCAATCTCACTGTGATTTGTTATATCCTGGACAAAACATTCCTTTTAAATACAAATTCAAGCATCTACTTTGTTGGGAGCATACTTCCATGTTATGATTTTTATTTTTTTTCAATGTAACACCCCTTAATTTTTTTTCTCCAAATTTGAGGACTTATTTCCACCCAACCCACTACCAAAATCTATTTGTATCTATAGGGATTGGGTTGGAATTAATGGAGCTACACACCCAACCCCCAAGACATGTCCCTCCAAGGACTCCCTGGGAAGATGCAAGAGCACCATCCACTAGGGATCAATCCTAGCCCAGTGTAGGAAATCACTTGTTTACCGTTGGAACAAAGTTAGTGAATAAATGTTGGGAAATCACAACCAAAATGACATGATTAGGAGAAAAATAACAAAAGTAAGGAACACTGTGAAGACTCGACATAAATTTGCAGAGTTTAAATTAGAGGTTCTAAATGGGATCTATACAATAATACCAAGATTCATTTGGATTATATGGAAGGAAAATAATAGAAGGATCCTTTGATATTGATGTTATCTCTTAAACAATGGTGTTAGGAAAATATCCACAAACATTGTGGAAACCATAGCAACAAGGAGGGAGGGGGTCTTAGAACGTCATTAGAAAACAAGGTTAAGCTAAAGTCACAGGGAACAGACCTCACGAGATTGAGGGTTAAACCAACTCCACATAAAAACGAGAACAAAGAAATATGGGAACCATTTAATCCATGTTAGTTTAAACTTAAATAACAGAGTATCCAAAGGGAATTTGACAAAGGTTGGATTAGGAGGCATCATTAAAGATTTATTAGGGGATCATGTCTATATCTTTGCAAGAAATACCTCGGAAACAACAAATAACTTCGATGAGATTGTAGCCAAATAAGGTCTGGAAATTGTGTTACTTGTGGACATTAAATAAATGCTAGTTTAGGGTTATTCAAAGATCATAATTGACCATCATAGATTCTTGGTATGGGAGGGTTTACAAAATATCACCAATGAAGAAAAGACTAAAAAATTGGAATCTAGGTTTTTGATCAAAGAAATTTAAAGAATGTCCAAATTCTTCTCCTTTATAGAGTTCAATCATGCCGAGAGAAAGGTTAATGAAATGGCAGAAAAGTTAATTAACTTTGGAGTTGACACTAACAGGGGGCACCCCACAATCCAGATGACATAACCTAATAGACAGAGAAACAAGACAAACCATTCAAAAAAATATTGAACAGGATAAAGGGAATCAAAACTCGAGCGAGAATTTGGCCAATGAAACCCAAAGGTAAGAAAATGTGAGGCTAAACAAATTGTAGCGAACAAAAATTGTGACTTATGAGGGGGATGCATGATGGAATCTCCATGAAGAAGAGGTGACTCAAATAGGTAGCATTAATGTTGCATTGAATCACAATACTAACAATGATGAAAATGCATGAATTTGAGAGGATGTTGGTAATGACATCACGATCAACCATAATCTACACCAAGAAGGATCATAAGAGAAAGCATGATAATGGTAAAGAGATGGTGAAACTAAGAAGACATGAATCCACTATTGGGAAAGAGAATGTAATAACAACAACAACTATTTGGATGACAAAGGCTTCAGTAATAATGAAAAAAGTAAAATGCTTCCTTGTGGTATACAAGAGGAGGGGAAGGTGATAATTTGAAACCAACATTGGGAGGTTGAGATATGAATTTCTTCAAATGAAGTCAATCTATATTATCATAGAGGTTTAGGGTGGACAATTAGTTTACAATCTTAAGAGTAAGTTTGAAAACAACTCAAACCAACATGATTTGAATGAATCAAGGTGAAGTCTATCAATGGTACTTGTGGAAGTAGACGAGAGTGAAGGTTTAAGGAGGATTGGTCATTACTTAGTCATAAGAGAGCCACATCCAACCATGACAAAGAGAAAGAGAGAGGCCCTTCTAGATCAAGAAAGATTGTTTCAAGTTGCAAGGGTCGAAACAATTGATTTAGATACGTTGATATTATGAAGAAACGTGACCCCCTTTACGATGCTCTTCACACCTCTCCTAGAAAAGAGCAGGTAGAAGAATTTAGGTGACAAAAGTTGAGGTGAGAGTTGTCTCCAAGGAAGCAGATTTGAAGGGTTGCTTGATTTTCTCCAAAATAGATCCAAAAAACACCTAAGAATGGAGGGGAATTTTCAAGCAAATAGTTAATTCAAAGTGGACAATGAGAGATGTGGTCGTAGAAATTACGAGTGTGTGGAAGATATGGGTAAATGAATTCCTATGTTGGGCAATGGCATTCAACAAAAAATTGACAAGGACAAATGCAAATAGGAACTCATATTTTCCACGATGAACAAGAAAAGAGCTCATATCTACTAGATTAGAGATCATACTATTAAGGAAACCATGAAACCCACCCTCAATAGATGATAGAGAAGGCACACACAAAGACAAAACATGCATATATGATGTTAAAGTTGCATTTCATCAGGGAAATTGCAATGAAAATGTGTATCCACTCATAACATGTATTGGTCAAGCTTGGGTTAATAGACCAATTTCCTTTCGAAAAAAAGTGATTTACTTGTCTAAGATGACAAGGCAAACCTCGTAATCTCATGCTCTATCCAAATATATTATTTCTTTTCTAATAGTAAATGACTTTCATATTTTAATTTATGGTATCATTTAACCATTATTGCTTTCAAAAACATGAGTAAGTTAATGGGTTTGTTTAGCATGAATATTATTGCTTTCAAAAACATGAGTAAGTCAATGGGTTTGTTTAGCATGAATATTATTGCTTTCAAAAACATGAGTAAGTTAATGGGTTTATTTAGCATGAATGCATGTTAGAATTGTTATCCAAAAGGACTCTAAAACAATAATATTTTTTTTTTTTAAGTTTTAATAAATGTATGTTAGAATTGTTATGCATAAGGACTCAAACAATAATATTATTTTTCTTAATTTTTTATAATTTAAATTTGAAGCGTGGACTCCCTCTACAACCTTGGCTTCAATGGCCATCAATGATGGCATCCAAAAAGTCAAGCTTAAGACCCATTATAATATGTGGTGTATAAGTAAGCCTTATGCTTGTTATTGTACCATAATATGGATTATTTTATTTTCAAAAACTAAAGTCTTGTCTTGAAATCTTCAAACCAACAATTTTTCCTTGGTTAAAGGAGAAGGCCACCAAATCCACTAAACAAATTCGAAATAAAATATTGACCAACTATATTGGATTGTTTCATTAAATGTTTTTTTAATATGCATATCTTTGGTCCCCTTCTTAAGAAGAATTTAGAACCCTCCTCTCTAAAGTCGATCGTCCTCGATTCTCGTTCTATTATTTGGAGTTTTTACTTATTTTATTTATTAAATAATAATATAATTTTAAAGTTTATAGTTTAGTTGGATATTAAATTCATGTATAAGATTTTTTTTATAAGATAAGGGATTTTTTCATGTAATGATTATTTAATTTATAGAGATGTTTATATTTTATCTTCCTTTGAATTCGAGCTTATAATTTTTAAAGAGCAAAATCATATTTTTAATTATTAGGTCCACTTAAGTTCTTCGACGTGGTGAATTCTTTTTACCAAATCTCTTCACGTAATGATTTGATTATTTAATTTAAAGAGATATATATACTTTACCTTCTTCCGAATCTCAACCTTTGATTTTTAAAGAGAAAAAACATATTCTTAATTGTTAGGCCCACTTAAGTTGTCGTTGATGTGGTGAATTCTCTCTACCTTATTTAGAGTTTGCAAAGATGGTTCATGTTCTTTTTAGCTAACTATTTAGAAGTTTCTCCTCTTAGATTGGCAAAAATCTTAAATTGTACCATTGACCATGTCATCTTCATGACTTTCTATAAGGTTGCACCAATTACTACTAGACATAATTTATAAAGAACATCATTACAACTTTTCTACCCAATGACTTAACTACTATAACCCCTTTTCACAATGTCTTCAAAATACTAAAGAGATATCACACTTTTTTTTGTCTTTTTTTTTCTTTAAACAACTCTATTAAGTAGACATTTTTAAAAAATGTGTGTCACATAAGCAACATCCACAGGCACATGCAAGAAAACCCTAACATCTAGTTTCATTGTCATCATCATAGATATTTTATATGAACTTGCTACAACCAAAATCTTCCCTTTACAAAGCAGCATGAGCCTAGAACAAAATTGTCCCCCCATAGTTTTTCAATATAGTGTGAGGGGAAAGCACATTCCTAACTCTACAATCAAAAACAAAGTGGTTCAAAATCCCTAAAAAAGGCTCGAAGAGGGCACATATCCAATAAAAAAATATGACTACTAGACCAAATCCGAACTCAAACATCATACATAGAAACACCTCAGGAACTCACCGGGCCTTGATCATAGTTCTGACCACCACATTGCACTTAAAATCCCCCAATAAATATCCAAGAATAATAAGAGTCGTAGACCATGGGTCCTCCAAAAAAATTTGTTCACGTAAATACCAAAACTGAATAACACCAAAGACATAATATTAAATCTATACTTAATCTATTCACACCATAAACTAAACCATAATAATGATTAAAAAAAAATTGTATGAGGCCAAATATAAAATTGACAATTGACATCAGTTGCACCAAACATAAATAAAAAATAAATAAATAAAATCACCTTCATATAAAAGTTGTGAAATAAAAAGTATGTAACAAACACACATGAAACCACCACCAAAAGAATCCACAAATGCCCGCCACACTATGATTTGCAATTGCCTCTACTCCACTCTCCACTCTCAACCCCCAACAACCAACATCCTCACCACAGTGGGAGTTCCACTCACCTCCTATGATATACATAAAGAACTTTGTTAAGATTCGAACTCCTATTAACATTTTGCAATATAATTGGTTGCCAGCCGTCCACTAGTAGGGATCTAGGTGTTAAAGGTATACCCACGTATTTAATAGCTCACTCAACTTTTAGGATTTCACATGAAGCTGTTTTTTTAATTCACCAAGGCTTTAATGATGAGGTTAGTTGGCAATATTTTTAAAATTTTCCCATAAAGTGTTAAGACTTACCTAAAGATAACGCTCTCCAATGGTTGATACCCTACAAAAGAGGGCAGTGATGATGGGGTGGACCATGGACCCACAAATTTAGTAACCTTCCTTTGAGAGCGGAATGAGGTGGTCCATTACTTTTCTATAAAAGGGGCTTTTAAGGCCACCAATGCCTTTCTTACAATGTCCAAGTGTTGCCTCGCCATATCCTCGAAGATACTAACTTTTTGGAGAGGAACCTCTATTACTTCCTTTGTACATTTTCTTCCCTTGGGGAAGACCAAAGGTCTTCATCATATCTTAGTCTTCTTGTAACTTGCTTTCACCTAACCTTAATCTAAAGAGAGAAAAATTATGTTATTTTACCTTTTACACATGTATGAAGAATTTTATAGGTATTTTTGTTTTAAAGTGAAACTAAGTTTATCACAATTAACTCAATTTCTATTCTTAAATTTTTGTTGGAGTTTTCAAAAGTTAAAAAAAACATATTTCAAAAATCTAAAAGAATTTTAAAATTCATTTAATTACATTTTTTGAATGGTTATAAATCTTTGAGATGTTAGCATGAATTGTAAAAAGTAAATTAAAGAAATATAAAAATAATTGACTTCCCATCACTATGTTATTATGCCACTTTTATGATGACTTGTGATTTATGCGTACATTGGCTTGCCACTATAAATTGCATTGACTACTATTCGCAGGGTGTACATAGCTTTTAGGTGGCAAAGTACCTCACACAACACTCCATTTAAAGGCCTTGAACCTAATTTATCGAACAGGTAACTCCCCATTACTCTACTCCTGTTCCTTCTCTCTACAATTCTTAGCTCCTCGCGTTTCTCTTCCACAACATCTCCCAAATGTGTGTTCAACCTCTAAGGATTCAAATAGTAAACATCCACACAAATGGGATATGATTATATTGAGTTTAAGAGAATTTTCATTGATAGTAATTAACTAAGTATGGGCTTAGTTGAAAATGGTTGTTGAAAATTTGTAACATTTAACCTAGTAGACATTTATATGGTTATTAATTAAAAAATGGATTGATCAACTAGGTACAGGTGTAGTTGATAGTGGTGGTTGAAAATTAATTTCTAGCCCTTCATGTTTTACAATGTAAGCTATCTTTATTCCCTGTGTATTTTGTAAGGAGTTGTTGACATTTTTTTATTGTTGCCTAGGTATTTCACAAGGAATCATTGACAATTTTTAGTTGTGGGTCAAGCAAGCACTGAAAATCATCTTGTTGCAAGTAAAGAATACATCATTGTTCGACAACACATGTATTCCAACAGAAGACGAACACCTTTAGTAACCACTCACACAACCAGATCAAAGATCAACACACCGATGTTTTGACGTGGTAAAACCCCTATGGGGAAACATCCACGGCCCCAACCAACACGACCACTTGGAGCAGTTTATTAATGCAAAAGAAAAAGATTACAAAGAGATTTTACAAGAGAGTTTCTCACAATCGATCATCGGCAAATGACCCTCCATGCTCTTTAAATAGAGATCATGGACCAATCGGGTATTAAGCCATAGATCAATGGTTGTTAAGATTGAGGAGAATATGAACCGTCGAATCACTCTGTTAACACTCTGTAATTTGCCTAAGGTTGTGGAGGCAATCGCGGAGGTAACATCAAACCACTTGGAGTTCTGGATCTAGCCATCCAAGACTCAAAGAGGGCTCTCTCTGTCTGATCTAGCTTGGTTTTAGATTTTAGATTTTAGATGTTAGGCTAGTTATAAGGTGCGGAATTTGTTTTAGATTTGAGATTTTTGGCTGAAGGACTGTTTTAGAATTCCATTGGGATATGGGGTTTGTTTATAAAGTAAGGATCAATTCAGATCTAGAAGTAAATGTCTCCACATGGCGGGATAGTAAAAACCGTTGGATCGTCTTAGATTTAGTGTGGAGGAATGGGGTGAAAGGGGAGAGATCCGCTGAACAGAGGAGCAATTAAGAATTCCTTTGCAAAGCTTCAAATGAATAACATAGAGATTATTGAAAAATTAGACACAGAGTATGCATACATAAATTCTGCTCTATTACTTTCTTTCAATAATAAGAAATGAAAGTGCATGAAAGATAACAGGAAAATAACTGAAAACAGAAAGGGAACACACCACCAACGCTTCTACACGAGAATGCTGTAAATGCACTTCTCTATTACTGGTTGATCCTTAAAATATTACACAATAGCTCGCTGGGCTTCGATATCAACCAAAAAAATCACCTCCCTTTCTTATTACAAAACAATGCTTAAATAATAAAAACAACACTCAAACTATTTTGATTTTGCGGGCAATACAATCCCACAAAATCATAAAAAATAGAATATAAAATAAACAAAGCAGCAATAGAATGAGGAAAAGATATTAGATCCTTTAATTCTAGAAATGTATGGTCATCTGTGCAACTGAAATCCCATTCCGAAGGCTGCCACTTGGATACTCTGCCTCAAATCTGTTGTCTTCAATATGTATTTGATTTAATATTTGACTTGTTGTTCTACTGCCCGTGCCTTTAGCTGCCCTATAATCCATAAAATCAGAGATTTGATCTCTTGTTTGCCAACAATCGAAAATATGGAAAATATTGCTCAATTGCCAGCTGTTCTTATCTCCTCTAACTACCTGATGATTTTGTGTGGAACTGAATTTGCTGTGATCTTCAAAGCTAGTTGAGAAATCTTCCAGACCATGACTAGGGGAAATATAAACCAACCCTGTTCCAGATTCTGTTGTGATATAATCTCCACCCACAACAATAGGGCACTCCCTATTTCTAATGGATGTATATACCTGCAATACTCAAGAGCTGAACCTAGAAATGTTCCTTTAACTTGAAGATTGACCCTCCACTTAGATTATAGAGTGGAAATGAGTTCTTCTGCCACTACAAGAAATTGGTTCCTTTGTCCATTTTCCAGGGCAGAAACAAAATTGATTTGATCTCCACCATTCATAGAAACAATCTCCTCTGCAGATTGACAGTTTTCACAACAAATTCAACAGTTTTCTTTCTTAGTTTCAATGGTGTGAGGTCCTTCCTTGCCTTTTCTTCCAATCTTAAAGCCTCCTCTAATAGTTTGGCAATTATTGTTTCTTCCCTACAAGTTTCTTCCTTTTGAAAAAGGGCCTCATTTCTCCGCCTCTTTAATTCATGATTATTTTCAAGTTCCTTACTGACAAATACCCTCATACTGTTAAATTCCATCTCCAACTCTGCTAGTTCTTCTTCAACAGACTTCTTTCAAGTTTGAAGTTTCACCCAATTGTTTAACAATCTTCATTTCTACTCTCCAAATCTCTGCACTTTGATGGAGGGTGACATCCCTTTCCCTTCCAAATTCAATACTCTGATTGATTTCCTTATCTTTATCTGTAACCATCTTCAAGTAGTTAAATGAAGTCTTTGAATCCGCTTTTGCCATTTCACCGACCATCCTTACTTGCGTTTCAGATTCGGATTCCAAAATATCCCCACTAAAATTTCTTCAGAGGTTTTAGAAGAAATATTTTGAGATATTACTTGAACGACCATTAATTCTTGTTTGCGAAGAATGTCTTGACTGCTTGTAAAGAAAGTCTCTGTATCCAACTTTGCCATTTTCCCTGTTGTTGTGGCTTGTATCTTTAATATATCACCAGAAGTTTTATCATATCGAACATCAACATGGTGCATTTAACAGGTATTGAATTACATTAAGAGAAACGCCTTTCGATAAGCCCCATTCTACCTTTGATGATAATAACCTTGCAGTTGCAACATCTGTAATATTGGCTTATCACCTATCCCGATAATCAAACTACATGCCTGTTGAGGTTACTACATCAATTGAGTGTTATAGAACCATTGCTCTTACAAAAATGTGATGGGCGAGCCCCTTTCTCTAACTCCTGACATAGATCTTGCAGAAAGCACGCTTGCTATGAACATATATACAATCACAAGTTTTTTCTTAGCCTATCATGTGAGCTCGTGATTGAGTTGTAGATCAACAAAGGATTGAAATCTGATACCCCGTTCGACTCTTCCTTGTGGCTCCTCCTGCATGTGACCGGGTGCCTACTACTTGTGCGTTGGCTTGTGTGTTGCGTGCTAAAGGTATTTCCACTTTCATTTTGAGAATTACAGAGCATTTGTAGATCTGCAACTACACAATCACAAAGTTACTAATCTCAAGAATGGTAAACTTCCTTGTAAGAAGACAAACAATTAACAAGGTACAATTATGCAATCAATGGTCGAGATAGAATTGGCTGATTGGTGCTTTCCATGAGTATCTATGTTGGTGCCCTTCCTGTGCTAGATTATGCCTGAGTGATGACACTTCTCCTTTTAATAATAAGCATGATAATTCTCTGTTGTAGATGTTAAAAAACCTATCGACACTTGCAATCTTTCTTTGACATTTGGACACGGGCTTGAACACTTGTGATGACTAGAGCATGCATTAAATTTGACATCACACTTGGATGCATAATGTTTGTGTTGTTGTGACATTTTGTGTTTTGCATGTATGGGACATGGAGTTGTAGTGGGAGTTAAGCCTTCTGGCTTATACTTTGATGAAAATTTCAATACAGTATCCATTGAACCCTACATAAGGCCAAGATATTAGTCAGAATATTGATTTCCCTATGAATTATAGGGTCCTAACACACTCTATGATGGGAACATATCGTGGTCGTCATATTTCCTAACTACAAATGCATACTAATGCATACTAAAGAAACACACTTTTACCTAATGACACATTAGACCAATCAAATCTTAACTAACTCCTAAGTGTCTAAATATCCTAACATCCCCCCTTAAGAAGAACTTGGGATAGGATTGAAGGATTTACAATAGTGACACAATAGGAGAAGGAAGGAGGGATTAGAGCCTGTCCCCCCTTAGTGACAACTTCATGAACTCCTAACATAGATTGAAGTTTGGAAAACTTGGCTTCTGTAAGAGACTTTGTGAAAATGTCTGCAACTTGATCTTCTGTAGGGAAAAAGAGCACTTCAATAACTTGATCATGAATGAGCTTCCTGATGAAGTGCATGTGTAGCTCGATGTGCTTGCTGCGCTGATGTTAACTGGGTCTTGGAAATCTTGATGGCACTCTGATTGGCTCACCAAAGGCTGGTCGGATGTTGCTGCTGGAATCCAAACTCTGAAAGGATCTGTCGAAGCCACAAGGCTTCCTGACTTGCATTTAACGTTGCTCAGTACTCTGCTTCTGTTGAAGAAAGTGCAATAGCTTGTTGTTTATAACAGGCCCAAATTACAGGTCCTGAACCAAGGCTGAAAACATAACCTGCAGTAGACTTCCGATCATCAAGGTCACCGACCCAATCTGAATCAATGAAACCAACCAATAAAGGAGTCCCCTTTGAACTGTAATGTATCCTGAACTGAACTGTACCACATACATACCGAAGTATCCTTTTAGTTTCTTTCTGTAACACCCCCTTTTCACTCAGGGCAGACGCTACTTCGCGAAACAACAATCTCATACTTAATTCTAAATATAAGACATGCATTTAAGAAAATGAAACACATTTAAACTTAGAGTAACCATAATAATTACTGCTATTATAAATAATCAATGGCTTTAACATTAATACATATGCACAACAGAATACATGATACTTATAAATACACATAAAACATAATTAAAACATCATCTGGTACTTATCTTTGAAAGGGTGGTAATTCCACCAACCAGGTGCAGGCCTTCCACGAACCTCCCAGCCTTAGACCACACTGCTCATCAAGCTCAACAGTGGGTCACCCTTGAGTTGGGACTAAGCTCCACCCCCAAGGCAAAGAATCCTAGGCTAGGCTGAGGTTACAGGGAAAACACACAGTCACAAGGAAGGATTCTCTCCCAGGAACCACTTATGCCCACTGCCCACAGACTCTCCTTCCCCACATGCCTATTCCACCCCAGGAGTATACACCTTCTCTGTCACCTAGACAGTCCTTGGGTTGCTAACCTCCCTTGCCTTGGGTTTCAACAATAGGCTGTATCGGAAGTCTCTGAGCTCTGTGGTAGCTATAGGGTTCCTTCCAGGAGTTCTCTCCTTCCTCTGCGCACTCTCTCACCTGGAGAGAGTTGCTCACAGGCCCAACAACCTATTCTTCCAACTTCACCACCTCTCTCACTTGGAGAGAGTGTTGTACTAATTGGCCAACAAGCCACAGGCAGTCCAACACTGCGTGGCCACAACAACCAACGGGAAAATAGACATGGGCTTTCCAAACAGGCTCAGTAATGACAGGATGGTCTCACGATTATGGCTTTGGGATAGAGACTCCACACACAGGCTCGATCTACTCAGACAGAGGATGCATTAGCTTTTTCTAGAAATCTACACAGGTTATCCCCGAAATTAACACACAGGTTTTGCTCCCCGGTTTCAGAATGGCATGAGGTCTCTTGCAGGGGTCAGACAGGACGTACGGTTCAGAAGATGCACGGGGACTCTTCCAGAGGTCAGACGGGTTCACGCTCAAACAATTGGGTCGAATTCCAGAAAAAAAAAACCCTCACCACGACTCATCTCAACTGTTTTATTTGCATGGGCTCAGGTTGACACTTGTCACCCATGAAACTGCATGCATTCCTTCAGCATGCGTTCCTTCCATTTGGAAGTTGCTTGTCTTTCCAAAAAGAACTTAGGATAAAACATAATATTCACATGTCTTTTGGAATAATATTTTAATATTATTCCCCAAGAACTTAAGCCCTTAGGCTTAGCCCCCTAGGATCAACACTTAGCCCCTCTTCCCACCTTCCAACCCCTAATCCCTTGCCCACTCTGTGGAATCTTAGTCCCCCATCACTCATTCATCGTGGTCGGTCTGCACGCGGCGGTGTTTATATTTTTATTAATAATGTGCATAGATACATGTACAAAATTAGGTTCTTGGCCTTCAACACTTAGGCTCTCTGGCCTAACAATCACATAAGCCCACCCGATTATATTAACTTGTCTCACCAGCCTATAAAAACATAATTACAATTCATTTCACAAATATGATTTACAACAGGGCTTGGCCTTGGGGACATTACAATCCCCCTCCCCTTATTTCTGCACCGTCCTTAGTGCAACTTTACATTGTCTCTGCAAGCTTTTCAAAATTTTCAAAAAGATGCGGGTACTCTACCCGCATAACATCTTCATGCTCCCATGTCGTTCCCTCAGGACCGTAAAGGTCCACTGGACCTTTACAAGCCCTATAGCTCAATTCCGGAGCTGTTTGTTTTTCCTGTCCAATATGCGCACATGATGCACTTGCAAGACACCTTCTAGTTCCACCTGAACCACATTCCAGTCAATAACATGATTAGCATCAGGTATATATTTCTTAAGCAATGAAACATGAAACACATTATGTACAGTCATAGATGCAGGTAATGCAAGCTTATATGCAATTGGCCCAATCCTTTCTAGGATTTCAAATGACCCACAAAATCTTGCTGCCAACTTGGCGCAACTTCCCAGCTTCAGGGAACTCCTGTTAGTTTTCACTTTCAGGAAAACATGATCACCCACTTTGAATTCTCTGTGGGTTCTATTCTAATCAGCATAACTTTTCTGCCTGTTCTGGGCGGCTTTCAAATTCTGTTTAATTCTTATCATTTGGTCTTCCATCTCTTTGAGCAACTCTGGCCCAACTACTGCTCTGTCAGTTGGATTATCACAGCTCACTAGAGTGTTTCACTTTCTTCCATAAAGTTCTTCAAATGGGCTCATCTTCAACGATGCATGATACCCATTATTGTAGGTGAATTCTACCAAATGCAAGTAGTCTTCCCATCTTGATGGTTTGTCCATCACGTACATTCTCAGCATGTCCTCTATTACTCTGTTCACCCTCTCTGTCTGTCTGTCAGACTTGGGATGATACGCTGTACTAAAATTCAGATTAGTTCTGAATCCTTTGAACAGTCCTTTCCAAAAATTCAAGGTGAATTTTGGGTCCCTATCAGACACAATCGTTTTAGGAATTCCGTGCAAGTGTGCCACTTCTTTTAAGAAGATATCATCAACATCTGTTGCCTTGTGAATGGTTTTCAGTGGAATAAAATGGGCAACTTTTGTAAGCTTGTCCACCACAACCATGATCGAATCATGCTGCTTGCTTGTTCTGGGCAATCCTGTAATAAAATCCATGGTCACCACTTCCCACTTCCACTCAGGAATGGGCAAAGGCTGCAACAACCCTGCTGGGTGCCTATGCTTAGCCTTAACTTTCTGGCACTCCATACATTTGGCGATGTATTCAACAATCTCTCTCTTCATACCCGACCAAAAGTAATGGCTTTTGACTGCTGCCATAGTCTTCTGATATCCAGGGTGTCCAACATAAGTCATGTTATGCATTTCTTTTAGAATCACAAGTTTCAATTCCTGGACATTGGGTATATACACTATGTTTTTGTACAGAAGTATTCCATCAACTTCCAAGGTGTAATTTCCCTCTTTTTGTGGTCTCTCACGCTGCTGTAGCTTTGCTACTAAGTCTCTGTACTGCAAATAATATTTGCAGCTTCCAAAATTCTACCCTTGATATCAGTCCTATACATGCTAATGGCTGAAGCATGTAAGTTTTGCACCTTTCTGCTAAGTGCATCAACCACCTTATTTTCCTTCCCTTTGATATGCTTGATATCAAAGTCGTATTCACACAGAAACTCCAACCACCTGCTTTGTCTAGCATTTAAGGTTGGCTGATCAAACAAATATTTCAGACCATTGTGGTCTGTTTTCAATTCGAATCTCTTTCCCATGAGGTAATGTCTCCATTTCCTCAAAGCGTGGATGATTGCTGCCAGCTCCAAATCATGAGTGGCATAATTATTTTCATGCTCTTTCAGCTTCTTGGACTCATAACAGATTACAAATCCATCTTGGCTGAGAACTCCTCCCAACCCTTCCTTACACACATCTGTGCACACCACGGAATCCATATTCGGATCTGCAATCCTCAAGATTGGAGCACTGGTTAACAACTGCTTCAATCGTTGGAAATTGTTCTGACACTCTTCAGTCCATTGAAACTTTTTCTCCTTCCTTTGCAAGGAAGTGATAGGGTGAGCTATCTTTGAGAATCCTGTTATAAACCTTCTGCAGTAACCTGCCAGACCCATAAAGGATCTAACTTCTGCCACATTCCTTGGCGTAGACCATTCTTGAATGGCCTCAACCTTATCAGGATCCACAACGATCCCTTCTTTTGAAATAATATGCCCCAAGTAATGGATTTTCCTTTGATAAAATGATCATTTTCTCAGCTTGGTATACAACTGGTGTTCTCTCAACACTTGCAGCACCATCCCCAGGTGTTGTTCGTGCTCTTCCTTTGACTTGGAATACACCAAAATGTTATCTAGGAAGACTATGAAAAACTTGTCTAAATAGTCCCTGAATACACCATTCATTAAGCACATAAAAACAACAGGTACGTTTGACAGTCCAAACGACACCACTGTGAACTCGTAATGACCATACCTTGTTCTAAAGGTGGTCTTGCTGATGTACTCATCCTTTATTCTCACATGGTGATATCCGGATCTAAGATCTATCTTTGAAAATATTTCTGCACCCTTCAACTGATCGAAAAGATCGTCGATCCTTGACAGAGGATACTTGTTCTTGACAGTTAGCTTGTTCAACTGCCGAAAATCAATGCACAACCTCAACTTCCCATCCTTCTTCTTCACGAACAAGACCGGGGAACCCCAAGGTGAGACGCTGGGGCGAATGTACCCCTTCTTTAGAAGCTCTTCGAGCTGCAATTGCAACTCTTTCAGCTCTGGCATACTCATTCTATAAGGAGCTTTCGACACCAGAGCTTCTCTAGGCATCAAATTTATAGAAAAATCGATGTCTCTCTTCGGAAATAGTCCAGGTACCTCCTGAAATACGTCCTTGAATTCTATGAGTACCTCATGGTCTCTAATTCTTGAGACTTCATCTCTAGATGCTTCCTCCACATGGGCTACAAATAATTGACAGCCTTTCCTGTAACACTTCTTCAGCTGCATGGCTGAGATTTCTCTATCAACCACAGCTCTGGGAATTCCTTGGACTATTTTCCGATTTTCCTCCTCATCCAGGCATGTAAACCTCTTGTTACGACAGTCCAAAAGGGCATGGTGCTGGTCCAACCAGTCCATTCCAATTAAACAGTCATAGGATCCTAAAGGCAGAATATTCAATTCAACCTTCGTGCTCAATCCATTCATGTCTATCGAACAAGATTTAACCAATTTAGTGACCTTCCTCTTGGTTCCCATAGCCAACTGCACTAACCAAGACCTTTCATGTTTGCTTCTTGATAAATGAAAACCTTCCACCACCCTAGGATCTACATAACTATGGCTAGCCCCAGAATCAATTAAAATAATAAATGGTCGGTTGTTGATCATACCTTCCACTTCAATCATGTGCAATTGAAATTCTACTTGTTTGTTGTCTAGGGCTACGTATATCCTTGGCATCCTGCTACCCATATCCTCCACTGTTTCAGCTTGCTGAACATTGTGGACGGTTCTAGATTTATCTTTTCTGTGGGGGCAGTCTCGGTACCTATGGTTTCCTTTACAGCTCCAACACTCCATAGGTGGTGGTTTGGGCATTTGTTCATCCACTTTCACCTTCCTAGGCTCCCTAAAGGATGGCTATCCCTGAGGATTGTTTCTGAAAAAGGGAGGCTTGTTTCCCTTCAACCTCTGCTCTTTCTTGAACTTCTTCTGATCATCCCAAGCCTTTCGAAAAGTAGGCCTTTCTCTTTGCTATTCATACAAGCATTTTTCCCTTCTTATTGTTTCTTCCATAGTCTTGGGATCATCATACTAGATTTTGTCACTAATGGAAGGTGGCAGTCCACTCAGATATCTCTGAATCTTGACAGCCTCATCTTTGATGAATGGAACATACTTCAGTAGTTCCAAAAACCTTCGTTCGTATTCATCGATGGTCATGCTGCCCAACTTGAGTTCGAAGAACTCCTTCATATTTCTATCATAGTACCTTTTGGTTAGGTATTTCTTCTCGAAATACCTCTTGAACTCCTTCCAAGTGATATCTTTCTCTCTGATGTGCTGCACCTGCACACATTGATCCCACCACATGGATGCTTTTCCCTTTAGTTGATACATCACAATTCTTCCTTCTGCATGAGGGGAATAATTCTACAATTGGAAATATTTCCTCATGCCTAGCAACCATGTTTCAACATCTTCCTCCTTCTTATGTTCTCCATCGAATGTTGGAGGCTTGATCTTGTTCAACTCTCCTTTCAATTCATCCTTTCCAGATGTTCGGTGTTTTCTAGTAGGGGACGGGCTTGAACTACTGTGCACTTCCCTGCTGGATGCTTTGGGGAGCGACAATGATGTCTTCTACCACTCCTCGATCTTCTTTTTCTCTCAGGGGTCTTGACACTTCTTGATCTTCTTTTCCTCTCAGGGGTCCTGCAACTCTCTGTCTTGTTTGAGTCACTTCCCTTCTCCAATTTCCTTTCTATTCTTTCCAGGCTCTTCAACATTTTTAAGTTGAATTCACCCTGCTGATCCCTGACCCTCATGAGATTTCGGCTATCAGCTCAGTGAGCCTGGGCATCTTTCTGCAATCTCTCAATGAGTTTCATCATATGTCCCTCCTTATCCATCTCTTTTCCGTGCCCATTAGAGTTTGATCCTTCGATTCCCAGGTTGACATTCCTTCCTACCTTTTCGTCCTTTGTTTCGGAGGCAATATATACCTCTTCCAATTCCATACTCGACGTCGGTTTTCGGTTGTCCCGAAACTCGTTGAACTCTGCACACATAACGTGCAGTCAAGCGAAGTTTGTCAGGCCTTAAACCCTTAACAAGATCACAATATTCATAAACCAACGTGAGTGAGAAAACATTTTTACTTCACAAAGTTTTTTGAGCTCTAACGCCTCTACAAATTTCGGGACTTCGGGACTTTGGGTTTCAAGGTTTTGGTCCACAAGGCTCTCACACTCGCTTTCAGGACTTCTGGCTTTGGGGTCTCGGTCCACGAGACTCTCAACCCCTTGTCACTCCAACTCCCGAATTCCAGCATTCCGATTTACTTTACTCTCCTGACCCACATAGCACAACTATCTCCACATCTACAATGGCGAGTGGCACCCCAGGAGGGTCCACATTATCTATGGTGACGTCATCGGGTCCCACCATGCTCACTTTTCTTTTGTCCCACTGGCACATGGTACACACCCATGTGTCCACATCCATTCCAAGTGAAATCCAACGATTAGACCTTTCTCAAATCTACGACGCAGATCCTTTTGGCGTTTCGGGGTTACAGGCATCGGGAGTTCGTGCATCCACACCTCTCGAACTTCCGTTTACAAAAATCCTGAAATTACTGTCTACCCCTCCACTTGATCCAATGGTCAAGTTCCTATCTTACGATCTACGGTGTAGATTGTTTCGAAATTTTGGGTTTCGCTATTTCGCGACTTGCGAAAACAAGGATCTTCCCTTTTGGTTTCCCGTGTGCCGAAACGCCGTCCGACAACCATGTGTTCCCCCCGATGGATGGTCTCGACGAATTCAGAGTTTCGCGTATCGCGATTTCCACGTTCCTGTGCAACTCCAAGGGTTTTTAAACCCTGCGCACGTTTTCCAGATCTGACGGTCACGAGAGTTCTCCTTTTCCCCAAACAGATCCTATGGCTCCAACACTTCTGGTGTGGAGTCCTCTCTCCCTGTTGCTAGATACCACATCGGCTGCGGTTTCATAACACCGCTACACCTCCTGAGATTTGTAAGCACAGTCAAGTAACTCCTTGACACTCAGGAGCATTCAAAGGTCTGAAATTGGTCCTCCAGACACAATTTCTCCTCAAACCCTTGGTCCAAATACCACTCAACTGGCCCATCTAGGCTCAGCATCGAAACCTTGGCTCTGATACCATACTGTAACACCCCCTTTTCACTTAGGGCAGGCGTTACTTCTCAGAACAACAATCTCATACTTAATTCTAAATATAAGACATGCATTTAAGCAAATGAAACACATTTAAACTCAGAGCAACCATAATAATTACTGCTATTATAAATAATCAATGGCTTTAACATTAATACATATGCACAACATAATACATGATAATTATAAATACACAGACATGCAAAACATAATTGAAACATCGTCTGGTACTTATCTTTGAAAGGGTGGTAATTCCACCAACCAGGTGCAGGCCTTCCACGAACCTCCTAGCCTTAGACCACACTGCTCATCAAGCTCAGCAGTGGGTCACCCCCGAGCTGGGACTAAGCTCCACCCCCAAGGCAAGGAATCTTAGGCTAGGCTAAGGTTACAGGGAAAACACACAGTCACAAGGAAGGATTCTATCCCAGGAACCACTTATTCCCACTGCCCACAGACTCTCCTTCCCCACATGCCTGTTCCACCCCAGGAGTATACACCTTCTCTGTCACCTAGACAGTCCTTCGGCTGATAACCTCCCTTGCCTTGGGTTTCAGCAACAAGCCAGACCAAAAGTGTCCGAGCTCTGTGGCAGCTATAGGGTTCCTTCCAAGAGTTCTCTCCTTCCTCTGCGCACTCTCTCACCCGGAGAGAGTCGCTCACAGGCCCAAAAACTTGTTCTTCCAACTTCACCACCTCTCTCACCTAGAGAGAGTGTTGTACTAACTGGCCAACAAGCCACACGCAGTCCAGCACTGGGTGGCCACAACAACCAACGGAAAAACAGACACGGGCTTTCCAAACAGGCTCATCAATGATAGGATGGTCTCACGGTTATGGCTTTGGGATAGAGACTCCACATATAGGCTCGATCTGCTCAGACAGAGGGTGCATCAGCTTTTTCCAGAAATCTACACAGGCTATCCCAGAAATCAACACATAGACTTCGCCCCCCAGTTTTAGGATGGCACGAGGTCTCTTGAAGGGGTTGGACAGGACATATGGTTCAGAAGATGCATGGGGACTCTTCCAGAGGTCGGACGGGTTCACACTCAGACAGTTGGGTCGAATTCCAGAAAAAAAAACCCTCACCACGACTCATCTCAGCTGTTTTATTTGCATGGGCTCGGGTTGACACTTGTCACCCATGAAAGTAACCAAGCTTTATGTCTTTCGACTAACCAAGATTTATGTCTTTCAACACTTCCATTTGATGCATACTTAGTTCTGTAGACCCATTTACATCTGACAAGTTTTCTTCCTTTTGGAAGAGGTACAAGATCCCAAATATCGTTGGCCATTAAAGAACAATACTCTTCATTCATTGTTGTATCCCAATCTAAATGACCCGAAGCTTCTGCAAATGTCTCTGGATCATGAGTCTCTGAAAATTGAGCCAAAAGAGAAGAGGTTCACTGGAACTGTGAACATGTCTAACGCTGATATGAAGGATCATCGACAAGATCACCAACCGCTTCTCGTGTTGAACATACGCATCTAGGAAGTTGTGGAGCTGGTGTTGGTTCAGGTTCAAAGGACTCATTTGGAGGAAGATGAGCAGGCGGAGGTGGATTTTCATCCTCACTGTCATCATTTGAAGAAGAAACTAGAATAGGAACAAAAGAAGGCACAAACGATGAAGATGGCTCATAGGTTGAAGAAGGCACAATCGCTGAATTAGGCTCGCAGGCCAAGATATTTTCATCAAATTTAACATCTCTTCTAATAATAATTTCATTCCAATGTGGTTGAAGAAGTCTTTAACCTTTTACATCTTCAGAATAACCAACAAATATACACTTCTCACTTTTAGGCTGTAATGCTTTCCTTTTCTCATCAGGAATGTGAGCTCATGCTATACTGCCAAATACACGAAAGTGACTTACATCTTGTTTAATTTTAGTCCAAGCTTCTTTCGGTGTTATATTTTTAAGAGCCTTTGTGGGAGTGTGATTTACTATATAATTTGCATAGTTGATTGCTTCCACCCAATACTTTAGACTTAATCCCTTAGATTGGATCACACAATTAGCCATTTCTTTTAATGTGCAGTTCTTTCTCTTAGCAACACCATTTTTTTGTGGTGTATATGGAACAATGTGTTGCATTTGGATGCCGTGTGTAGTGCAGTAACTTGTCAAATTATTGTTCACATATTCGCCTCCATTATTTGTTCTTAACTTTTGAATTTGATGTCCAAATTGCTTTTCTACAAGGGCCTTGTAGGCCAAAAACTTGTCAAAAACTTCGCTCTTAAGTTTTGAGAAGTAAACCCAAGTATGTCTAGAAAAGTCATCAATGAAAGTTAAGAAATACTTGCACCCAGAAAAAGAAGGAGAAGAGAGTGGACCACACAAATCATTGTGAACAAGATGCAAAGGGCCCGAGGCTTTCCAAGAGGCACATTTGTCAAAGCTGTCCCGATGATGTTTGCCAAGAACGCAACCGACACAAACACCATCTCTGCATGAAACAAGAGGAAGACCAGTCACCGTCTGTTGATTACATAGTTGTTTCAATGAGCAATAGTTTAGATGACCAAACCGCTCATGCCAAAGTTTACTCAAGTCATCGCTACGAGCAACAAAAACTGATGAAAAAGATGATGACCCAAAGTTGTCAAACTTGTACAACCTGGTAATATCATCAACAATTCCAGTTGCAAGAACATGCTTAGGATATTTTAGATTCTTGATTACAACTTGGTGAGGTGAAAACTCTACGGTTTTACCTTCACCTGAATGAGTGATTTGATATACTGATAGAAGGTTACAAAAAATACTTGGAACACATAATACATCATTGAAATGGCCATTTTCTACTTGAACTGTTCCAGATTCTTCAACACTAAGAGATCTATCATCACCAACAAATATTTTCTTGGTGTTACATTCATTTAGGGCATAAAACATGTCTTTATCCTTAGCCATATGATAAGATGCTCTAGAATCAATAATCCACTCATAATAAGAAGAAGTAGAAGTTGTATTGAAGGAGAAACTAGAAGTAGAAAGTGCATATCCATGAGAAGAAGAAAAAGTAGAATCAATACTAATGTTGTGCTTCTTCATCGCTGCTTCTAAAGCTACCATCTTCTTGAAACATTTGGATTCATCATGACCATCTTTATCACAAAAGTTGCAATGTCTGCTAGTCTTCTTACTTTTATATTTTTCTCCTTTGTCACCATTAGGAGCATAAGCTGTCTGAGTGGGTTTGGGACCCTTATATTGCTTGTTTCTGTGGCGATGATGTTGCTTCTTGGGATTCTTGGGTTTATCTTTTTGATGGATGAATAAAGCTTTGTTGGAGGTACCTGCAGTGCTGATCACTCCAATTTGTACAAGCTTATCTTGCTCTCTAATCAAAGCATCACAAAATTTCTCAAGACTGGATTTTTTATAAGCTGTCCGTAGAGCCTCTTGCATGGCATAAAAGGTAGATACAAACACAGAATATGCACTACCTAGCTTAGAAAGAATAATATAGATGCAACGATCTTCTTCTATCTTTATCTTACATTCTTCACATAAAGTTCTGAGTGTTTTAAACTTAGATAGATAGTCTTCAATGCAAGAAAAATCATTTGGACTTAAAGTCAGTACTTGATTTTCTAACTGTTGTGCTCGAATAATATTGTGTTTACCAAACAGAGATTCAAACTTGTCCAAAACTTCTTTGGGTTGATCAATTGATTGAATGTGGAACCTTAAATCATGAGAGATGGACATTCAGATTAATCCACATGCTCTGTCATTCCTATTATCCCATTTGACTTTCTTATCAACATCAATGGGTGTTGTTCCTTTCCCAAGGTAATTCAGTACAAGCCTTTACTTCTTGATAAATCCTCCATATGAGATTTCCATTGGAAGTAGTTGGTGCTGGTAAACAACAAATTACTTGTAGAAGCCATATTAAATATGTAGATAATATGGATTTAAAAACTGAAATTTATGATCTGGATGGAAAGATCTCGAAAAGTTAGGAGGTTTTAAAAAAAATGACACTAAAAATGGACTTCGGATGTGAGAGTTATGCCTTTTAAAAAAAATGCATAAATGACAACCAAAAGACCACGTGGTGGAGTAGGTTGCTTTATGAAGTGACCCACTTTTATAAAGAGAAGTGGGGATCACTTTTACAATGAAGTTACTTTATAAAAGAAAAGCTGCATGCAAAATAAATAACTGTAAAATAAAATATTAAAGCTACTTATAGTGATTCACTTTTATACTTGAAGTGAAATACACTTTACAATTTTAGCATGAACTTTTTCAAAAAAAGTAACAAAAAAAGAGACTTGAACTCAAGACCTCTTACTTAATAAGGAAAATTTTAACCAAATGGTATAGCAAAACATATTGTATTGTTTAGCAAGAGAATTGAAGGTGTTGTTGTTGTTGTGGAAGATAGCCTTGGAGAGCGTGCTAATTTTTTTTTTTTCACACAAGAAAAAAATTTAGCTTCTTGATGACAACAAGGGTTAGATCTCGGTTAGCTTACTCAGAAGATGCACCTTTTCCTATATGTTTCTGATTTTCCGAGATCGCATAGGGCATGGGGCAAAGAGAATACATAGATCTAAACGAGTAGCAACCCGGAAATAAATAATATAAAATCGAAATTAAACCAAAATAATACTCTGCAAAAATTTTAAAAAAATGTGTATTCAGACTTTATACCTCCGGATCTAACTGAAATGGCCATATCTTGGGAAAACATAAACCTTTTCGAGTTAAATGAAAAGTGTTCCTGACTGACATGAACGCTCCAGACGCAATGGAATAGTCCTCTCATCCCATAAATGTACTAAAATGACAGAAAATAGAGATGAGGAAACTCAGCTTCACGATCTCGATCTACAATAGGAGCGAGTCTTCAAACAGACTCTGATACCATGTTCGACAACACATGTATTCCAACAGAGGAAAGACACCTTCAATAACCATTCACACAACCAGATCAAATATCAACACATCGATGTTTTGACGTGGTAAAACCCCTCTGGAGAAACATCCACGACCCCAACCAACGCGACCACTTGGAGCAGTTTATTAATGCAAAATAAAAAGATTACTAAGAGATTTTACAAGAGAGTTTCTCATAATCGATCATCGACAAATGACCCTCCATGCTCTTTAAATAGAGATCATGGACCAATAGGGCGTTAAGCCACAGATAAATGACTGTTAAGATCGAGGAGAATATGAACTGTCGGATCACTCTATGTCGGGAACATATCGTGACCTTCAGATTTCATAACTACAAATGCATAGTAATGCATAATAAAGAAACAGACTAAGAAACACACTTTTACCTAATGACACATTAGAACAAGTAGATATCAACTAACTCCTAAGTGTCTAAATATCCTAACAATCATTAATCCAAGGATGCTCTAGATTATAGAATAAAACTATACGTCCAATGCATATGACATAATCCTTTATATGTTTTAATATAAATATTAGAAACAATCTGAAAAAATTTGAGTATTTTGAGAAGTGGTACAAGAGTTTTCTTAGGAAGTTTGTCATGTTTATTTCAAGTAGTTTTATAAAACAGAGCACCAATCCAAGTAAAATGAGAGCAATTTCATTCTTGAGGCGTAGAATAACCCTCCAAAATTCTTTAAAATGCCTCATGCTCACCCAAGTTGTATTGGTTTTCCAAATATATCATACATAAAGCAACTATTACCTCTAGCATATCCACCTTCCTTGCTTTGTTAGGAACATTATCATTGTTTCTTACACCACCTTTACGAGTAACTTTAATATTTGTTATGCTAGCCTCACTAATCAATCGTTTTGTTAATTTAGAGAGATCTTTAATTAGCTTTTTGTTTGTTTGTCTTATCTATTACCACATCCCACTCAATCAATCACTCTTTTAAATATGCTACATCTTCCTAGGTATGGACTTCTGACCCTCCTTTCTTTACTTCTATATTAGCCTCTAAGTCTACCTCATTATTTGGAAGCACAATAAAATATATGGATAAGTCAAGAGATGCCTTAGTTTTTATCAGTAGTTTATGACTTAGATCTGCAAGGTTCCAAAGTGCACTCATTGCATACTCAATTTCTAAATGAGCTACTTCAAGTTCAACCTTCTCCATTACCAACACCCCTAATGTTTTATCTCGTGTTCTTTTTTGTACAACGACATGTAAGTTGTTTAGACTATTCACCTCCTCAACAACCTCAATTTTGTAAATTTTCTTTTCCTTAATATCACATTAGTTTAATAAGGTTTTTAGTTCTTGGTCTCTAGGAGACAAGGTTCCATGGGCCTCTAGAAGCTCTTTTTCCCTTTCTCTAACAAATGGGAAATTGAGGGACAAACTCCTCATATAATTCTAAAATGTATCAAAAAATTAATTCTTTCCCTTGTAGTGTTATTTCATTGCCATGTATCTACAAAAGAAAATTTGTGTTGGTGAAAGTGTTGTAGAAAAGAAAAACATGGAGAATAGAACATAGAAGTGTGGAAGGGGATTTTAAGTTGCGGCAACCATCAAATTAAAAAAGAATAAAACAAGTAGACACTGAGTTGTGAAAAAAAGAGGATAGTGAACGAGGTGTAAAAGAGTACATAATGAAATGCAAATCCTCAATTGACATCTCCTAGATATGTTGAAGCTGCAATTTCATTTCTAGCAATGCTTGGTGTGTTGTAAAGAGTTCACAATTGGTTTGCATTATCAAATAATCTTCATCTATTGTCAAAAATTTGCATTCTTTGGTTGACTCTACCGAAATTCTTGTGAGGTTTGCAATATGTTCAACAATAGAGGTGGCTTTAGACAACTTCAATTTGTTTTTTCCCATAGAAAATAAAACTTTATATTTGATAATTTTGAGAAGAAATCATAATATACATTGTTCCTAGCCTTTCAACCCAAACAAAGAAAATTGATGTTGTCTACAACCAATACTACTTAAATACAAGCTTCCAAAACTATGTCATGCATCCACTCCTTTAAACATTTTAGACCATGTCTTGACCAACAAGTCTTTTAGTCTTTTTTCTCCTACTACTAGACTATAACCAAAGAAAATAAATAAAACAATGACTTTTCATTAACAAAACTAGTGAAAAGGGGATCTTTATGAGGCATATATCACATTCTCATCCCTAAATTATTGAACATATGTGACTTTGTCTTGTAGCACCAAAGCCTCCTTGGAAATTTTACTTACCTTCATGTTAAATTATCGATATGCATGAAGAAGGATGTATCCACAAACCTATTTTTAAGCCCCTCAAATTTATTCATGATTGGGCTTAACAACATATTGGTCATCATGAATTTTCCATTAGCCAAGCCTATCAATAATTTTAAATCTCTAAAAACTTGAACTCTTTCGAATTTCCCTATTTGCAATAGACTTCAACAACATCCACAATGCATAAATCTCAGCTTTGTTGTTAGTTCCATGAATTGCCCCATATTTTATATTGCAATAATGAGATTTTGATTAAAAAAAAATGTATCCTATTCCACTGTTACCTAGGGTCCCTTGACAAACACCATCAAAAAATCCCCAGGCCCTTGAAAAATCAATCACAGGTTCAGTAAAAACCCTTGAAAATTTTGAAATTAAAGATTTCCTACTAACCTCATACACACCCCTAATTTGATGAGCCACTTGACCTGGGTGGATTTCTATTCCTTGAAAGAGTGCTTTGTTCTTGGCTAGCCATAAACCCCATAGGAAAAAACAAGGTAAGGCCTTATGGTTCACTATATATGATGTAAATATCGTGTTGGCATTGATGTCAACATGAAGACAATAAGTACCACAGTGGAGTATGACATGGAACTGCATTTAAAGCTACAAGAATATTGAGTTGCAGGAACATAGTGGACTACTAGAATACCTGGGATTGCTTGGTCGAGTGATTTGAAAGAATGAAAGAATGAAACAATTTCAATTACTACACTGGTTGAGTTGAGTTGTCCTGGTGACTGTATATTCTGTTGAGACATGATCGTGATGAACATAACGAATAATGGCGAGTCATCCTCTTGAATAATTTCTCGTGTACTATCATTTCAGAGTATAGTTGAAGGGAAATTTATTGATGCAACATCGATAACCCTTGAGTTATTAGATCAACACGGTAGTCGATATTTCATAACAAGTCTTTGTCATCATTCTTTCTAGGCCAAAGTTGGACGACCCTTCAAACCCAAACAATTTACAACAAATACCAATGGTTAGATCCACTCAGGCAGTCAATTGTTGAATAAATTGTCATTAATGTCAAAGGTTAGTAAGTGATAAAATATATGTCAAAGGTTGGTAAGTGATTACATATAAATGTGACCTTGGTATCACTTTAATAAATACACAAGTGGAAAAGTTAAAGTGGAAACAAAGTTTACGCAAAAGTGGAAATGAAAGTGGATTAAATATAAATATGACTTTAATAAATAACAAAAGTTGAAAAGTTAAATGGAAGTGGAGTTTACGTAAAAGAGGAGTAAATATGAAAGTGGAATAAAGAAAAATGTAAAAGTGAAATTGGATTAGATAAAAAGGTAAAAGTGAAAGTGGAGTTAAAGAAAAAGGGTAAAAGTGAAAGAGTACATGTTGTTTGCAAACCATGGTGGTATTTACCAATGGTAAGGTAAAAAGTGAATTAAATCATGATAGCTAAAATCTATTGACCCAATTGAAAACGTGACTAAATGATCTAAAAGGCACAATGGTTCATTGGCATTGTATTAATTAAAATAATATGATTATTATCTTATATTAAAAAGGCACATACTTATAATGAAGAGATACATTCTTATATTGAAGAGGTACATTGGTTCATTGCTATTTACAAAGAGATACAATGGTTCAATGTCATATACGTGTTGGATGACTATACAAACAAGAAAATATGTTGAAAGAAAGTGTGACTCAATGACTTAATAAGAAGATCTAAACATAAGAAGATTCCAAAGGAAGAAATTGAAGTTTGAAGATTAAAAAATACAGTGAGGGTGGAAGGGTGGAGCAAGGAAGGATTAAATTCCTCTACAGGTTGGAGCTTGAACAATAGGGAGTTGTAACTTCCTCAATTTGGTGCTTGAAAAACAAGAGATTATTGTTTCCTTGAGTTGGTGCTCAAAACATGGGATTGCTGTCTCCTTGAGTTGGTGGTCAAAACAAGGGATTGTTGTCTCCTTGAGTTGGTGCTTAAACAGGGGATTGCTGTCTCCTTGAGTTGGTGCTCAAAAGAGGAGATTGGTGTCTTCTAAAAGTTGTACCTTGTAAATGAGAAGTGAACTTTATATAAAGATATAAAAATAATATTTCTGGTGTTTCATGTTAAAATTCTGTGTACTATTCTTCTTTGTTGATTATTTGTTGTGTTTAATAAGATTAATGATTAAGTGGTGTTAAATATTGAAAAAAGAAGTAATATTGATTCACCCCCCCTCTCAGTATTAAACAATATTCCAACAATTGGTATCAGAGCAGGTTCCTTCATCACAGTCTAATCATTGGAAGGCAGATTCTAAGAAGCCGCAATGGATCAACAAGAAGGGATGTCCTCAAACAAAACTCCACTATTTAAAGGAGATAACTATGCATTCTGGAGTATAAGAATGAAAAGTTACCTAATGGCACTTAGATGTGATATCTAGATAGATGTTATAAAGGGTTATGATGTACCAGAAACTGCTCCTTCTGACACGACTGCAAAGAAACCCTGCAATGATAATTCAAGAGTTGTAAATGCAATTCTGGGTGGATTAGAAAATAATGTATTTGTCAAAGTCATTCATTGTAAATCAACAAAAGCTATTTGAAACAAACTACAAATCATCTATGAAGGAGATTCGAAAGTCAAGCAAGCAAAACTTCAAACCTGTAGAGAATAGTTTGAAAGCTTGAAGATGAAAGAAGAAGAAAACATTGCAGAATATCTTCTAAGAGTAGATGAAATTGTCAACACAATCAAAGGACTAGGAGAAGAATTAGATGAAAAAATGGTAGTCCAAAAGGTACTAAGATCACTCCCAATGAGATATGATCCCAAAGTATCTACCTTGGAAGATCGAGAGAATCTTGACAAACTCACAATGGATGAACTACATGGGATTATCATAGCTTATGAGAAGAGAACATGACAAGAACAACCTTCAAAGTCTCAAAATGAACTAAAAACCATGAACATGTATCGAATGAAAGCAACTCAGACAAATCCGATGAGGAAGAAGCATACCTCATTAAGAAACTTAAGAAAGGATTTGGCAAATACAAAGGGAAGTTACCTTTCAAATGCTTCAACTGTGGAAAAATTGGACACTTTGCTTCCAAATGTCCTTATCCCAAGGAAAAAGATAATGATGATGAAGAAACTTACAATCAGAAAGAACATAAAAAGAGTAAAGCCCAATACAAAAAAAAATTCTATAAGAAAAATAAAAGTTTTATTATAAAGAAGACAATAACTCATCTGACATGAGTGAAGATGGTGATACAAAGGTTCTATTTATGGGAATAGAAACTCAATCTGACACTACTGAAGATATTAATCATGAAAATGAAGAAATTCCAGAAGTTGAAGGAGAGGTTTATCTTGAAGGAGAACTCATTAGTGCCCTTGAAGAACTAAGAAGATATAGAAGGAAGTGTTATCACTCTGTAATTTCCCAACCATGCGAAGGAAACCCAGAGGTAACCACAAAACCACTTTGGAAGCTGAGATCTAGCCTTGCCAACTTGAGAGAGGTATCTCTCTATATGATTTAGCTATGTTCTTCTAAATAATATTAGGCTAGCTATTTTGGTTCAGGTTTTGGATTTTAAAATTTAATTGGGTTGAAACAAGGGAGATAAGCCATTGGGAAAATGGAGTTAGAAGAGCTTAAGATGATCAAATGTAGAAAAAATCAAGCTTATATGAAATAGGGCAAGGTAGGCATACTACTAGATCCTTGTAGTTTATGAGATGGAGAAATAAGAACATATTGGGATTCACTTTAAATATAGAGCATTGTTACCCGAATTCTATATTTAAACTTTAGAAGAAAACATTGATATTGCTTCAAGCCAGAATAAGGTGTTTTAAAACAAATCCTGAACTTAATTTTTTTCAAAACAATAGAGGAAAGAGACACATGTGAAAACATAGAAAACATATTACAGTAAGAAACAATTCACCACATAGATATGACACATGAATCATGATACATCTTTTCTTGTATTAATGCAAAAGGTCACTTGAACTCAGTGAACATATTTACAATGAATGGTAGTCTCCCCGTACAAGTTCCCCCCTTTGTTTATTATAAATGAAACAATATATAGAATAAAATCTCTCCTAAACTATTACAATAATTCTGTAATAAAATCCCGAATAATAACTAAAAATAAAACAATATCTCCAAATTATCTGCTAGAAATCTGCAAAATGATCCTCAATCTGCTGATCTTCTGCTGCTAGGTGTCTTAGACTGATCTTCAATGCCCTTGAAATCTGAAAAAAGGTTGAAACTGTCTTCACAAAATCAATTAACTGCCTCTCAAATCTGATTGCTTTGCCATCTGTCCCTTTGAGCTCTATTTCTGTTATTTTTGCCTTTGAATAATTCATTTTGTCACAAAATATTTGGAAAAATAATAATTAAATTTCCAAATATTTTGATTAAATCCTTAAATGAATTTCATGATTTAAAATTTCAACATATTCATTTAAATGATTTGATAAACCATCTTGTTTTCCAAATCCATGGCTTGTTTTCCCTTCCCATGGATTAACAAAACCACATGTTGTTTTGTTTGGTTGGTAAAGTATTTTCACTTTTCCCTTTTACCCATGAAAACTCATTTCACATCTGTAAATCTCCTTTTACTTTCACCATGTAAATTCTACCTGTAAATTTCCTTTTACTCTTGTAAATCTTTGGATGGATTTTCAAAACCATGTGTTGTTTTACCTGCAATTGTAAATTTAAATACACCTTGGCCTCTTTTACCTCAGTCTCCCATCATAAAATGCATTTACACACATCTCATTTTTGCTCACTTGTACATTAGTTTCATAAATATATGATTGCAAAAGTCTCCCTTTATTTTCTCTTGTAAATTCATTTTCTTTCACTAGTGAATTCATTTCCCCTGTAACTTGTAAATTTATTTTGGACTGTAACTAGTAAATATATTTCACTTGTGTCTGATTTCTCTCCCTTATCCATCTATAGAATTAATTTGTAATATATCATCCAAGATTTTGAAAAACCCAAGCTCTAACTCCAGAAAATTCAATTAATCCACATAACCATTAACCTTCCTGGCAATCATTTTTAAATGTAATAGGGAAAATGGTTTTCCGGGGGGGGGGGGGGGGTAGGTAGGAAGTGGATTAGGAGGAAGAGGGTCCAATTTAACAGGATGGTGAGAGCTGGTAAAACGTGGTAAAAGTGAAAACCACTTTTTGGACCCCCCCCCCTTTTGGTTAAATGTCAGAGGGGATGGGGGTCCGAAACATACTCATAACTATTGATGTGATTAATTCACAGATCTTGATGATTTTTTATTTGATAATTTTAATGCATTAAATGCGGGGTGGGGACATAAAGTAAATTTGACTTTTGGTTTTGACTGGTGATTTGATGTATACAATTATGAAGTGGGAATTTAATGGACGAGGTAAGCTAAAGTTTTATTTTATAAAATATAATTTTGTTTTAAAATATAAAACCAAAATAATATATAATGATTTTATATCCCAAATAAAATTAATTTTAATTTGAATAAAACTTTGATGAGGGCTATTAAAAATTGGGTATAAAAGCCAATATTTTGTCGAATTCTCATAAATGAGCTTGAAACTCTGCGTACCAAATTAAGCTTGTCTAGGGCATAAATTTTGCCGAAATTTATCATGTACTAATAGGAACAACAAATCATTGAAAGAAAAACTGTTAGATGATAAGGAGGAACAAAAATCAAAAGAAGAAGAAGTTTCAAAAAGCATCAAGAAAACATAACAAATCATTGCTGATTTAAAAACTCAACTACAAGAAGCTAAAAGAATTGAAGAAATCTTAAGTAAACAACTTAATGACAAGGAACAAAATTATGAAAAATTAGAGGCTGAAATAATTCTTCTAAGAAGGAAACTTGAAAAAGGCACAAACCTTTCAAAGTTTGAAAGTAGTTCAAAAATCATGGATGACATCCTTAACAATGAAAGACCATCAAGTAATAAGGCTGGACTGGGTTATGATCACAAGGAAACTAATAAAGACTTAAAATATGAAATATAGAAAAGTGATAAAAATCCAAAGACTTATGCAGCATCCCTTTAGAGCTCCTTCAAAAGAGAAAAGAACCAGATAAATACCGACTCTACTCAACATAGATCTGCACTCTCTCCAAAAAGAAATGAGTACAGAAGAAATACTACTCCAAGAAGAACTCCTCCAAAAAGGTATCAACAACTCTTTCTTGGCTATTGTTTTTCTTGTCATAATTTTGGGCATACATAAAGCATTAGAATGTAAAGCCTATAAAAAGAAATATCATAAAAGTGTTCAAGGATGTGGCCATAGGAACACCAAGTCTAGTAGCAATCAAAGGAGTAGAAACTATAATTCATTTTCTCCACTACTATATTACAACATCAAATGTTACAAATGTAACAATTATGGTCATGAAGCTAGTAATTGCAAATTATTAGAATCTACCATGAAGACAAATACTTCAATTTTTATAAAAGAAAAACATAAGAAAATATGGAAAGAAAAACAAAAGGAAAGAGAATGTAAGGTAACATTGTATGCCGAAGATAAAATAAGTCAATGGTATGTCAACAGTGGGTGTTAAAAACATATGACATGAGATCAAAACAAATTTCTCGGTCTGAAAAAAGAAAATAAAGGAAAGGTTACATTTGGAGTTGATGTCTTTGCCATAATTATTTGCAAGGGGACAATCAGCCTGGGAAATGACGAAACTAAAGCAAAAAATGTCCTATTAGTTGAAAATTTGAAACCTAATCTCCTTAGTGTGCGCCAAACATGTGATGAAGGACACATTCTCATTTTTTACTTTAAAAAATGTGAGATTAGAAAAGAAGACTCTAGAAAATTAGTAGCTACTGCAACAAGGATACTAAGTAATATTTATATCTTAGAACCCCCCCCAAAAAAAATAAAAATAAAAATGTTGCATGTGTCAAATAGATGAAAATTGGCTATGGCATAGAAGAATGGGACACATAAATTTTGATAATCTGGTAAGCATTGCCAACATGGGAAGCAAACAAAAGTAAGATTCAAGAAGAAAGAGTATTCTACCTCAAAACCATTAGAACTTGTTCATACTGACTTATGTGGGTCAACAAGAACAAAAAGTATACAAGGAGAATATTATTTTATTTTATTTATTAATGACTATATTATAATGACCATCAAGGAGAATACAAAGAAATAATCTTGAAAGTCAAATCCTTGGTAAGAAAAGTGTTGGAGTTGAAACAAGAAGAAAACTAACATATGAATTAGAACAAGCATTACTCTCCCTAATAGAACCCAAAACATTCGCAAAGGCCAACAAAGATGAGACTGGCTCAAAGCCATGAATGAAGAGCTTGATCTAATAGAGAAAAATTAGACCTCGAAACTTGTCCCAAGACCAAAAAACAAAAATGTGGTAGGGACCAAGAGGATTTTTAAAAATAAATTTAGTGAGAATGGTCAAGTTATAAGGAATAAAGCAAGATTAGTGTGCAAAGGATATGCACAAGTAGAAGGGATTTACTTTGAAGAAATCTTCGCTCCAGTTGCAAGAATGAAAGCCATCCAATTATTTCTAGCATACTCATGCTTTAAGACTTTTAAAGTCTATCAGGTGGATGTAAAGTCTGCATTTCTAAATGGAGACCTAAAAGAAGAAGTCTACATAGAACAACCAGAAGGATTTTAACAACCAGGAAAAGAAGAAAAAGTGTATAGATTGAAGAAGGCACTCTATGGACTTAAACAAGCACCCATAGCATGGTATGGAAGATTGGATAAGTACCTGTTGCAACAAGGATTCAAAAGAGGCATGTCTAACTACGATATTTATCTTAGAATTGAAAAAGACAATTTGTTAGTCACAATGGTCTATGTGGATGACATCATATTTGGATGCAACGATGAAATCAAGTTATAAATTTGCTCAAGAAATGTCAAAGGAGTTTGAAATGTCTATGATTGGAGAGCTAAGTTTCTTTCTTGGACTTCAAATCACTCAATCACAGAAATGAATGTTTATTACTCAGTCCAAATACCTGAAAAAGATACTTGAACAGTTTGGAATGGATGAAAGTACACCTGTTACCACTCCAATGACAACTAGTTGCAAACTCAACAAGGAAGACGAGTCACCTTCTGTAGATTCAAATCTCTATAGATCTATGATTGGGAGACTACTATATTTGATCCAGGTGGATATTGGTGGCCACCCACCTATTTTAACTAGCTCCTCTTGTCCATTTTTGTTCAACACATTCTTCTATACTTCTTTGTAATAGCGGGTTCTACACTTCTGGGGTATTTGAAGCCCCACACATCCTCTAGGTGGATACTGGTGGCCTCTCACCTAATCCAACTGGCTTATTTTGTATGTTTTCATGTCATCACATCTTGCTATACTTCTAGGGCCGTTTTGGGGCCCTAAACATTGTTTTTTTGGCTCGCCACAATCAAACTATAGATGGAGTTAGAGTTTGACGGCATAATGTGTATTTCTCTCAAAGACCTTTCCAATGAGCTATCACGCGCCTAAAATGGAGGTCTTATGCAAAAGTTACGACCCAGGGAAGTTGAGGTACCGAATTACACCAACTTACCCATAGGAGCCCACATGAATTTTGGCATTTCACCTTCTAGGGTTTTTGCATTCATGAGTAATATCAAAAAGGCCTCTAGAGCCTCATTGTAATCCATTCTTCTCAGACGAATGTGCATAGCAACCACATCTCTTCTCAGAGATAGCTACCACCATTCGAGCAAGTGTTTCAGTTCTGTAGTTTTACAGTTTCAACCTATTTCATTATTCAATAGAAGATATTGTTCACTGGATATCTGTGTTATTCTTCATATCTCTATGTTTATTTTATTTAGTCTATTAATCAATTCATTCTGCTCCTAAATTTGGATCAATGGTATCAAAGCAATATGATCTTCATTTATTTTTCTTCGTGCATGTCCCCCACAAGATCTAGGTACAAGAAGTTGGGACTCGAACCAATCGAGCCATTGAAAGATCAACCACACTGATCCCAACAACAACCCATGGGGAACGAAAAGAAAGATGATGGAGCAGGAGATCCTATTAAAATGTGTCTAGAAGAATCCTTCGTGTGACAAAGGAACAAAATGATGGACAACTTCGCACAGATGCTTCAACGACTTCCCATAGGAGAAGCATCTTCATCAAGCGACCATGCAACCCCCTTCAAGGTACAGGTAAATTTTGATATTCCATTATTTGAAGGACTGATAGATGCAGATGCTATAGATAAATGGTTGAATCTGCTTGAAGGGTATTTTTCGGTCCACAATTTTTTCGATAGGGAAAATATCACTTTTTCACTCCTCAAGGCCATTCCCCATGTTAAAGAATGGTGGGATACTTACTCTGAGCAAAGGGAAGTAGTGGAATATGAAATGTTTGTGGTGGCCCCTACATGGGATTCTTTCTAGGACACCATTAAAGAACAATACTACCCTGTTAGAATCTACGAGGACCAGTACAACAGATGGACCACCCTACGTCAAGAAAGGGACCAGACAATACCAGATTTCACCAATATTTTCCATACCCTACGTACCAAATTGGGTATCAAAGACTCTGAGATTCATCTGGTGCTCAAATATCTTGGTTGTTTGCATAGATACATTCAAACATAAATGGAGTTTCTGGACATCGCCTCATTGAGCACGACTTATAGATATGTAGTCAAGATTGAGCATCAATTTAAGCAGAAAAGGCGAGAGTTTGGATCTTGAAACCCCTCACAGCCGAAGCAGAGAAAAGGTATCCCTAACCCACACAACAAGGGACCAAGTCGAGATGGCCACCCTCAGGACAACCAATCCAAGCCACATCATAAGAGGGGCAATGAAAATATGAAGAAGGACACTAGAAAATGGTGTGAGTACCATAAAATCCCTTGGCACAACATCGAAGAATGTCGCTCCAAGAAATCACTCATGGCCAAAATGAAGGATTCCGAGTCAGAAGCCGATTCTGATTCTGAATCAAATACCGAAGGAGGGAAACAGATTATCGATGCTAAACCCAATGCCACTGTCGCTACCACCAAAGTCATCACTCACTAATGGAAAATGACAAAATTAGGTGATAGATACAAGAGTTGCTTCAAAAGGGGCACATTAGACCCAACTCCTCCCCTTGCGGAAGCCCAATTGTACTGGTGTAGAAGAAGGATGTGATGTGGCGACTCTGCATTGATTACAGAGCCTTAAACAAAATCACAGTCAGGAACTGGTACCCCATTCCCATGATTGATGACCTTCTTGACCAACTCAAGGGGGAAAAGTTCTTCAACAAGATTGAACTAAAGTTTGGCTACCACTAGGTTCCCATCGAACCAACTGATGTATGGAAGACAACCTTCAAATCTAAATAAGGTCTCTTCGAATGGCTAGTCATGCCCTTTGGCTTAACAAATGCACCATCCACTTTCATGAGGTTGATGGATGATGTATTAAGACCCTTCACCAACTCCTTTGTGGTGGTGTATTTGGATGACTTCCTCATCTTTAGCAGAATGTGGCAGGAGCACATGTGTCATATTCAATAGGTTTTGAGCACTTTGCAACAACACAAGCTATATGCCAACTTGGAAAAATGCTCTTTTGGCATGAACATGGTCAAATGCTTGGGCTACATTATTGATGAGAATGGGGTACATGTTGATCCAGCTAATATCCAAGTCATCCGTGATTGGCTAGCTCTGACCACACTGACTGAGCTTCAGAGCTTCTTGGGACTAGCCAACTTCTACCGACGGTTCATGTTGGGACTCTCCCATATTGCATGGGCCTTCAGCCAGGTGACCAAGGGTGGTTGTAGGGACAATTTCGTGTGGGGGAAAGAACAACAACGAGCATTCAATGATCTGAAGCATAATTTTTTCTCAGATCCAATACTCTCCTTGCCCAATCTGCAACAACCGTTCGAGATTGAGACTGATGCATCTGATGATGTGGGTGCAATTCTCACTCAACACGGGGATTCGGTGGCATACCATAGTGAGACACTCTCCTATACTATCCATAAATAACTCACTTATGAAAAGGAAATGTATTCCATTGTACAAGCATGTCGTCAATGGAAACATTACATTATGGGAAAATAGACGATCATACACATTGATCATAAGCCTCTGTGGTTCATACAAACACAGGGGAAATTGCAGAACGACCACCATCAGAAGTGGTCCACCTACCTGCAATAGTTCCATCTCAACATCAAGTATAAGACATGTATCTCAAATCGTGTCGCTTACTGCCTCAGTCGGCCTCCTGTGGCTGCACTCACCACTGTGCTCCATTCCCATGGACATGAAGCATCTGAGTGGCCCCAATTTTATCAGCAAGATTTGAACTTCACCACCACCTATCATATCTTGGGTACAAGCATGACTTTCACTGATTTTCACATTCATGATATAATATTATTCCACCTAGGCCATCTCTGTGTTCCTACAAGCGAGCATGAAAATCTGATTTGGGAAGCCCACTACAGTCGGGTGGCAAGACATTTTGGTGTGCAAAAAACTATGGCCGTTTTGCAGAAACATTTTTATTGGCCAAAACTTCGACAAGACGTCAGCAAGTATATCATATCTTGCACTGCCTATGCCATTTCCAAGCCAACCATCAAGAAGCAAGGATTATACACCCCTCTTCCCGTTCTCGAGAAGCCTTGGGAATCCATGTCAATGGATTACATATCTAGCATGTCGTCCACCAAGCAAGGAAATGACTACGTATTTGTGGTCGTTGATCGGTTTTCTAAGATGGCCATACTCACAGCCTGTAAGAAGAATATCATAGTGGTAGATACTGCCAATCTCTTCTTCGAACAGGTGTGGGTCCACTTTGGGATACCACATACCATCATTTGCGACCGTGACAACAAGTTCCTCAACACATTTTGGTCAAGTCCCTGGTCACTGTTGGACACCAAGCTCACAAAATTAAATGCTTTCCACCCCCAAACCGATGACCAAACAAAGGTTGTCAATTAGTTGATTGTGCACATCCTGCGCATGTACAATTCTAAGCATCCACATACATGGGACGAGATTCTCCTCTATGTTCAACATAGTTAAAACATGGCTCTCCATAGCTCCACCGACCATAGCCTATTTCAGGTGGGTCTGGGATTCCAACCCTTAAGACCTGTTGATGTTGCACTTCCTCTTGCCAACACATAGACAAAATCTTCCCATGATTAGTCTGCGATCGACAAAGCCACCAGATTCATTGGGTGGATTCAACACATCCGCTAATAGGTCTAGGAGATTTTTCATAAATGCAATTCTAAGTACAAGAAACACCATGATAAACATAGGGTACCACACCAATTTCAGGTTGGTGACAAATTATGGTTACATTTGCAGAAGGAGTGTCTCACAGGGCCTCATTGGAAGCTTCGCCCACTTTGCTACAGGCCTTACACTATCACCAAGGCTGTGGGTAGCAGTGATTTTGAGCTCAATGCTCCACCCTTACTTGGCATGCATCCAATGTTCAATGTGGACCTCCTTCGACTATCTTTTCCACCATTATTGGACACCTCAGAGATCACAAAACAACTGACACCAACAGAGCTCAACCCTGACTGCATGGAACAAACATCCACTCATCAGATAATGAACACACAGGTCAAGGGAACTCACCAATATAGGATCCAACTTTATCGGGTTGTCAAGGTAGGGTAACTCCTACACCAAGGAAAGTGGCTCACCCGGGGCCAAATACAACAAAATTTTCCTCACCCGATGGGGGAACTCAATGCAATGGACACTATTGTTCCTGAGATTGATTCTAAGGCTCAGAGAATAATGTCAGGCATCAAAGATTTTAAAAGAAGTTTTTTTTTGAGTGATTTTTTCTACCTTCATTTTTATGAGAAATAATCTTTAAATGAAATTAATAATAAGACAATACAGAGGCTGTATCTCGTTATCCGAGTCATAATTATAATGTCAAATGATGTAGAAAGATTTACAAAACTGTTAAACAAAGTCAGGTATCAATTATAGATAAGTCTCACCTTGTTTGCAGTAGAATAAAAGAAGAATATGCACCCTTGAACAAGATATAAAAATGCAGTAATTCTCATAGATCACAGGGCTTGTTTTACTCACAGTAATAACAAAAGAAAAGATGTTTAAAGAATGAAGCATTGATATAATATGATCACAGTAGATATGGTATTAAATTGCAATCAATCACTCTTCAAGAATTACAGAAAGAAATTCATAGAAATGGAAACATAGAGGGAACACATAACTCAAATTGAACGAAACTTAGAATCTCTGTCTGCACTTGCATTAATACTCAAAAAGAGTTTCTCTATTACATTCAGCAAGAAGTAACCTCGAAAAGATCTGAAATCTATGTATTTATACAAAATCTGTCAGAGCTGAAAACCGTTGGACTTCTTACAATATTTGACTAAAAATAGAATACATCTAAATAAAACAACATGCAAATACTGTTGAGTTTTACCGGTGCTTCCTCTGTCTCTTCGTCTACTGGTAGATGCACTAATTTTTCTTTAATCTTTGATATGGATACACATGTCCATTAGGGCCACCACAATCATTCGACTTACTGTCTTGGCCATTTGATCTCGTTTCCATCTGTCCCTTCGGGTGTGTTCAATGGAGCAAGGAATAACAATTGAATGTTGGATTACTGACAGGGGGGGTGAATCAATAATAAAGCAATTTAGTCCCTTTTAACCACATAATCCAAGTGCTATATCAATGAAGCATTATTATCCAATAAATGCAGAGTAAATAAGCAATGAACAAATGAACAATTATACACATACAAAGTACACCAGTGTTTTATGTGGAAACCCAAATCGGGAGAAAACCACATAATGATTTTTCTTATATGTCTTGAAGAATTACATTCATTGGAAGCACCAACTTCCTTTGTTTTCTAGCTGCAACTGGAAGGAGGCTCCAACCCCCTAGTTTCTCAGGCTGCAACCTGAGGGAAGCTCCAACTCCCCAATTCTCTGCCTACAACTAGAAGGAGGCTACAACCCCCTATGTTCTTCGGGTACAACCGGAAGGTGGCTACAACCACCTGTCCTTGCCCCGTCCTGCCACCCTGAAGTAGAAGTAGAATGATGGAACCACTGTCACACTATCACTATGAGATATACCGCTGTAAACCTATACCAATAAATCTGAACCATGCATCAACCATGCATCAACCTGTACCTTAAACAAGTGCATCAACCATGCACCAACCTGTAATCAACCTGTACCATAAACACGTGCATCAACCATGCACCAACCTGTAATCAACCTGTACCATAACCAAGTGCATCCAACCATGTACCAAGTATGTTCCAATCATGTGTCAACTACTCATAAACTATGAATCATCAATATTTACCAACATAATCAACTATACACT
>ML776887.1:1118049-1153775 GCA_009831015.1 Picea engelmannii
TCATCCATATTTACTTCTTATCAACCATGACAAAACAATAATGAGTCATATTTACATCAAACACTATTGGGTCCATTACCCAAACCTTTGTGCTATGGGTCTTTCTTCAAGGGTTGACATCAATGAAAACCAACCTTAATCAAGATTGAAGACATGGAGGGGAATATTAGACGAAAATCTTAGCGTTGGCTCGTTAAGGGATGGATAAAGGTTACTGGGAAGAGTAACTGTTCACGAAAAGAATGATGGGGGAACAAATGTCCAATGAGGAGGTGGGATGAGTGGATGCAAGAATGTGGGTGGTAGGGATAGATAGGGTAAGTGACTGTTGGAGGGTGAAAGGTAGAGTGGGTGGAGAAGGTGGACGATGTGCATGATTTCTCATTTTCTCCCAACTACACTCACTTTTCCTTGTTCAATGCATTGGCTGCACCTGTCCATTAATGCTACCACGAATCTTGAAGGTTCAATCCTTTCATTCAATTCAAAGGCACACATTTTCTTCTGTATTTGGGGTAGATTCTCCTGGATCTTGTTCACCTCTTGGACTATGACCTGAAACTGTGAACTTGGATTAATCAACCATTCATTGATTTTAAGTAGATCAATCTGGCTCATCTCTTCGATGGCTGTCTGAGTATCTTCCTTTTTCTTTCTGGAGCTTTGCTGGGTCATTTCTATCCCAATTTGCCTTAGGGCCTCTGAGATATTATTCCCTTCGAACTCAATCAACTTTTTATTTAATGAATACAATGCCTCTAGACAAGCCTCTTTTACTTCTCTGGCAAGTTTCTTGCCTTCTTCCAGATTTGTTTCCCAGGATTTTAGGGCCATTTTGCCTCTTACTTGTTCATAATGAGAGAGAACGGGAAGACCAGGGGTATTATCTCTCTGATTCCATATGAGAACTTCTTGAAATTTAGACTGGGCTGAGTAGACCTCTTTTTCCTTGACATAATATATTTTAGGGAAAGGTCTACTACTTGATATCATTTCTGGATGGCATCTACTTTTAGATAGAGTTCTTGTTGGGCAACTTCCAACCTCTCATTTACTTTTGATGCTTGTGCTTTGAAGGCTGAAATGTCTATCGTTGTGTTCTATGTTAGGGTCAGTCTGGCCTGCAACTGCTCAATCAAGTTGTCACGCTGAGTGATCAGTCCTTTGCTTGTCTATGAACTCTAGTAGAGCAACTCATGGTTGTCCTGTAACTATTTAATTTGCTGCTAATCACTAGCCTTGATTTGCTCAAAGTCTTGGTTCATCCTACTTATTATAGTCTACTCTGTAGTATATATCTCATTTTGCAATTGTTCTACCAAGAGGCACTTTTGTCACAGTTGTTCGGTTAAATTGTCCACTGACCATTGATTGGCAGTGGCAAAATACCCCAATGAACCTGCAACTTCTTTTGCAAACTCTGGATCATCATGGTCTTTCTCGTCATACACCAGTCTTTGCCTTTTAGTGATAAATCCATCCTTTTGGTGAGATTCCCTCTTCACGATGGATTTCTATTTCTTTCTAAAATATAAATATGAGGGGGGCATCTCTTCGGGAAAGATAGGAGTAATATCACCTATGAAAGTAAGTTCAGAACTAGGATTTCTGAAGTTGGTCTATATAGGGGTTAATGATGTGATAGGTGAACCAATTCCGATTAAAGGTTCTTGTCATGTTGTATTTGGGGTGCCAACAAGAGTAGCTGGTGTTGAATGAGAGACAACTTGTCCCAGATTCATGAAGGCTTCAAACCAAGCTAACACTTGTGGACCCTTCAGTCCTGATAGTGACATTCTTATCTCATGAAATAACACTTCTGGGCCTTTTGGGATTTCCTCAACTTTATGCTTAGTGGAGGAGTTTGGTTCAGATCCTGTAGGTCTGGCTTCCTATGAAGGAGGCGTGCGATTGGACTCTCCATGTAATATCTTTGGTAAACTATTCCGCCTATGTTTCTGAAAGCTAAGGAAACTAGCTTGTTGGTCAGGGAGAAGATTTTGGAATTGACTTCAAACTTCCTCATAAGATCTATCTCCCATGAACATTTAATCATAAGGAGAATTCTCGTCGATGTATCATTTCATGTTAAACCGAGCCAGATGATTTTCCATTATCTTGTGTGGATCATGCTTCTTGAATTCGATGTCAACTAATTTGACGTCCTCCAGGTCTGCGGCCTCGACTTTAGAGTGACCGAAATCTAATAACATGAACATGCTAACTTGAATGGGGAAATTTGGACAAACCTTTTTATGAGTTGCTTTCAGCTCCTTGCTGATGCCTCCTGCCACTATCTGGTACACCACTTCTCTACACACCAGCTTGTTGGGTAGAAACTGTGGGAGGGCACGAGGAGGAAATGAACAACCAAATACTCTGATATAGGAGAAATTCTCCTCATTGAACCAATCTTCCAGCTTGCCTAAGTTCCCCATAATCCTTTCTAAAATCTGGGGCGACGGGTGACCATGAATAGCTATATGAACATGCACTACGACATTGTGACAGATTTCATAGAAGAAATCTTTGGAGTTCTCCTCCCATAACTTGGAGTGATAAAAACAAATTGGCTTAGAACTTGTCGGGGTCCAACTCCAGTTCATTAGGGGAAAAGGGGTCATGAAACAAATGGCATCCATAACATACGCCGAAATGTAAATAGAGGAGGGCTTCCCTTTTGATTTTGTTGATTTATATTCATTGATTTCTTTGGCCAAATTATCCGATAGCATTTTGGTCGAGTTAAAGGTATAACCCTCGGCTACCTCATTCATGATGGCCACCCACTCAACTAAGAAATGTGTAGGATTCTTCTTTCCAAACATGAGACAAAGCATCATGGCTACATACAACATATGAGCATTTAAATACGCCATGGTGTACATACCACGAGCGTCGACTCTGAATTTTTTAGAATGTCCCCACCAGGACCTAACTATATCATGACCGCTTCTAGCGTATTGAATGCATTCCTTCCTCTCAAACTCTAGAATAAATGCAACATTGTAAGTGTATTTAAGGGTAGGGGAAAGCTTGTACATTACTTTTATCTGTTCTGGTCAGAAAGAGCTAATGGAGACTTGCTGGTGGTTGATGATGCTCCTGGTTTCAATGTTGACATGTTCTAGAGTCTAGTTTGTCATATCATTGTAGGGTATGATCCTTGGCCGTGCAACGATCTTATGCAGTTTCGACTGCGCTACATGTCTAAACTTAGCTGTAAAGGACTCATCATATTCTTCGGCAGATTTGTCTAGACAATTGATGATATCATGCTCCAAGGCATCAAAAATCTTCTTCCAAGTTTTGATGGCATCCACAACTCGTAGAGTTGTGTCTGATAGAACATCTGCATTTGGATTTGACTGATCCCTGATGCATGAAGATTTTTTGCATCTTTTCATGGTGCCATAATTCTAGAGGAAAAAAAATTAGTCTACCTATGATAAGAGAAATCTGTAAGCTCTCCACTGAATAAAAAACTGCTAATTGCAAATGGTAAAAATGATTTTGAAATGTGGAGTGCTTTATTTAAAAATTCTATCGATCTTCGCATAGTTCTACCGACGAAGAATTTATTAAACTTAAAGGAATTCATTACCTGGTGATCCACAATCTTCATTTGAAATAATTAACCTTAATCAACCATAAATTTCATTAATACTTCAACGGTTCACGTTCGAGAATTTTGGATGTGACAGGGTGGAAATCTCCCGAAGCCCAAATTCCCAGAGGAGTTTATCTCTGAGTAATCACTTTTAAGTATTAATTAATCATATTTAAAACATTGTATTAATTTTAAGTATTTCGAAAGTTTGGACTTCATAGGTTTTGAATATAACACAAGGGAAATTTTCCGAAAACTGAAACTACGAATTAATTAATTAACTCTTATTAAAGACTCATTAAAGCCATTAACCGTTTTATTAATCCCTTGAAAACCCTTTTTACTTTTTGTAATCGCTTAACTTCGACGCTTTGATAATCCAGGGATTGTGAAATCAAAAAATCCTGAAGAGTAATCTCTCGGAGTGACATGGCAGGGATGACATCATTTTGATGACATGTCAAGAAAAGAGAGGTGCCATGTGTCACTTGAAAATGTGCAAATCATTCGACATAAATGTGAAAAATGGCTGCCACGTGTCAACTCAAGGAAATAATTTTTAAAGGACACGTGTCCTATGACTCGTGTTCGCGAGTTCTTTAGGAAAAGTCACGAGTGGTTATCTTCGAGTTTTGGAGTTTTCGGGATTTCATTGTTTGGGTTTGCTGGAAAACCTGAAGTGCGGAGCTGCGAAGCGACCGTTGAAGGTTTTCCTTTAAAACTCAGGCGGCTTCAAAACTTTGGAGATCATTAGGATCGTTAGATCAAATTAAAGAAACTCATCGGTGGTAGATATTGTAAGCACCTTATTGCTAAATAAAAACCAATGTATTTGATTTAAAATTAAAAAACAACTTTCTAATTTTTTTTCTTTTTGGGTAAAAACTTTTATTTCTAAGAGGTAAAATATAAAGAGCTAAAAATTATGCATGTTCCAACATAGGCTCCATCTGGGGATTGTGGCTCCCTATGAGGCGCGAAAGAACAATAGACCAAGTTCCTTTATTGGGTAAATGGAGTCATTATTGCTTTTTGATAAACATTTTCCAGTTTTAGTTAAGAATTAATCATACATAAAAAACAAAACCGAACTTAACCGATTCTCAAAAACCTTCAAAACATACCTAATGATTGATCTCAAGTTAGGCTATTTAAAATGTCCTTTTCCTAAAACTGATTTTAGCATCGTTTAATATAATCAAAATAACTTTAACTAAAATATTAGTCTTTGACCAACTTTGTTCGCTTCAATGTTAAGCGACTGTAACAATTTATTTAGGGAGAATCCCTAGTTGGTTCAGTATGTAAATATCACCGGAAAGAGAGATAGATGACAGAGTATGATATATAGATATGTATGACAGCCTTACATATATCATAGATATTGCTTTATTGCCAACGAGCCTGTTCAGTACCCTGATGAAGTTATCTACTTCTCCCATTGAATTTCCTTTCACCACTTCAATTGATACTTTCGCATTTTGCTGAGATGAGGGCAATCGATATATGAATTTCCTTTCATCATCTCTTTTGGACAAGACGAGGGCAATCAAATTATGAATTTCCTTTCACCATCTCTTTTGGACAATATGGGGGCAATCAAATTATGAATTTCCTTTCATCATTTGTCTTATTTCTTAACATTTGAAGTAGGGGAAACCATTCTGTATGTATCATACAAGGGATGATATCTGTTTATTTTTTATTTTTGAAAAGAAGGTCTGTCAACAATTTTAAGGATACTTTGAAACTAAGTTTCTTCCAATTTTCAATACACCTTCGCCTAAAGGAAAAGTTTTCATGGGAATCTTAATCTTTCAGGGATCAACCTTGAGCAAATTAGTTAGTTTGGAATTCGATAGAAGATCTAAAATTATCAGTATTATCCTATACATAATTTTTCAATTAAAATCAAAGGAACATAAAGATTTTCACCTAATCTTGTTTTGAAAATATGTTTTTAAGTTTTCGGAGTCAAGGTGAGTTCCTTTCTTTCTATGAAGACTAATAAAGGATAAATAAAATCTGATGTGGATAAGAACTTGGGGATAGGAAAAATAACCAAATCAAGGATTCATAGGATCTGACACAACATATCGATAGCGGTTAGAATCCATCTATGTTGAGCACTTGATTGCGGATGGATTTCTCCGATGAAGTCTAGGCCCCATTGTTGGAAAGGAGATTAAGATTTTACTGGAATTAAAGGTAAGGCATGGAAATTTTGCTTACTAGCAAACAATTGGCATGAATTGCAAGCTCTGACCCTTGCATTTACATCAATAAATAACTTTGTTCAATAATATCGTGCCCTTAAAATCTTGTAAGCTTTTTCTCTCCAGGCATGGTGTCCTCCACATACTCCTTCATGAAATTCATCATTGACACCTTCTGTTTCAGATTCTATCAAACAACATAACAAGAAACCTAGAGGGTCTTTCCAGTATAGCTTGCCATCAACAATGCAATACTTAAATGCATGTATCTTTAAAGTTCTTGTTTAAAGGAGTCATGTCGTTTGGACATTGAAGAGTAAGGAGATATGTAACAATATCACGGTACCAAGTAAAGGAAGAAAACTGATCTTCAATCTGAATTATAGGTGCTTGATCGTCTATTTCCTGTATATCTAGGAAAAAATCATGTGATTCAAAGTTATTTATTCCCAGTGCTCTGAAATTTGATTCGGCCAACAACTTTGTCAGACCTTGACCTTTCACTAGCTTGGTCAGTTTCACTTCTAGATCAAACTCTTGAATTTTAGCCAACCATCTACCTCTTCATCCATCACTGTCTGGCTGAACTAAGATATCTCTAATTACATTTGTTGGCACATAAGCAATTACTTATGAGTGCAAGACATATGTTCTGAAAGCCTTGAGAGCCTTCACCATTGCATAATCTTGTTTTTCAAGAATATCATATCTTAGCTCTGCATCTCTGAGGCTTTTGCTAAAAAAGGCTATTGGCTGTTCAAATCCTTCTTCGTTCTTTTGAAGGATCACTGCTGCAACAATATGTTCATAAGAGAAAGAGAAGATTAAGAATTCCTTTGTATAGTCTGGACTTACTAGTACTGGTGCTTCCCCTATAGCTTTCTTAACACGCTCGAAAGAAGCTTTGGCTTCTGCAGTCCACTTTACTTTGCCGTCCTTCTTTAGCATATCCATAATCAATTTTATTATTTCAATAAATTTAGGGATAAATCTCCTCAAAAAATTGATCTTACCTAAAAAAGATTGAGTCTCTTTTCTATTTCTAGGAATATTAATTAGGTCAATAGCCTCGACTCGGTTAGGATCAACCTTGATTACATATTTTGAAACTATATGACCTAAAAGTTTACCTTCTTGCATAACAAAGTGTGATTTTTTGGGATTAAGAGACAAACCATTTTTTTTGCATTTTTCGAAAGTCTTCCTGAGGTGAATCAAATGTTCTGCATCAGGATTGGAAAAAACTGTAAGATCATCTAGATAAATAACAACAAATTTGTCTCTCTCACCGACAAACACGATATCCATTGCTCTCTGGAAAGTTGCACCTGCATTCATTAAAACGAAAGGCATCTTATCATACATAAATGTCCCCCATGGAGTAGTAAATGTAGTCTTTTCTCTATCATCTTCATGAACATCGATCTGATTATATCCTGAGAAACCATCAATCATAGAAATTTTGTTAGCCCCTACTACCTTTTCTAAAACATGGTCCATCTTTGGGAGTGGGTAGTTATCTTTAAGGGAAGACCGATTTAAGTTCCTAAAATAAACGCAGAGTCTTATTTTGCTGTTATTTTTTCTAACAGGGACCAAATTGGCCACCCATTCATAGTATATGAGGGGAACGATGATTTTGGCATCAAGGATTTTTTTAACCTCTCTTTCTATTACTGGCAGAAGAATTGGGTTTATCTGTCTAAGCTTCTGCATAAAAGGTTTAATACCATGTTTTAAGGGGATATTGTGTTCAATAAAAGAAGTATCATAAGTTTTTAGATCATCATAAGACCATGTAAAAACATCTTTATACTGTCTAAGTAAATCAACGTATTTAGTATTTATTTTGGCTGGAAGGTATTTTGATATTTGACCATTTTGGGATCTTCATTAGTTCCTACATTACAATGTTCAACTTCTTTTGGTTGAGGTCGCAAGGTAGACTTTAAAGGTACTCTTCCTGGTCAAACAACCTTTCTAAGGGGATCAGGCCTCTGGGAATTTGATATTTTTTAAGTAAGAGCATGTTGTGACTTGCAATTTTATCTTGGAACTTTTCTGAGTTCTCTCCTTCCTGCATAATCCATGCAGGATCATTATGATTTTCTTGATCTTTGTGGGTCTTAGAAAAATCATCAACCATTTCCAGGAATTGCTTGATTTGTTATTCGTCTTAAAACACTTGCCAGTGCAAAACGTTGTTCAAAATCCAAGGTCTAAGTCTCTTCTTGATGTGATACTTTAGTTTCAAAACAATAAGTGGTATGAAAGTCGCAACAACTTTGGCCAAATAATCAACTAGTTGGTTTTGCATTTTGGGAATAAAGTGAATATTAAAGGATGAGAAGAAATTCTCTATAAGATCCCAGGCACAATTTCTATATGACCTCAATCTCAGATTATTAGCTTGATATTGCTATTTTATTTGTTTTACAATGAGCTCTGCATCACCATAAACTATAAGATGTTCGATTTTCAATTTTCTTGTAGCTTCTAATCCTAGAACTAAAGATTCATACTCATAGACATTGTTGGTATAATCAACCTCCCATTGTAATCTATAAGAGAAAGGAATAACATACTCATCGCCTGGGGCTACGAATAAAACTCCAGCTCCTGCTCCTTCGCAGGATGAAGCACCATCGAAGAATATTTTCCACACTCCTTCTCTAATAATTATATTTTTCTTTGAAATTTCTATGTCTTTATTTTCTTCTTCTATACATTCTTCAAAATCGTCATCTATGGATAATATACAATTTCCTAAATCTTGATAGACAACATAGACTGGGTAGTTATTAGGGTTTTGCGGGTCACTTACAATATACGCTAGCCTAGTTTCTCTATACAGTTGAGTAAATTGTCCACCAAAAATCAGAATTGTAGCATAGGTCATGTCTAGGTGAACCGATCATCCTAGATTGGCACCCAAAGATATGGATATAAGCATACCATACATGGCAGGAACATGAGAAATAACCAAATCCATAAGGATACTTTTCATAAGAACTTGAGCAAGATTTACCGCTAAATCTTTAATCATACCAAGACACTCAACCTTTCTAGAATCAAATGAGTATAAATCTTGATAAGGTCTGGTAATTTCAAGGACCAATTTTTCCATGATAATCTTAGGCATTAAATTATGCGAAGCTCCTAAGTCTAACATGCAATTGTGAAGTAAATGATCATGCACAATTAGTGTGATATAGAAAGGAGCAACTGAATCCTTACTGTTTTCAATGTGTGGCTCGAACATGATTATAGGTTTTTCATCCTGCAAATTGATAAGATCAACTTGACATTCAGTATCAATTTTTTTTATTGCTTTAGCGATTTGTTTTTTGTAGATTGGGTTCCTAGTCAGTTCCACCAGAGGCTTTGGGATCTTAATTTTATTAAGTTCATTCTCTAAATTGAAAGTCCCAATTGGTTTTTCAATTTCCCAGGTCTGAAGTTCAACCTCTATATTTTCTGGTTTTTTAGTTTGCACAACTTTTGTTTCAACTTGCTTTGTTCGGGTAGCTTGCGTCTCATTTGATGGTTTCGTGACTGCTGTCTCATTTTCTTTGTTTCGTGATAAAATCTTTTTCGGTGGAATATTTGTAGAACTTTTTTCTCCTGTCCTTAAATCCTATTTATGTTGAAGCTCGACCATTATTGAGTCAATGAGACCTTTTTATGTAAAGTCCTCCAAATTGTTGATGTTTTCATCATTATTAAAAAGAGATCCTGGATCTAAAGATTTCTCATAATCCCGTTTGGTTAGGTTAAGCTCAAGATCATCATCGCTGAGGTTGTTTAGATCTTCCTCTAATTTCTCATAATCTTGCACCTCATCTCTCTACATGAAATTCTCAATTTTAAACGGAGCTTGAATCTTTTGATCCTCATTTTTTATTTGTGTTTGTTGTATATGAGGAGTAGGGTTTCTCCTGAATTGATTCCTAACGTATGGATCATGTTTATCTAGCTCTATTTCCATCATGCATTTTTTTTTGTGATAAATCTTTAATAATTTTGGCTATCTCATCCATTTTTTCCTCTACAGACTTTTCAGATCCAGAGGGTCCAACATGTTCTTTAAAACTCCTGGGTTCTCTGGCTCCCATCTCAACTCTAGTTTTCAACTTCCCAGATTCCATCATATTGGATTCAATTTCTATAGCATCATCTTGCATCCCCGCTAAAGTAGTGGATCTCCTTTCTCTTAAAAGTAGAGAGAAATTGGAATCAAAAGCCCTTGCAAAAGTGACTTTTGCAGCTGGTTGAGAAGGTTTAACTTTGACTGGGATTTTGTGATAAAGCTTATTAAATCTTTGGATAAATTCTAGGACTGATTCATAAGTCTTCTTTCTCAAGGCTCCGAATTCAGTTAAGTAATATAGATGATCCTTTTTCTCACCCCATTGCCTTAGGGAAGAAGTTTCTAGATTGTCATATGATTGTATAGAACCTACTGGAAGTCCTCTGAACCAAGTTCTTACCTGTCCTTCAAATTTCTGTAGTAACAATCCTGTGTAAATGTCCTCGTGTTTAATGCCAAGAATATCGACAAATTGATTGAAAAAGGCTATATGTTTTTTTTCTGTTAGATCCCCTTCTCCCATGAATTTGGGGAGCTTCTTCATGTAATTTTTGGGTAAATCATGCAGGACAATAGGAAGGAATAAGGGAGCATATCTAGCAGTTACCTTGGAAAATATCCTAGGAGGTTGAGCTTGTCCACCAACCCTTGCACCTATGACACCTCCAACACTGACCATTGATAGTCTAGAAGACAAAACTCGAGGACTAAATAGGAGATTTTCAAAAATTTCAAAAGACTGACCCACTGATCTTTCGACTACTTTGGGATGTGAATGAAGTTTGGGAAAAAGATCATGAGAAGACGAAAGATCTAAATGAGGGGGAAACAAAAAACTTGAGCTCGAGAAACATAAAATTTTTCTTCGGGAAGGGAAAGAATCAGCTTAATATTAATGATAGTGGGGATTGAAATGGATCCTTTGTTCTCACTGGTAAAAGTATCTATCAATGAAACAGGGACAATCTGGTCGATCTCAAATTTTATTTCGAGAATAATTACCTCTGGAGTTTCAAGCCTAATTTCAGGTTTACTTGTTGATGCTTCTGCAGAATAAACTTGCTTAAAACTTTCTGTAAGAGTTTGTTCTTCAGAGGGACTCTTAACATTAATTTGCGTAATTCTAGGTTGACAGACCTTACCTGCTGATGCAGAAGTTTTCCTGAGATACCCCTTTGGTTTCAACAATTTTTCGGGATCCAAAATTGGCGTAGTCTGCTTTTCGTCTGGGTTTTTCTTGGTATTCTTACGACCGCCAGTTTTGTCTACAGTGGAGTTGCCGGGTGAAAGATAAAGTAAGCCTTACTCACGTATTCAATATTTGTTCACCATCAAATTTACCTTGTCATTCTCCCAGGGAAAAATGATTTCATTTCTTCCTCCTCGACAATGACACCAAAAAGATGTTGTTCCTGAGATTGATTCTAAGGCTCAAAGAATAATGTCAGGCATCAAAGATTTTAAAATAAATAATCTTTTAATGAAATTAATAATAAGACAATACAGAGGCTGTATCTCATTATCCAAGTCACAATTATAATGTCGAATGATGTAGAAATATTTAAAAACTATTAAACAAAGTCAGGTATCAATTACATATAAGTCTCACCTTGTTTGTAGTAGAATACAAGCAGAAGATGCACCCTTGAATAGGATATAAAAGGCAATAATTCACACATATCACAGGTTTTGTTTTACTCACAGTAATAACATAGGAAAATCTGTTTACTGAATGAACTGTTGATATAATATGATCATAGTAGATGTGGTACTAAATTGAAATCAATCACTCTTCAAGAATTACAGAAATAAATTCAGAGAAATGGAAACACAAGGGGAACACATAACTCAAATTGAACGAAATTTATAATCTCTGTCTGCACTTGTATTAATACTCAAAAAGAGTTTCTCTATTACATTTGGCAAGAAGTAGCCTCAAATAGATCTGAAATCTGTTTATTTATATAAAATCTGTCACAACTGAAAACCGTTGGACTTCTTACAATATTTGACTAAAAATAGAATACATCTAAATAAAACAACAACATGCAAAATATTGTTGAGTTTTGTTGGCGCTTCCTCTGTCTCTTCATCTGGTGGTAGATGCACTCGTTTTTCTTTAATATTTGAGCTAGATACACATGTGTTACACATCGAAATTATAGTGTCGCAAGTGTCGTCATTACAAAGGTCGCAAGTGTCGTCATTACAAAGGTCACAAGTGTCGCATTTTGCGTACAAGTGTCGCAAGTGTCAAGGAAATCATACTGCCATGATGCCTATGTCATGCCTATAACGACATGAGAAGGACACTTGAAACACCTCAAACATTTGCTTTGGAAGAGGAGAAATGAGTCAACAGGCTTATGAACCTCTTGCCATCTGAAAGCACCTAAAAAATGAGTTTTTGGAGGGGAGCGCTCCCCTATACCTCTCTCAGGAGTGATGACGCTCCCCTATACACTATCTGGGAGCGTTATAGTGCTACATAAACCCTTTTTTAGGAGTGCTCCTACCCTCGGGAGTGCTGTCTCTCCCCTAAAGCCTACTAGGGAGCGCTATAGCGCTCTGATGGCCCTTTTAAGGGAGCGCTACCTATTCTGGGCAACAGTTGATTTGTTGAGAAGAATGGGGGAAATATCTTTTCATTCTTAGAAGGCAGTTGGATTCAAATCCTCAATCAAGCCATGATCTTAGGGCAGATCCCTAACTTAAGGAGGAAAATCCTCAACTTACCCCAAAGATATCTCAAGTTGTTGAGCCTCTCCAAGGCTATATAAGCAAGCTTTATCATGGTGAAAGGGGATGGGAAAAAGGAGAATCACACCAAACTTATGATCTTATAGCTGGTGCTGGAACAAAGCTATTTTGGAAGCAAGAGACCTATGATCTCATAGGGAGCAATCAGTGAAGCTATCATCATTCAGATCGTGGATCTTTTGAGCAAGGGGTAGACAAGGAGGACTTGGCAGAACTGTCGCATTCCATCTACGGCCGTAAGTAATGTTTTTTCCTCATTAATATAATTAGCTTGGCCTGTTTCTTTCTAATTCATGTTCAATCTCACATGAATTTGTCTCTTTAGTAGATAGACCTATTTCGGACTAATATTGATAGAGTAGGAAGTGGTTGTACTTTGTTTTTCTACAGGGCTTCTCGAGGAGCAAAAGATTAGAGCTCAACTCGAAGCGTGCAGGGACAAACACCGGTAAAAGGTACTTTTTTTCTCCTTCCTCCTCACACACTAGTCCACCTAGATCTAAAAGGAAGTCAGTGACCATGATAAGAAATTTCTGTCTTAGAGTTAAGAGTCGAGCTCTTTGAGGAGATCTACCTGTCCGCAGGGAGATTTTCCTTCAACAACATGTCCGTTAGGGCCACCACAATCATTCAGCTTACTGTCTTGGCCATTTGATATCGTTGCCATCTATCCCTTTGGGTGTGTTCAGTGGGGAAAGGAATAACATTTGAAGACATGGAGGGGAATATTAGATGAATAGCTCAGCATTGGATCATTAAGGGATGAATAACGACTACATGGAAGAATAGCTGTTCACGAAAAGAATGATGGGGGGACAAATGTCCAATGAGGAGGTGGGATGAGTGGATGCAAGAATGTGGGTGTAGGGATAGATGGGGTAAGTGACTGTTGGAGGGTGAAAGGTAGAGTGGTTGGAGAAGGTGGATGTTGTGCATGCTTTCTCATTTTATCTCAACTACACTCGCTTTTCCCTATTCAATTCATTGGGTGCACCTGTCCATTAATTCTACTATGAATCTTGAAGGCTCAATCCTTTCATTCAATTCAAAGGAAAACATTTTCTTCTGTATTTGGGGTAGCTTCTCCTGGATCTTGTTCACCTCTTGGACTGTGACCTGAAACTGTGAACTTGGATTAACCAACCATTCATTTATTTTAAGTAGATCAATCTGGCTCATCTCTTGGATGGCTGTCTAAGTATCTTCCTTTTTCTTTCTAGAGATTTGCTGGTTCATTTCTATCTCAAGTTTCCCTAGGGCCTCTGAGATATTATTCCCTTCGAACTCAATCAAATTTTTATTTAATGAAGACAATGCCTCTAGACAAGCCTCTTTTACTTCTCTAGAAAGTTTCTTGCCTTCTTCCAGATTTGTTTCTTAGGCTTTTAGGTCCATTTCCCCTCTTACTTATTCAAAATGAGAGAGAAGGGGAAGACCGGGGGTATTATCTCTCTGCTTCCATACGAGAACTTCTTGAAATTTAGACCAGGTTGAGTAGGCCTCTTTTTCCTTGACATAAATATCTTTTAGGGAAAGGTCTACTGCTTGATAACATTTCTGGATGACATCTACTTTTAGATAGAGTTCTTGCTGAGTGAATTCCAGCCTCTCATTTACTTCTGATGCTTGTGCTTTGAAGGCTGAAATGTCCATCGTTGTGTTCTTTGTTAGGGTTAGTCTGGCCTGCAGTTTCTCAATAAAGTTGTCATGCTGAGTGATCAGTCCTTTGCTTGTCCGTGAACTCTGGTAGAGAAACTCAAAGTTGTCCTGTAGCTATTTAATTTTCTGCTAATCACTAGCCCTGATTTGCTCAAAGTCCTGTTCATCCTACTTCTAGTCTACTCTATAGTATATATCTCATTTTTCAATTATTCTACCAAGAGGCACTTCTGTCATAGTTGTTCGGTTAAATTGTCCACTGACCATTGATTGGCAGTGGAAAAATCCCCCAACAAACCTGCAACTTCTTTTGCAAACTCTGGACCATCATGGTCTTTCCCATCACACACCAGTCTTTTCCTTTTAGTGATAACTCCATCCTTTTGGTGAGATTCCCTCGTCACGATGGCTTTCCATTTCTTTCAAAAAAAAAAAAATGTGAGGGGGGCATATCTTTGGGAAATATAGGAGTAATATCACCTATGAAAGTAAGTTCGAAACTAGGATTTACAAAGTTGGTCTGTAGATGGGTTAATGATGTGATAGGAGAACCAATTTCAGTGGAATGTTCTTGTCTTGTTGTATTTGGGGTGCCAACAGGAGTAGCTGGTGTTGAATGAGAGACAACTTGTCCTAGATTCATGAAGGCTTCGAACTGAGCTAACACTTGTGGATCCTTCAGTCCTGATAGTGACGCCCTTATTTCATGATATACCACTTCTGGGCCTTTTGGGAATTCCTCAAATTTGTGCTTAGTGGAGGAACTTGGCTCAGATCCTATAGGTCTGGTTTCCTGTGAAGGAGGCATGAGATTTGACTCTCCATGCAATATCTTTGGTAAACTATTCGGCCCGTGTTTCTGAAAGCTGAGGAAACCAACTTGTTGGTCAAGGGGAAGATTCTAGAATCAGCTTCAGACTTCCTCATAAGATCTAACTCCCTTGAACATTTCGTCATAAGGAGAATTCTCATGGATGTATTGTTTCATGTTAAACTGAGTCAGATGATTTTTCACTATCTTGTGTGGATCATGCTTCTTGAATTCGATGTCAACTAATTTGACATCCTCCAGGGCTACGGCCTCAACTTTAGAATGATCTAAATATAATAACGTGAACATGCCAACTTTAATGGGAAAAGTTTGCTAGAAATTTTTCTAAGCTGCTTTCAGCTCCTTGCTGATACCTCCTGCCACTGTCTGGTACACCACTTCTTTGCACACTAGCCTGTTGGGTAAAAACTATGGGAGGGCATGAGGAGGAGCTAGACAACCAAATACTATGATATAGGAGACATTATCGTCAATGAACCAATATTCCATCTTGCCTAAGTTCCCCATAATCCTTTCTGAAATCCAGGGCGACGCGTGACCATAAATAACTATATGAACAAGCACTACGACATTGTGACAGATTTCGTAGAAGAAATGTTTGACGTTCTCCTCCCATAACTTTGAGTGATACAAGTGAATTGGCTCAGAACTGGTTGGGGTCCAACTCCACTTCATCAGGGGAAAAGGGGTTATGAAACAAATGGCATCCATAACATATGCCGACATGTAAAAAGGGGCGGGCTACCCTTTTGATTTTGCTGATTTATATTCAACGATTTCTTTGGCCAAATTATCCGATAGCATTTTGGCCCAGTTAAAGTTATAACCCTCGGCTACCTCATTCATGATGGCCACCCACTCAACTGAGAAATGTGTAGGATTCTTCTTTACAAATAGATGACAGAGCATCATGGCTACATACAACATATGAGCATTTGAAGACACTGTGGCGTACATACCATGAGTGTTGGCTCTAAAATTTTCAGGATGTCCCCACCAGGACCTGACTATATCATGACTGCTTCTAGCATATTGATTGCATTCCTTCCTCTCAAACTCTAGAATAAATGAGACATTGTAAGTGTATTTAGGGGTAGGGGAAATCTTGTACATTAATTGTAGGTGTTCTGGTTGGAAAGAGCCGATGGCAACCTGCTATTGGTTGATGATGCTCCTGGTTTGGATGTCAACATGTTCCAGAGCCCAGTTTGTCATATCATTGTAGGGTATGATCCTTGGCCGCACAATGATCTTATGCAGTTCCGACTGCACTACATGTCTAAGATTATATGTAAAGGACTCGTCATCTTCTTTAGTAGAGTCATCTAGATAGTTGACGATCTCATGCTCCAAAGCATCAAAAACCTGCTTCCAAGTTTTGATGGCGTCCACAACTCGCAGAGTTGCGTCTGATAAAACATCTACATTTGGATTTGACTCATCACCCGATGCATCAAGCGTTTTTGTAGCTTTTTGTGGCGCCATAATTCTTGAGGAAACATAATTAGTCTACTTGTGACAAGAGAAATATGTAATCTCTCCACTGAATAAAAAAATGCTAATTGCAAATGGTCAAAATGATTTTGAAATTCAGAGTGCTATATTTAAAAAGTCTATCGATCTTTGTATAACTCTACTGACAAAGAATTTATTAAAATTAAAGGAATTCATTACCTGGTGATCCGCAATCTTCATTTGAAATCATTAACCTTAATCAACCATAAATGTCATTAATACCTTGACGGTTCACGTTCGGGAATTTTGGATGTGACAGGGTGGAAATCTCCCGAAGCCCGAGTTCGCGGAGGAGTTAATTTTTGAGTAATCACTTTTAAATATTAATTAATCATATTTAAAACGTTGTATTAACTTTAAGTATTTCATAAGTTCGGACTTCAAAGGTTTTGAATATAACACAAGGGAAATTTTCCGAAAACTGAAATTGCGAAGTACTTAATTAACTCTTAATCAAGACTCATTAAAGCCATTAATCGTTTTATTAATCCCTTGAAAACCCTTTTTACTTTTTGTAATCGCTTTACTTCGACGCTTTGATAATTCGAGGATTGTGAAATCAAAAACTCCTGAAGAGTAATCTCTCAGAGTGACATGGCAGGGATGATGTCATTATGATGATGTGTCAAAAAAAGAGAGGTGCCACATGTTACTTGAAAACATGCGAATCATCCTACATAAATGTCAAAAATGAGTTCCACGTGTCAACTCAAGGAAATACTTTTTAAAGGACACGTGTCATATGATTCGTGTTCGTGATTTATTTAGGAAAAGTCATGAGTGGTTATCTTCGGGTTTTGGAGTTTTAGGGTTTTCGCTGTTTGGGTTTGCTGGAATACCCGAAGAACCGAGTTGTGAAGCGACCGTTGAAGGTTTTCCTTTAAAAATCATGTGGCTTGAAAAATTCAGAGATCATTAGGATCGTTAGATCAAATTAAAGAAACTCATCGACGGTAGATATTGTGAGCACCTTATTTCTAAATAACAACCAATGGATTTGATTTAAAATTAAAAGGCAACTTTCTAATTTTTTTTCTCTTTTGGGTAAATTTTTTTATTTCTAAGAGGTTAAATATAAAGAGCTCAAAATTATGCGTGTTCCAACAGAGACCATTGCTTCCTAAGGGGGGAGGATTGATCCAGGTGGATATTGGTGGCCACCCACCTATTCCAACTGACTCCTCTTGTCAATTTTTGTTCAACACATTTTTGTAATTGTGGGTTCTACACTTCTGGGGCTATTTGAAACCCCACACATTCTCTAGGTGGATACTGGTGGCCTCTTGCCTAATCCAACTGGCTTATTTTGTATGTTTTCAAGTCATCATATCTTGCTGTACTTCCAGGGCTGTTTCGGGGCCCTAAACATTGTTTTTTTGGATCGCCACAATCAAACTGTAGACGGTGTTGGCCCTTGGTTATGGAAGCAAGCGAAGATTAAGGAAGAAAAGGAAAAATGAGAATTGCGTGGAAGACACAGTGACTGTTACTGGGTTGAAGTAAGAAAAAGAACAGAAAAGATGGAGCGAATTAAGAGAAAGCAATACGTTGGATAAGGAGATCGATGATGACAGATCAACAAGGAAGATGGATCATGGACAATTCAGAAAGTGGAAAAATCCACCGTTGGATGCTTTGGAGCACCGCGCAAGAAGGAAAGAAAGACAGGCTGGAGAAGCCCTGAAAACGCGGGTCAAGTTGACCTAGGGTTTTACACACCTAGGGTTTTTGGTATCTAGTTTTTTTCCACTTAAGTCTCAACCTAATTCTGTCGGTGAGCTATTGTAATGTATAAATAGAGGTCTAAAGGACCTAGGATGGGTTGTTATTATTGTTGGTACTAAGTTGGTCGAGGATTCATTACTATTGTGTGATTGAGTGAGTAGGATTATGTGAGAGAGAAGTGTCGAGTGTGGAGGCTTCTGGTATTGTAAGATCTTCAACTGGGTGCAAAGATCAGTCCTATAGCTAGGTGCACAAGAAGGGGAGAGATAGAGAAGAGAAGAAAGAAGATCTGCTAGCTGAGAGCGCAGATAAGAACGATATGCTTCATCTTCATATACTATAAATCACAGTTCTGTGGACGTAGCCCTAGAGAGAGGGTGAACCGCATATATCTTGTGTTGTGTGTGTGATTGATGCTCTATTCTTTGTCATTTTGTATACTGTTATTACATTACTGTGTTAGATCTAATAGATAGATGTGCAGAGTAGATCTGAACTGGTAAATGATATATAAATGTTGCATTGCTCTTGTATTAGATCTACTTGGTATTCCCTTTGGTTATAGACATCTTTGTCCTGCAACCCCCCCATATCTACTTCGAGTGAGACTACATCTGCCTTGCAGGTGTTGCTAAAAGGGCCAGTAGTTAGGGCTTGTTGGTGCACTCTTGGATCTAAACACTGGGTCTGCCTCTATGCCAACAAATGGTTCCATTGTCGGGACCATAATATTCTTGAGGGAATTTCAAGGTGGTCTCCATATGTTGTCACAGGGGCAGACCTAGGGTTTAACATGACAACAACGCACCAACAAAACCCTAACTACTGACCCTTTCGAGGAAACCTGTGAAGAAAATGAAGTCTCACCCGAGGTAGAGGCAGGGGTGGTTGTAGGACTCAGATGTCTGCAACCTTTGGTGAGACACAGATATGTGATTCTGACATTTAACAGAGCACTCAGTTGTAAACATTCATCAACATTCAATTCCTGGTAACAACGTATACAAACCCTAATTACAGAGCATCGTAGTATCCAACCATATCTAGCATCTAACAACTCTTAGCATGACAAAACAAATAAGGTCTTAACAGATCGAATACTAATCATGTGTATATCAGTCAGATCAAACATCCATGTTATTAAGCACTAAACATCAACAGATCATTCATCTATATTAAATCACTAAGCACATTAACATATAAGCACATCAACACATTGCACAAAGCAGAGCAACACAACATTTACATGGTTCACCCCCCCTAGGGCTACGTCCACCAACTCTTTTTCTCTTCTATTATCTTCTGTTAATAAGTTATTTGCACAGAGCCTAAAAAACCCTACTCCGCATAGGACAGGAGATTTGCGTGCACCTCGCGAGGTTCATTGTCCATGGTTGAGGGATGATCTTTGAGTTCTTTCCCTTTGTCCTGGTTAGGTATTTGTACGGGGTGAGCATGCTGTAGTTTTTGCGATCTCTGAGGTTGAAGTCAGTGAACTTCAACGTTGTGATATTATCCCACTGTGCGTGAATTGCACGTATCCCCTTTGGAAGGTACGTAGTAACCATGGTGTACTTGAAATCTCTGGGTACACGATCACGACTTACCGTGCCGACTAGAGGCGTGATATAGTCGGGTAATATAGATGGGATCAAATTCGCATTGGCTAGTTTATCTCTGTGTTTGGTTCACTTTTCTGCTGATGGTCAGGATGATCTGGCTCAACGAGTAGTCGATGGAGAGGCTTGCAGTCCTCTCGTCAATGACGCTTGTATACCTGTATACATCGACATTGCTCTTTCGATCATGAGGTCAATGAGAACTTCCTCGACAATTTTCTCTGCCGCGCTGAACTCGTTCAACATACATGCTCGGGTTTGAAAATATCAGGGTCAAAGAGTAATCTCTTAATGCAATAGGATAGATGGAAAAATCACGATGATCAATGTCTGAAAATCAACTAATCCATGGGCTCAAATTCTTGGTCAATAAAAGTGTTCTCGGTGCGTGGTGCGACGGGATAAATAGATACTTGGTAATGAATCTCTTGCAACGGGTAAGAAGCCTTCATTAACTCAGTTCTGTTTGTTATGGTGTGGTCCCATCAGTCTGGTGGCAAGCTATCTAACCATTAATGCCTTTCTTCCCATTCGGGGCCTCAGTCGAATGGTTATATGGTCTCTAACGACTATATTACTTCGCCATGGCGAAGTGCCATGTGACGCTGTTTTGGTATTCCTGTGAAGCTCCAATTTTGTAAATTTCTTTCTGTGAAGTTCCCTCAGGAGCCTTCTGTAAATTTTCAATCTTAGCTCTCTTCTTACTTAGTTTTCTAGCCTTCTTTTCGGTGAGATTCATCTCGGAATTCCTTTTTCCATTCTGATTCTTATCTTCTTTTGGCATAGTAACTTCGCGCTGTTGAGATTCTCTCCTAGAAATCAGGGGTAATACTTCATCTGTATTTGGAATAGGTACTGTAATATTCTGTGGGTCTTCTAGTGTTCTTCCAGCTTCGACATTCCATTCTTTGGTTTTAAATAGCTTCGCTCGGTTCTCCTGTTCTTCAATCAAGTGTGCGATCCTCCTAGTCATGAAATCTTTTAGCTCTTGCTTCTTTTGTTCTAAGACTTCTTTTTCTTTCCTTCTGGCTTGATCTCTTTCAATCAAAGGTTTTCCAAGCAACATAGTAAATGGAGCACTGTCCTCAATAAATTTAACAACTTCAAATTCTTCCTTTTTCGAAGTTCCATTGGCACTCATAGATATATGGGTAAGCTTTCCACATAGGTTTATCAGCTTTCATCTGAATAATCCTATTCCTCCTAATGAAGGAATCCTAGTAGGCCTTCCTATATCTTCCAAATTTATATATGTCATGATATTCACTTGTGTTTCCTCATCCATAACACAGTTGATGTCGAAGTCTCCTATTCTTACTTCAATACATTCTTTTTATTTGAAGACCTCTAATAAACTGATATGTCAGTGATCATTCAGGGTTTCTTTCATATGTAGCAATACCTTCTCTGATTATTTCCGGGGTTCTTCCATAATCTCAGTTGCTTGACTTCTCTCGTGGTCTTCTTGTCTCATATTCATCCTTTCAAGTTGAGCAATCATTCTAGGGCAGTCCTAAACTTCATGGTCCATAGCTTTGCAACAGAGGCAACTAGGTTTTCTACCAGGGCATTCCTTAGCCAGATGTCCCAGTCTTCTACAACTGTAACAAAGGGTTAATCCTCTCTTTCTCTTAGATGATCCCCAACCTTTCCTATACGATGCACTAGGATCATAGTGGTTAACCTACAAAAATTATTTCTAGGATCCTGCATCCATTTGTTAGTCCAAACATTCTTTCTAGACATAGGTATAACATATTTTTCACTATTCTTATCAGATCTACTCATATAAAATCTTCTTTCTTCTATCAATGCCCTAGTTTCCAAGCTAGGATAAATCTTATCAAATAGGCCTAGATCCATACTTTAGAAACAAAAATTTCCACTAATCTTACTTCTATAGAACACAAAGCTTCCAGATCTAAAATTTTTCAATATTCTTACCTTTATCAGAGCACACAACGTTCATATCTTACCTCTTTTCTTCAGATCGAGCTTCTTTTCTTTAGCATAGAGATTCACAACCTGATTAGAGTACTATGCACTTAGAGCGAAAGATCTACGCACAGAGCTTTCACAATCTCATGTCGGATCTTTGCACAAAACTTCTTCTTTCTCAGTTCCCAGCAATCATAATTTCAGGTCCTGGAAACATAACCATTTGTTGGCACAGGCTTAGACCCAGGGTTCAACACTACAACAGTTGACTAACAAAACCCTAACTACTGACCCTTTTGGAGACACCTACGAAGTATATGAAGTCTCACCCGAGGTAGAGGCAAGGGTGGTTGCAAGAGTTAGATGTCTGCAACCTTAGCTGGGACACGGATATATGATTCTGACATTTAACAAAGCACTCAGCAGTAAACATTCATCAACATTCAATTCTTGGTAACAACACATACAAACCCTAATTACAGAGCATCACAATATCCAACCAGATCTAGCATCTAACAACTCTTAGCATGATGAAATAGATCAGGTCTTAACAGATCTAATACTAAGCATGTGTATATCAGTTAGATCGAACATCCATGTTATTAAGCACTAAGCACTAAGCATCAATAGATCATTCATTTATATTAAAGCACTAAGCACATTAACATATAAGCACATAAATACATTGCACAAAGCAGAGAAACACAACATATACGTGGTTCACCCCCCCCCCTAGGGCTACATCCACCAACTCTTCTTCTCTTCTATTATCGTCTGTTAATTAGTTACATGCACAGAGCCTCAAAACCCTACTCCGCATAGGATAGGAGATCTGTGTGCATCTCTCCATATCCTCCTTCCCCGAGCTAGGTTACAACACTAAGCCTTCTACAATAACTTGCACTCAGCTCTTCAAGCTTCATAGAGTGTGCACAAATCACTTACAATCCTTCGATCACATAGATCGATCACTAGCACTTAGCACCTTGGCCTAACATCACATAGATGCCTTCCCTTACATTTCCTAGACATCTATTTACACTTTACAAAATAGGCCTAAACATGGGTAAACCCATGGGCCGACATCCCATACCCATTACATAATCCCAAACCGTAAAAAGGACCCAAAAATGAGCTGAGATCCTGCGATCTCTGCTTCGTATTGCGCTCTGTCTTCGATAGGCTGTCGAAGTCCCAAAATAGTTCAAACTTGACCAAGGATCTCCTAAAACTTGGTCAAGGGCCAACACCATCAAAGACAAAGATTCAGAAGAGGATAAAGGATCAAGAAAAGGACTTCGCTGAATCCCAAAATAAGAACCCTAATCTTAGTACAGAAGATTGGTTGGAGAGATATATCTTTACTGATATACATGAGATTTTCTTTGGAGGGATTCATAAGGAGCTATACGAGTGGTTAGCTAGGCTAGCAGATACCCAGTTTGAGATCAGAGCTAGGCCACCTGTGGGTTGGACATTGACTTTGATTAAGAGGGTCAAGAGAGTTGATAACACAGTTTCAGGAGCAGTAGATCACTAGTTTGATAGTACCATTGGAGGGTATATCACCGAGTTTTCTATTGACAGAGTATGATCGTATAACCAAGAAGAGAGATACTTCTTTAAGGGACCTAGAGGAAAATTTTTACATTTTTTGAAGTTGAAGATCAAGATGCTATTGCATGAGAAGAACATCTTGAAGATACAATAGTATGCTAAATTGAAGAGCTAATGTTCAAGAACTCAGACAATGACAACGACACAGAGGCTGGACATATGTGCAGTGGGAGAGTGTTCATAGAAGTTCCTCTTGCAAACTTGTTTAAGAAGAACTATAGGGACGAGGGTTTCTACAGTGGAGAAGAGGAAGATATGACTGATGAAGAGCATTTAGAGTCCATTGGGCTAGAGGAAGGGAAAACTGAAGAACCTCACTAGGAAGAGCCAAAAGCTTCAGGAACTGCGCAGATTGTTGAAGTAAGTACTATTACTCCTCCCGTTGATTCAACAATGTTAAGAAATCAAAGTAATCCAAGTCACCTGATAATTTAGAGCATTTCCACTAGTATCCCAACACCTACTTAGTCAGGAAACCTAGGAAGATCTGTGGAAGATGAGATGAGGTTACCCACCTTCAAAGGAGATGGATCTGAAGATCCTAATCAACACTGGTTTCTCTGCAAATCCGTATGGAGTATTAAGAACATCACCGACGAAGCTGTCAAACGAGCTTAGTTTAGTACTACCCTAAGAGACCACACACTTAGTTGGTACATGAAGTTTATTAAGGGAATTGCCCAGCCTAAACCACTGAATGAGATCAATAATGCACTGATTGTTGAGTTCAAGAAACCCAAGTCGGAGTCACAGTGCATTACAAAACTAAAAGAAATCAAGTAGAGAATAGATGAACCAGTATGGGAGTTTGATCAGAGGTTAAAAACCTTGACGGGCCACTAGAGTTTCCAGATCCCAGACGATCACAAGAAGGAATGGTTCATTGCTACTGTCTTACCACTTATTAGAGTTCCTCTAATGCAACAGAAGATTGCTTCATAGGCTGAGGCACTAGAGATCACCATGAATCTAGAATCAACCCCTATGGAAGAATCTAGCTCAGGTATGAGTCAAATCTTGAGTCTACTAACTAGTTTGTCTCTGCAGGTCAAAGATATGAAGAAAGACAAGGGAAAAGACAAAAGGGAAGATATTTGGTGTGTCAGATGTGTTAGCATTGTGTAAATTTTGTCCGACCGAATAGACAAACGACAGAGGTAACTATTTCAACCAGCTTTAGAGATGAGACACTAGCCTGCTCAACTCAGAGAGGGATATCTCATGTCACTTGATATATCTGTGGCAAATCGGTGGCTAGATTTGATTTGTTTTGGGGGGTTTTCATAAAGTTGTTGGCCAAGAAGAGGAGGGAAATTTTAGGGATATGGAGTCAAATTTTGAAATTGAATGAAAACATTGACTGTCTTGTAGAAATATCCAGAGGATAAAGGCTAAATGAGGCAATGAATTTGAGTTATAACTTGAATTTAATTAGAGTTGTAAGAGGAGAGAGAAACAAATAACTACATAAGAGCATTACATGAATGAATTCTGAATTAGCTAAGAAGAAACATACACAATTTAAATTGCTTAAACCAAGAGCATCAAATGATGAATTTTGGGCCTCTAACTCTTCAATTTAAAGAGCAGACAGTGTAAATGGAATTAAAGAAACACAGGAAATACATGCAATGAGGGAAGACAAAACTCATATCACCACCATTATAATCTTTTCATAGAGACTTCAAAGCTACTACATATGTATTCAAGTCAACCCCCAAAAATTACCAAAGTCTTCCTGCACAGAGGGCAGGCTCCTCTTTTTTCCATGCCTTTCATATCCTCGAGATAACACATATATAGGGGAATTACTTATGGGATTCAAAACGTTTAGACTTCCCCATAATTCTAAAAATAGAGATAAGTTACAAAAAATGAGTGATTTAAAATAACAATTATCCTATTTTAAAGGGACCGTTACGAACAGGTCTGTCATATACCGGGCCCCTTTCTTCGACCGCCATCTGTGAAAAATTTGCTAGAATGTACTTAATCCTACTTGAGAATTCATTTCATCTTGGTGATTTCCTCTTTCAGAGTGCTCAACCAAGTGAGTTGATTTTCTCCGACGCTTTCCATCGTCTCAGCTCTAATTTCTGTTCTCTGTCGTTTCCTTCGCTTCTTCTTCATTGTTTGCTTGTAGGTTTCGTCTGTGTGTTCATTGATGACTAGGTCCCTCCTAACAAGGTTTAATCTAACCCCTGACTCTGATTCAGTTGCGAGCTCTGTATGGAATTTTGTTGCTAATATCCGCGCAACCCACCTTTCTTTCTCACTTATTGGTAATCTTGACACATTAGTTGAGAACCCCATTGTACTGGACACTGTTCTATTGACAGTATCCATATCTTCCAACCTTGCAGAGGCCATGATTTTGTCTCCCTTAATTATATAGAACTCGAGAAATCGATCCAGATCGAGATTACTCCACTTATGCATGGGACGATGATTTCTTGGAGTAGGATAAAGCTACCCATTTTTGAAGATCGATAGTCCTTGAATCCTAATCATGAATTAATGACATGGTATGTTGGTTTTCCACGCTTCATCAATCTATTTCGAATGATGAAATTTTGAGTTAGTTATACGACAACGTTTGCTTGACATGCCGGACGGGAAATACCTGAACCAACGATGTGAGGTGATTTGACTAACTGTCACGCCCCCCACAAGTTGTTGATTCGACACATTAAACCACATGACATCAGGGCTATTGAGAAAATGGTTTCAGGCAAACTTCTTTTCTCCCGGATGCACTTCTAAAGGCTCCACACTTCCACTATTAAAACTACAATGGTTTTCCTCGGTCCACCCTCACATAATTAAGTTCCGCGCTAGTTCACCGTCCAATATGGGCCTCAATCATCGATCTAGGTTGCTTCAAGATCAACGGTTCGTAAGACTCCTTCCTTCACCCTTCCACCATATTTGTGCATATTACCGCCACATACGACCCAAACCTTCAAATAACGCCATGTCTCTACACTTATTTAGTCACCTGCTAAATTCAAACTCAGATTTGAAGCATGATCATCATGGTGATAACAAGATGCAAATAAAAAGTCCATGAAAAGGAGCACTACCCCCTATTCCATGAATACTTGGCCTGGAGCTCCGAGCCCCTTGAAGCAAGTTACCCTACCATGGTGCGAGGTATGTAGAAATAGACATTGCCCTGGTGAATGCTATTACATGCAAAAGTATGTTCAAACACCCGCAAATTTGTATTGCACATTCTATAAGTCCATGGGGCATGATGATAGGGATTGTAGGGCTTATGAACTCATGCACGAAAGGTCAAAGGATATATACAAAATACAAGGTGAAGTACAACAAGAAGGAAACACTATGCAGTATAACTCCCCTGGGAGAGGAAACTTCAACCCTCGTGGTGGATTCTGAGGAAGAGGAAGAGGAGGAGGTATGGGTCGAGGTTGAGGATAGATAAACTGTTATAACTGCACATAGCCAAGACACTTGGCAAGGGACCGTCAGAACCCTTGTACCACTTGCAGCTATTGCAACTCCTTTGATCATGTTATTGAGGAATGTCCGACATTGCTGGCTAAACTTCAGGAGAGACGAGGACCTCAGCATAACCCACAAATACAATTAATAAAAGTATAACCTCATGGAGAAGACCCTAGAGTGGCTATTATCACTCGAGGAGGCGTTGTTATAGGAGAAGACAAAATGATCCAAGGAAAGACGACAGAAGAATCAGGAGTCATGGAAGCTGCAAAGAAGACACAAACTTTTGATGCAAAGAAAGAAAAATAAATGTTTGAGCAGGCAAGAAGAGAATTCAGGGGAGACTAAGGTTCTTCATTGAAGATACGACCAAAAGTAAGAGAATGTGGAATTCCTCTGGCATTTGATCATTTTTCTTCGCCCAAATATGGAAAAGAGGCAAACAAACTTGTCGGTTTCTTGTATACGTTTATAGAGCTGATTAAAGATGAGAAAGCCATACAAGAACTGCAAAATTTGTTCAGACAATATGAGATAGGAAGGGTAGATCCTTTATTGAATAAAGAAGTACATCAACTATCTAGGAGGAGAAGGAAAAATAAGGAACTACACATGAATGATCAAATTGGAGAGTATGATATAGACTATGTGGTCCTCAACTTAGGGTCAGAGGTCAATGTCATGATGAAGAAAACCTGGGCACTGATGGGAAAAAATAAGTTGATCTATTCCCCTATCAGACTTAGGATGGCTAATCAACAAGCTGTAAGCCCCTTTGGAAGATTGGAACATGTCCCTGTGGACATCCACGGAGTGAGGACATTTACAGACTTCGAGGTAATTGAGATAGTTGTTGATAGCTGTCCTTACCCTGCACTTTTAGGAATTGATTGGGATTTCAATAATTCCACTGTGGTCGATTTAAATAAAATATGAATGACATTTGAAGGAGATGGTCTTAGGGTCATTGCACCTTTAGATACCGATGAAGGTCAGCGATACACATAGCCCATAAGAGAAGAAGACCGCGCATATGAACTGGAAAACATATACAAATTAACAACCAAACAACAGGATTACATTAATCCTACAACTGATGGAAATTTGAGCTAGCGAAGTGACAACACATGTTCATCATATTCAGAAGAAGCATTGGATAACTGGCAGGACAAAATGTATGAAGCATCTACAAGGAGATGCGCTAGATTAACCAGAGAAGCACGCTGGATTGGCACAACAGTAAGTAACTTACCCACCTTTGATGATCTGAATCGTTTAGAAACCTTCTTGTCAAACTTTGAAGAAAGTGTACCAACCCAACAACAATTTCTAGCAATGGATGAGACCCTGAAAGCCACACCAACAAGATGGTGGGGGACACAAAACAACAACATTACAGAATGGGTACAATGTCATACTCTGATGATAGTGTGGTTCTCGACACAAGTAGAAGGATGCAAAGTTAGATACACAGGTCAGAGCTATCTGAAGGACCATGTGCAAAGTTGCGAGGAAGCATGGAGAAATATTCCTCAAGAGAAGTGGGTGCACAAATTTTCCAACACGTTGGACACAACCCCTATCAACTGGTACCTTCAAGTAGAGCTGTGCCTCTATTGGACAACTGAGAGGGGGGGGTGAATCAATTGTTACTGTGCTTAAAGAATTATGTTTTTTTTAAAATCTTTACAAGGCACTCAATGATGATCACAATAATGCAGAGAGATAAACAAAGGCACATTCAACATCAGTCACACACATGTGATACATAGAGACAAATATTTCCTGAGGAAACCCATAAAGGGTAAAAACCTCTTTTTATTTATATGATAAATAATAGTTACATTCTTTACATTATCATACACATGTGAACCAACTCATAACGAGGATACAACCTCTGTTTTGCAAGCTGTAACTTGCTGAGAGAACCAACTCTCTGTTTTCTCTAGCACCCACTAGAAGGAAGCACCAACTCCCTGGTTTCTCTAACACCAACTAGAAGGAAGAACCAACTCCCTGATTGTTTCCAGCACCAACTGGATGGAAGTACCAACTTCCAATCATACAGGCACCAACCTGTATAACAGAGAACAAGATTTCTCCCTTGCACCACCCTGCCACCCTGGTTTCTCTGGATGCAACCAGATGGAAGCTACAACTCCCTGTGTTCAAGCACCCACTTGAACCTATGACGACACCAGTCCTCCCTAGCACCTCCCTTCCACACCGAAATAAAAAAAAACTTTGCTATAGAAACTTATTACAGTGATATGACGTTCAACAATGGCTTACCAGACTCATCACTGTTCTGCTGCATTTCGTTGCTCTGTCTACCTCATCGCCTTTCTGCACACATCACTTGCGCTATCTGTTCTTCTGCGTTTTATGCTCTGTGTGCCATGTCCATTCACTGCACAGTTCCTCTTCTGTTCAATTCAACTGCTGCACTCCCCTCCTTCTTCACACATGAATCACCTTCAATAACAACAACCACAACATACTCCGACAACAACAACAACAACCACCCAATCTCTTCTCTGTACCATGTATTTATAGCTTCTGTGCACCTTGTGCATGCAATATTCGCAATGCCTCTGCATGCTGACTCTGCGCCGTTATCCTCCACCTCTCGAGTTCTCTGTCTGATCATCATTGTGACTCTTCATCTTCTCTGGTGGTTCGCCCTGTGTTTCCAACATCACTGTATGTTATACTGAGATTCCTCAGCCTCTCTGGCAGTTTGAGACTCTTCATCTTCTCTGTGATAGTCGAACTCACCTTCTCTGTTTCAGTTACATGCCTCAATGCTCATCAGCTATCAATCACCTCCATGAACATCTTCATTCCTCTCAGAGACTCTTCACCTCCTCTATCAGTCATCCCGAAGTGTCTTCGCATCCTCTGGTAGAAACCATCAATGGTTTCTAGTAGTTTCACTGTGTCGTGCAACAATAGCCCTCAGATCTCCTTCAGGTTAATCTACGCCGTTGGATGAGATTTATTAATCTTGCCTTCAAACTAGGTTTTGGCATTTTGGCATTCCTGTTGCATTGTGTTCTTGCCTCTCCAAGTCACGATCCCCGAAACTCCTATATGGAGTTACATCTACGGTCCAGATCCACGCTTGATTTAACAGTTGTGATTGAATCGCCATATCGCATATCGCAATTTTGGCATTCTTATTTCCTTGTTTTCTATTTCTCTTGATGTCGCGATCCATGAAACTCTGATATGGAGTTGTGTCAATGGTCCAGATCTGATCTCTATTCAACGGTTGCGATTAAATCGCGATTTCAACATCCTTGATGTTCAGTGTTTTTGTCACTTCAAAGTTCCGATCCCTGATACTCCATAAAGAAATCAGATCAACGGTCCAGGTCACTTTTTAACTTTAACAGTTGCGATTAAATCGTGAATTCGCATATCGCGAAATCGGGGTTCCTGATGTCAATAATCTTTGTCATGTACAACTCTCGATCCCTGATGCCTCTCCATTAAGTGGAATCAACGGTCCATATCAAAGCTTGATCTGACGGCTTAGATTACATCGTGATTTTTCATATCGAGAAATCATAATTTTTGTTGCATTGTTTCTTTGACATTTCCAAAACGCGATCCTCGAAACTCTGATAGGGAGTCGGAACAATATTCCACATAACCCCCTGAGATGGATAGTCCTCCTGTTTCCGGGATTTGTGATCCCTCTACTCCTTGCACTTTTAAAGATCGTGCAGGTTTTCCTCGATCCAACGGTGGTCGGACCCTGCGCTCAGGGCTGACGCCTCTAACTTCAATTAGCCCTCCAGCTGAGCTCGTGGTCCACGTGACCTCCCCTTATATGACCGCAGCCAAACCTCCTCCTCGGGGTTTCGGACTTTCCAATGCCGCAATGCATTGGCTCATGAGATTCCTGATATGTGAAATCCCGATGAGTCAACCCTCCTTTCGGGATTTCACCTTGGCTTTTCCCGATGGTAAACATTGTGCAGCTCCTGTCCGATCTGACGGCTGACGAGATTTATGAATGAGATCCAATAGCTCTCAATCTCTCCCTTTTGTAGGCTTCTCCTGAGATCCTCTTGGACATAGAAACCAACGGTCCAGATATTTCTTCTTCAGCCGATTTGACGATGACTGTGCTCCCTCCTGATCTTTGCACACTTTCCTCCCAACCTTGGGAGAATTACAAGTTCTCAATGGCCTCGACCTTTGTCTTCCTTCTCCTCTGCGAACTCCTGTATCTTGAGCTTTGCTGCGTGTGTTCTCCTTGATGTTGTTCCTCCTGAGCTTTCACTTCTAAATCCCCAAGGGATTCTTGGACTTCTGCACCTCTACAGAGTCTTCACATGCACACTCTGATCCAACCATCTTCACTATTGTACTTTCCATCAATGACAAGCATACGCTACCTGTCAAACATTTGCCAACAACCTCATCACTATAGATTGGGAAGGTATGACTCAAAACTTTGTTACCACCTTTTTATTCGAAAGCCAATATCCTATAGTAGATCAAGAATTATAGGTTGTAAGACATAAAGTGTTAGAGGAGGCACCCAACCTCCCTTTGGAAAAATAAGAGGATGAATGGACTACACCTCTAAAGAAACTGCAAGGCTATTACAATATCAATACTGATGAAGATGATGATCTTAGGAAGGTGAACATCGCAGAAACAGAAGGCCAGAGAGATGTGGAAGGACTAGGAGTTGGACTACCATTTATTGGACAATCGATCAAGATCAAGAAATTCAATATTGGAACAGAGCAAACACCAAAGCTTGCAAATGTTGGAGATTATTGGGATGCTTCCACTATTGACAAGATCACAAAATTGCTACATGAGTATCATGACTTGTTTCCAATCAAGTTCACTGATATGAAATGCATTAAAGGGACTATGGGAGAGATGCGGATCCCTTTGAAACCAGATGCAAGACCAATCAAACAGAGACCCTATAGATTGAACCCTAAATATAAGGAGAAAGTGAAGATTGAGCTCGACAGAATGTTGGAAGCAGGGATTATAGAACCTGTCGAAGAATCAGAATGTATTATCCCTATGGTGTTACAAGACAAGAATACAGGAGAGATTAGGATTTGCATAGATCTCAGGAAGCTGAACGATGCCTGTTTGCATGACCCCTTCCCTACACCATTCACTGACGAAGTGTTAGATAATGTAGGAGGCCAGGAGGTGTGTTCTTTTACAGATGGATTTTCAGGATACCATCAGATCCAGATTGCCAAGGAAGATCACCATAAGACCACCTTTGAAAAAGAATGGGGATCCTACCAATATACAGTAATGCCGTTTGGATTGAAGAATTCCCCAGCCATCTTTTCCAGGGTGGTGGTCAAAGCATTCAAAGAGTTTCTACACAAGTTTCTCGAAGTATACTTTGATGATTGGACTGTCTTTAGTTTATTTAAAAATCATATCGAATGTTTAATGCTAATGTTGGACAAGTGCAGGCAGTGTCAGATTCCCTTAAACTTGAAGAAGTGCATTTTCTTTTCACCATTTGGAGTGCTGTTAGGCCATATTGTATGCAAGCAGGGATTGCTAGTAGATCCATCTAAAATTGCCATCATAGTTGATCTAACCCCTCCTACTTCATTCAAGTAGCTGTGCACTGCACTGGGACACACTGGATATTGCAGGAAGTTCATTAAAGGCTATGCCCAGATTACGACACCCATGGAGAAGCTTTTGAAGAAAGACTGTCAATTTCATTGGACAAAAGAATGCCAACAGATCTTCGACACGCTGAAACATAAAATGGTTACTGTGTCTATTCTTGTTTTCCCAGATTGGAGCAAGGAATTTCATGTGCATGTTGATGCATCTTCCATTGCATTAGGAGATGTGTTATCACAACCCTGAACATGAGGCACCAACCACCCGTTAGCCTTTGCTAGAAGGAAGCTATCAACAACAGAGATCAATTACACCACTACAGAAAAAGAAGGGCTAGCCATGGTGTATGTGCTGTAGAATTTTCACCACTACTTATTGGGAGGACATTTTAAAATGTTCACTGATCACTCGCACTGAAATACCTATTCAACAAGCCAGTGTTGGGGGGAGAATATGTAGATGGATTCTGCTATTTCAGGAATATGATTTTGATATCGTGGTTAAGCCAGGAAGAATGAACAAAGGCCCCGACCACTTGTCGAGGTTGGAGCATGGAGAAGATACTACTAGTTTGGAGGATACACTGTTGGATGCACAATTTCTATCCATTAGAAATATTGATGACCACTTTGCTGAAATAGTCCAGTTCTTGTCAACAGGAATGGCACCTAGTGAATATACAATCACCCAGAAGAAAAAGCTAGTAGTGCGCGCTGCAGACTTTTCACTTATAGCTAGACATCTATACAATATGGGACCTGATGAGATACTAAGGAGGTGCGTTATAGAGATAGAGCGACTGGTGATCCTCACCGAAGATCATGAAGGCATCACAGGAGGACACTACGCAGGGAAGGCAACTGTGCAGAAGGTTCTTAGAGCCGGCCTTTGGTGACCTACCTTACATAGAGATGCTAAGGACTATTACATAGCCTGCAATGTATGTCAAAGAGTTGGAAAACCATCCAAAAGAGATGAAATGCTGTTAGCACCATAAATGGCCCTACAAGCATTTGAGAAATGGTCCATTGACTTCATGGGACCTATTAACCCACCAGGGAAGCGCACAGGAGAAAGCTACATAATCACTGCGACATAGTACTTGACCAGATGGGTTGAAGCAAGAGAAATTAAGGAATATAGTGCCACTACAACTGTGTGCTTCATATTCACTACTACATATTGAAAATTTTGCGACGACCACTTGCGATGAAAGTACTCTTTTGTCGCAACATGCAAGAGAAAAAGTTCAAGTTTTTTAAATCCATCCCGTATTCATCGCAATCTCAACGCAGGTAGTTTGACCAAATTATTATGGTCAATGTTCATCACAAGAGCGATGACTATACTTTGTCTGTCACAAGAGCGACGTATTACTTAACCTTAAAATTGACCGTTAAAAATGACCTAAAATAAATAGGTAAAAAAAAAATATTTTGAGGTCACTGTCGTCGCAATTGTGACTATAGGACCTAAAATTGCACTATAAATATTTGACGATTTAAAGATGTTGCGACAATCTTGCTATAATAATGACGGTTCCAAAAGGGTATTTTTGTGTGGAATAATGTCGCAGAATGTTATTAGAGGTGGGGAAAAAAGTAAAGCAGGTGAAGAGGGTGATGGTAGATGTTATTGCCCTTGTAAAAGATGTTTCCTCAGACATCCCGTAAGAATTTTAATTGCAACAACTACAAAACATTGTAGGAAATATGGTCACATTGATGGCAAATCGAATGAATATCGTCCTGTGGTAATTAGCTATATATTCAGTATCTTTTTTTATTTTGTCAATTTTATATAAAATTCTATATATATGTATATATATTGTTTGAATTCTTGTTATAGTATACACTAATTTTGCATGATTGTTTGTAATTATAAAGTTAGAGTTGCCCTCTAACTTTCCGCAGAATATTGCATCAAGTATTAGTAGAAATGATGTTGTACAAGCTGAGGAACATCATCATGACCAAGCAAATGAGGATCTCATGGAAGAATATGATGGGACAAATCAAGTTAATGATCCCATGGAAGAAGATGATGGGACAAATAAAATGATCCAAGATTTGTTTTCGCAGCCGGATGAGGATGGGGAAAATCCTGGTATTTATGATGAACCTCTATTAGAAAAGGCAAATAAACGACTTTATGAAGGATCAAGAGAAAATTTTCTCTCTGCTACATTGTTGCTAGTGAACTTAAAGGTTATGAATAATTTGTCGAACACTTGTATGACATAGATAATAAGGTATGTAATATGTTTCATATCATACTATACATAAATGCTGATTTTTTTTTATTTGTTTTTAGTGTTAATTAATGTGTAAAATAAGAATGCAATTTTTACGATTAATATTCTTACATTAACTAGTTGTTTGTTATGTTGTAGATTGTTAGGTGAATTTTTGTTACCATCGTCAAATATTTCACCTTGCACATATCGAGGTTTGCATGCCATTATGAAAGACATTGGAATGGATTATCAAACTATAGATGCATGTCCTAATGACCATATTATACATTATGGACAACATGCTTCGAAAACCAAATGTTCCCAATGTCTTATCAATATATATTGAACCGATCAAGTAACAAAAAGGGTGCCTCGAAAGGTTCTTCATCATATTCCCATAATTCCACGTTTGCAGCGATTGTTCAGGGGTGAAAGCACAACACAATTTATGGATTACCATGCACGTAACAGAAGTGGAGATGATCTTCGAATGAATGCCGATGGTTCTACATTTAGGGAAATTGAGGAAAAATGGGAAGATTTCAAAGATGAACCTCGTAATGTTAGGCTTTCATTGGCAGCTGACGGTGTTAATCCATTCAGAGAGCTTAGGTCTATTTAGTCAATGTGGCCTATTTTTGTTATCAAAAATAACATTTCTCCTTGGATGCCAATAAAGAGGGAGCACATAATGTTGACATTGATTGTTCCAGGTATTTGTTTACATTAATTTTTTGAATTTAACATTTTCTTTTGTTTCAATTTTTGCATATCTTTTGTTTATTTATTTAATTATAT
>ML776887.1:1177549-1194866 GCA_009831015.1 Picea engelmannii
GTTTCACTGAAAATAACTCTTTAACCAAAAATATCATAGATCTCCCATATTTTTGTAAATTGTATCTGTTGAAGGCAATAGATTTTGATGTTTGTTTGAACAAAATGACACTTGTTATGGGAGAGCCTCGAGGAAGTCTCGAAGTATGTGTATACATTGCGAACTTTTTTTCACAAAATTAGGATAATATGGAGAAGATTGGCCATACTCATATAGTTGTCATGTCTAGAGAATTGCAAAATCAAAATTTTTGTTGAGTCCTATACTGTATACTAGGAAAATTGTTAACAATAGTGATGCATTACGATCCATTTGCTGGTTTAAAACATGTTCACATTTTCTTCTTTTATTGGTTAGTTTGGTTGTGGATGTGACGCAGGCGCGCCACCCAGGGCACGTCCGCTCACAGGACCTTCTCTTCTTACTTGGCCCGAAGAATTGAAAAGCTCTTCTAATTCCCTATTGGGAATTTTCCACACCCACAACAACTCTCCAACTGACCTCCCTTAACGATTGAGAAATCAGTGCTGCCCTCTTTTCTTTGTGATCGGGGTTCCCGTTATTGGGATCTTGACACCAATGATGTTCTGGTAACTTGGATCACCGATCCCCGATCTCCGATGCGCTCCTTTGTTGCCTTAGCCCCACCTGGCTAAGCCTTCAGTCTACGCGACCACTCTCTATAAGACCTCAGCCTTATATCCCTTTTATCGGGGTTTCTGACTTCAAATTTCCGATGCTCCTCAAATTCTCGTTAGCCCTCTAGGGTAAGCTCCTGGGTCCATGTGACCTCTCCTTATATGACCGCATTCATATCCCTCATCAGAGTTTCAGAGTTTCCGATGTCAAAATACAATTGTCCCCAGGACTTGCGATTCCCCGAATCCCGACGCGCCTTTTTCACGATAGCCCTCCTGGCTATAGGCCTTGGCTCATATTACCGTTAACCCGTGACCATGATCTTATCCCCGTCGGGGATACGGGGTTTCAAATGCTACAAAACCACTTACCTTTGGGATTCCTGATTCTCCATTAGGCTGACAACTGGCTTCCAATACGACGCCTCCCTCCTTTCTGACATGCTGACAGCTGGCTGCACGACTACACCTTCCTCCTCGTCGGGGTTTCGCGGTTTGCGAAACCAAAGTGCATAAACACTTTGTCACTGGGATCCCCGATATCCCGATGGCCTCAAACACTGATGGATGAATCCTTGTCGGGACTTTTCCCAATGACGCCGATTTCTTCCACGCGTCCTTTCTGATGAACGGTCCCTATTTCTCCGGGGTTTCAGGACTTGTAATGTCTCAACTTCCTTGTCCTCAGGAACTCTGATTTCTCGACGCCGGATATCCCGACTCTCCTCGGATTCCTGACACCTGTCCTCCCGAACGGACGATTCAGATTATGCCGGGTTTTTCACTATGAACTTTTCCCGACCTTCTGTCCACAGAACTTCTGACTTCCCGAACTCCTGATGCCTTGATCTCCGCCACATGTCCAATTGTCGGATGGCTCCGATATTCCCGGGACTTCAGGGTTTCAAATATCGAAAAACATTCAACCACGGGATTTCCGATCCTTCAAATCCCAATGGTAACCCTCATGCAACTTCTGTCAGATCCAACGACTGACAGGTAACTAATCCACGATCCAACGCTCACGACTCTTGGAGCTTAACTCCCAATGCAACCGTAACCTCCTTTTCTCCTTTGGTAGATCCAGCGGTTGATGGGTTTTGTCAATCTCCTCTGCAAGATCCTAACCGTCCACCTCCCTCTTGGATATCTTCTACGAGTGAACCCAGTACTTCTCTATGAAAACTGGTCCTTCTGCACGTAACTTTGTAGCACCTATTCAATCACTTTATGCACAGACTCTCTGTGATTCTTCTCAACGGATTTGAGAGCCTTATCCCTCCTGAGCTTTCTCACCCTTTCAACCTCAAAGAGGTTCTTTGCACGCACTCCTTGCGGCAGTTCTCAAACACTTCCAAGTGTTGAGTTCCTTTGACTCTGCGCACACCTACAACAACAGTCCTTCAATACTTCGCTTAGATTCACGACTGAGACTCTCCTTAGCCTGTGCACTCCTTGCACAACTAGTGTTACTCATTCTCACTTCTGAGAATGAGAGTTAAACTATCTGAGCCTTCTGTCAACGCACTCCTTGCGGACGACTTCAACTGCACTCCTTGCAGGAATCCTTGCTCAAATGGTAAAACAATTGAAACTCATTCCTTCTATTTCCTTTCAGATTTCAATCTCAACACATGAAATCATATACACAGCATAATAGCAAATGCATAACAAGAAGTAAATAATCATGAACATATCATTCATCACACATACACAGAGAACAAACACAACTCCATGAATTTGAATTAAACTCTTCTATTAATCCAAATGACTGTACATGGGTGTTCTTCTACACAGTTCTCTGCTTCTCTTCTCTATGCTCTTGAGTCTTCTAATTCTTCCCTGAATTATTTTACAATGCACAATGAGGGTGTCTATATCCGTTTTCCCTCCTTTCTTCTAAAACTGTCTAATCTAGTATTCAATTCTACCTACTTACATTCATTACTATAAATGCCTCCATCTACTTCAGACGAGAGCGCGACGCTCAAGGTCTGAATACATTATACCAAGGTGCCTTCATTAAATGATCTCATTTATGCTTGGTGCATCAACTTCAAGGGAAATTTCAAAATTTTGGGCTGGCGTGTGCCCAACTATCCTTTTTCTTCTGCACTGGCTCGCTTGTCTCGGGATATGCTCCTGCATCATACTCCTTCGCTTGAAAATTTGCATGGGCTCCTGCCCATGAGATCCTGCATGGTATGTCCATGCTTTAGAATCTATGCTTCAGTCTCCCAGCTGGCATCTTCAACTGGATGGCCCTTCCACTCTACCAAATATTCAAAATATTCTTTCCTTCTGGTTTTCTTACCCACTCGTTTATTCAGTATCTGTTCCATCTGTGGCTTCCCTGCAACTAGCATGTTCTTTTGCCACTGAACCTCTGCATGTTCATCACTTGTTCCTGCTTCCTCAAGCTTGTATGGGTATAAATCCGAGACATTGAATATCAGAGATATTCCGATCCCATCCGGTAATTCAATCTCGTAAGCATTCTGTCCCATTTTCTTCAAGACCTTGCATGGTCCGATTTTCTTCATCTTCAATTTATTATACGTCCCTCTCGGGAACCTTTCCTTCCTCAGATGTGCCAGAACCAAATCACCAACCTTGAACTGAAGTTGTCTTCTATGCTGATCGGCTCTGCGCTTATATTCTTGGCTTGATTTCAGCAACCGCTCCTTCACCTCGCTGTGAAGTTCTTTCATTGCCTCAACAATTTCTTCTGCACTAGCGCTCCTAGTAGCAGTCTGTTCTGAATCTCTCAATTCAGAAACTCCTTTCAGTTGTGTGCCATATACAATCTGGAATGGACTCTGCCCTGTGCTCCTGTTAACAGAGTCATTGTAAGCAAACTCTGCTTGCGGCAATATATTGTCCCAACTGCTATGGTGCTCTGTCACCAAGCTTCTCAACAAGTCTCCCAGACTTCTGTTCACCACTTCTGTTTGTCCATCCATCTGAGGATGATAAGCTGAACTAAAAAACAAGTTAGTCCCCAGCTTCTTCCATAATTTTCTCCAAAAGTGTCCTAAGAACTTTGTGTCTCTGTCCGGAACTATGCTTTTCGGCAATCCATGAAGTCGAATGACCTCCTTGAAGAACATATTTGCGATGTGAGTCGCATCACTGGTCTTCTGGCATGGGATAAAATGTGCCATCTTGGAAAACCTATCCACTACCACAAAGATGGAGTCAACATCCCTTTGTGTCTTTGGTAACCCCAATACAAAATCCATACTTATCGCCTCCCATGGCTTGTCTGGTATGGGCAATCGCTAATAAAATCCCGCATTCTGTTTCCTTCCTTTTGAATGCTAGCAAATCCGACATCTGTCAACAAATCTCTTGACATGCACTCGCATCCCTGGAAAAAAGTATGACTCGCTTAGCTTTGCAAATGTTTTGTCATGGCCAAAGTGTCCTGCTAACCCACCACTGTGTTTCTCTTTTAACAAGTTCTCCCTCATGGAGCATTTCAGAATACACAATTGATTGCCTTGGAACAACAATCCTTCCTGGATCATGTACTCTATCCACTAGCTTCTGTCTATGAGAACTGGGTTCTCAGCTGCTTCATACGCTTCCTTAAAATCCTGATCATCTGCATACATGTTCCTGAGATCATCAAATCCTAACGTCTTGACTTTGAACTCCTGCAACAACAAACACTTCCTGCTCAAAGCATCAACCACTTTGTTAGCAGTACTAGAAATATGCTTAATTACAAAGGTGAAATTCTGCATGTATTCAACCCACTTAACATGTCTCTAATTCAATTTCTCCTGTTGAGTCACAAATTGTAATGCATGGTTATCACTATATAAAACAAATTCCTTTGGAATCAAATAGTGCCTCCATTTATTCAATGCCTGTATGATGGCATAAAATTCCTTATCATACGTGGAGTATTTTTTTTTTTCCTCATTCAGCTTTTCGCTGAAATATGCAATCGGTTTGTCCTCCTTACTTGAGACCGCTCCTATGGCAAACCCGCTTGCATCACATTTTACCTGGAATGTCTTTTTAAAATCTGGCAACACCAGAATTGGTTGTTCCGTAATCTTCCGTTTCAACAAATTGAAACTCTTCTCAGCCTCATCAGTCCAGTGAAAAGATTTATGTCTTTTCTTCACTGTATCCATCATTGCTGCGCTAATTCCACTGAAATTCCTGATGAATTTCTGGTAGAAACTAGCCAAACCGTGAAAACTTCTCACCTCAAATATGTTCCTTGGTGATGGCCAATTTTTGATTACTTCCACCTTATCTGGATCCATCCTGAATTCATTTGCTGAGATAACAAATCCCAAGTAAATGAGTTCTGTCTTCATGAATGCGGACTTGTTTATGTTTATCAACAACTTTTCTTGCTGTAATCTCTTCATCACAATGGCCAAATGCTTCAAATGCTCAACCTTTGTCTTGCTAAAAACTAATATGTCATCCAGATACACGATGACAAATCTCCCGATGAAATCCTTCAAGACTTCATTCATCAACCTCATAAAGGTACTCGACGCATTCGTCAAGCCAAACGACATGACAAGCCATTCATACAAACCTTCGTTTGTTTTGAATGCTATTTTCCATTCATCACCTTCTCTCATACGAATCTGGTGATATCCACTCTTCAAATCTACCTTTGAAAAAAATCTTGCTCCACTTAAGCAATCCATCAGATCATCCATCCTCGGCAATGGAAATCTGTACCTGATAGTTATCTTGTTAATTGCCCTTGAATCAGTGCACATGCTCCAGCCTCCGTCTTTATTCAGACTCAGTACTGTCGGAACAAAACATGGACTCAAGATTTCCCTGAACAAACCTTTGTCCAACAACTCCTGGACCTATCTTTTAACTTCTTCATTCTCCTGCGGTGTCAATCTGTACGCGGATTTGTTTTTTAAACTAGCTCCTGGTATGAGATCAATGTGATGACTTACACTTCTCATCGGTGGCAACGAACGAGGTAGTTCGTCCACTACAATATCAACGAACTCTTCCAGCAGTTCCTGAACTTCTTCTGGCAAATCATCCACTCTTGTGCTAGTCAGAACAATTCTCGGTTTTCTGACCACAAAGAATTGTGGATCCTCCTTCCTCTTAACTTCTGTAAGAAGTTCCTTCCCACTCATGAGAAGTACTGTGTTGCTTATTTCCGGTTTCGCCTCCTTATCCTCAATTGGATGCAACATGTGGGTTCTCCCATTATTCTCCAGGGTGTATGTGTTCATCCTCCCATCATGAATCACATTTCTATCATATTGCCATTGTCTACCCAACAATAGGTGACAAACATCCATAGGAATAACATCACAGATTATTTTATCATTATATCCTCCTATTTTGAATTCAACTAAACACTGTTTAGTGACATTTACCTGATGTCCCTTCTGTAGCCATGAAAATTGGTATGGACTCGGGTGATCAGTCGTCTCCAGCTCCAGCTTCTCTACCATCTCGGTGAGATGAGATTATCCGTGCTACCGCTGTCCACAATGACCTTGCATGCTCTATCCTTGGTCTTGCAAGCAGTCCTAAAAAGAATGTTCCTCTGCACTGAATTCTCCATCTCCTTCTCTGGCGTCAAAAGAACCTTCCGCATCACCAACGATCTTCTGCCTTCAACATATTCTACCTCAATATCTTGCCTCTGTGCCTCGACGATGTGAGTCTCTCTAGTTTCTTTCTTTTTCTCTGGACACTCGAACGACCTGTGCCCATTCTTTCCGCATGTGAAGCATGTAATTACTCCACCTCTCCCTCTTCCTCTACCTCTGGTACGAGGAAGAATGTTGTTATCATCATATCCTCCTCTCTGCTCAGTATGCTGTTCTCTCTGTTCATCATATCACCCTCGCTGTGAACTTCCACCTCTCTCGGTTCTAGTCTGAGGATTCTTCCAGTCATCCTTAGGCTTCTAGGTTCTTTCCTGGGCAACTTCTTTTCCTCTGGGCTGACTCCTGCCTCGCCCTCGCTGACCTTGTTTATGGCTCAACTTCTCTTCAACTTTCAAAGCCATTTGGTAGGCATCCTCCACCGTTCGGATGGTTGCCATACTCATTTCATCCCGAATCTCATATCTTAGGCCATTCATATACCTGGACACTTTTTCGTCATTGCTTTCACGATGACCTAACCTGATATTCAACCTGTAAAACTCTTCAGTATATTCCTTTACTGTCATCAGCTTCTGTCTTAGGTTCTGCATCCTCCTGAACAAAGAAATTTGATAGTCTCTGGGGATGAACTTTGCCTTCATCTTTGCAATCATTTGATTCCAACTTTTAATTTTCTGCTTGCCTTGGCAAGGTCTGTCAGCTTGTAGTTCATCCCACCACAAGGCTGCATGTCCTTTTAATCTCGTGACGACATGCTTGACCTTCTTGTCCTCTTCAACATCTTCATAATCAAAATAGGTGTCCAGAGCTCTAATCCAGTCTAGAAGCTCTTCTACATCCAGATTTCCCTCATAAACTAGAATGTCCATTTTTACCTTTGTACTCATTCTTGCAATAACTTTAAGTAAGTGTTCACTTGCTGCATCTTCCACTGGGATTTCTTCTTCTCCCTGTCCAACATCATCTTCATTTTCGGACTCACTAATATCTCCTGCATCAGCTTTTTTCTTTTCTCTTATCCCCATATCCACAATCATAGAGCGTAAGTTATGCAGTTCTCTTTCCACTTCCGGATTCTGCACTTGCCTACCCCTACCTCCGGGCATTTCCCTTTCCTCCCCTGGATCGGGTGATTGTCTATCTCTTCTCCTTGGCGGCATGGTGAATTCTCCTTTTTCTCTGCTATAGAAAGCAAAGACTCCTTCTTTCACTCTGATACCACTTGACACAGGCGCGCCACCCAGGGCACGTCTGCTCACAGGACCTTCTCTTCTTACTCAGCCCGAAGAAATGAAAATCTCTTCTAATTCTCTATTAGGAATTTTCCACACCCACAACAACTCTCCAACTGACCTCCCTTAATGATCGGGAAATCAACACTTCCCTCTTTTCTTTGTGATCGGGGTTCCCGTTATCAGGATCTTGACACCAGTGATGTTCTGGTAAATTGGATCACCGATCCTCGATCTCCGATGCGCTCCTTTGTTGCCTTAGCCCCACCTGGCTAAGCCTTCAGTCTACATGACCACTCTCTATAAGACCTCAGTCTTATATCCCTTCTGTCGGGGTTTCTGACTTCAAATTTCCGATGCTCCTCAAATTCCCATTAGCCCTCTAGGATAAGCTCCTGAGTCCATGTGACCTCTCCTTATATGACTGCAGTCATATCCCTCATCGGAGTTTCAGACTTTCCGATGTCAAAATACAATTGTCCCCAGGACTTGCAATTCCCCGAATCATGACGCACCTTTTTCATGATATCCCTCTTGTCTATAGGCCTTGGCTCATATGACTGTTAACCCGTGACCATGGTCTTATCCCCATCGGGGCTATGGGGTTTCAAATGCTGCAAAACCACTTACCTGTGGGATTCCCGATTCTCCGTCAGGCTGACAACTGGCTTCCACTACGGCGCCTCCCTCCTTTTTGACGTGCTGACAGCTGGCCGCACGGCTACACCTTCCTCCTTGTCGGGGTTTCGTGGTTCGCGAAACCAAAGTGCGTAAACACTTTGTCACCGGTATCCCTGATATCCCGATGGCCCCAAACACCGATGGATGACTCCTTGTCGAGACTTTTCCCAATGACGCTGATTTCTTCCACGCGTCCTTTCTGATGAATGGTCCCTATTTCTCCGGGGTTTCGGGACTTGTAATGTCTCAACTTCCTTGTCCTCAGGAACTCTGATTTCCCAACGCTGGATATCCCGACTCTCCTTGGATTCCTGACACCTGTCCTCCCGAACGGACGATTCAGATTATGCCGGGTTTTTCACTATGAACTTTTCCCGACCTTCTGTCCACGAAACTTCTAACTTCCCAAACTCCTGACGCCTTGATCTCCTCCATGTGTCCAATTGTCGGACGACTTCGATCTTCCCGGGACTTCAGGGTTTCAAATATTGAAAAAAATTCAACCACGTGATTTTCGATCCTTCAAATCCCGATGGTAACCCTCGTGCAACTTCTGTCAGATCCAACGGCTGACGGGTAATTGATCCACGATCCAACGCTCACGACTCCTGGAGATTAACTCCCAACGCAACCGTAACCTCCTTTGCTCCTTTGGTAGATCCAACGGTTGACGGGTTTTGTCAATCTCCTCTGCAAGATCCTAACCATCCACCTCCCTCTTGGATATCTTCTACGAGTGAACCCAGTACTTCTCTATGAAAACTGGTCCTTCTGCACGTAACTTTGTAGCATCTATTCAATCACTTTATGCACAGACTCTCTATGCTTCTTCTCGACGGATTTGAGAGCCTTATCCCTCCTGATCTTTCTCACCCTTTCAACCTCAAAGAGGTTCTTTGCACGCACTCCTTGCGTTAGTTCTCAAACAATTCCAAGTGTTGAGTTCCTTTGACTTTGTGCACACCTGCAACAACAATCCTTCAATACTTCGCTCAGATTCACGACTGAGACTCTCCTTAGCCTGCACACTCCTTGCACAACTAGTGTTACTCAATCTCACTTCTGAGAACGAGAGTTAAACTATCTGAGCCTTCTGTCAATGCACTCCTTGCGGACGACTTCAACTGCACTCCTTGCAGGAATCCTTGCTCAAATGGTAAAACAATTGAAACTCATTCCTTCTATTTCCTTTCAGATTTCAATCTCAACACATGAAATCATATACACAGCATAATAGAAAATGCATAACAGGAAGTAAATACTCATGAACATATCATTCAACACACATACACAGAGAACAAACACAACTCCATGAATTTGAATTAAACTCTTCTATTAATCCAAATGACTGTACATGGGTGTTCTTCTACATAGTTCTCTCCTTCTCTTTTCTATGCTCTTGAGTCTTCTAATTCTTCCCTGAATTATTTTACAATGCACAATGAGGGTGTCTATATCCGTTTTCCCTCCTTTCTTCTAAAACTGTCTAATATAGTATTCAATTCTACCTACTTACATTTATTACTATAAATGCCTCCATCTACTTCAGACGAGAGCGGGGCGCTCAAGGTCTGAATACATTATACCAAGGTGCCTTCATTAAATGATCTCATTTATGCTTGGTGCATCAAGTTCAAGGGAAATTTCAAAATTTTGGGCTGGCGTGTGCCCAACTATCCTTTGTCTTCTGCGCTGTCTCGCTTGTCTCGGGAGATGCTCCTGCATCAGGTTGTTAGTTTGGAAAAAATAAGAATTCTGCTCAAAGAGTAGTTCAAAATTTGAAAAGGGTAGTTATCTCCTTGAGATAGTGAGAATTTATTTTATGTCAACTAATAAATATCCATGTTTCAATAGTCCCTTAATCTTATTCTAGGTGAAACAATTGTTAATCTTGCACCTCCATGATTCCAAAACATCATCGGGATCCAATAGTGTCATTGCCATTGTCATTTGTATCCTCAGAAGCTGTAGTATTCCCCTTGGTAGATCAGATTCTACCTTTGATCCCATAGGTAGAACATATTATGCCTTAGTAAATCCCCTTGGTAGACCATAAGCTATAGTTTTCTTCTAAGAGGTCATATGTTCAAATCCAGAGGGGGTCGGTAGGGTATGTATACCTCCATAGACTTTACCAATAAAATCGCTGGGTGGAGGGGGTCTGATACACCAATTTGGTGTCTGGCTTAGCTGTGACCTTAAAAATAGATTATTATTATTATTACTACTAAAAGGAGACAGAAAAGAGAACCCCTCAATCAACACAACCATGCCCCATATCCCTTATTTTGACAAATTCTTGATCTTCAGAGATGCTCTGTCCAACCCCATAATTTCTTTTGATCTTGCCAAGAATCTTTACTCCATCATGTTAGGAGGTCCTTATTCTCATCTACCAGTCGTCATTAGCTTTTTTTCCAGCATTTATTGAGTGCTCCTTGACTGATCATATTTATCTTGCTTAGAACTATAAATACTAATCTCCCAATCACCCTCACTTCAATGCCGAAGTTAGTTACATCATTATGAATCACTACACCAAGCCTTACTGATCCATGCTGATCATAAGTAATGCCAAAGTCATCAGACCATCGTCTCGTTCTAGATCACTAATAACCTTATCACTGCCTAACATTACAAATTCGTAATTTGTTGTAACAAATCATTGCCACCCAGGTTCTACTCTCATCAAGTTCAACTCCTCGTCATCCACAATTTTCCATCATACTAAGCAGTTAATCCAATGTCATCTCTTCTTTCATACATTTTTGTTGTAGGTTGCCATGTTGGGTCCCTTGAAACAACTATTTGTACAATATTCTTTGACGCATTTCTATTAGGTCCTTCATGGTGATGTTAACTTCTTTTTCATTATTTGAAGCCATCATCTATCTTAGAAAATAATTCCCATGTTGGTGTTTGCGTATCTTTTGATCCCAACAGCTTGAAGCAAGCCGCCAAACATTTTTTGAGGACATAAAATAAAATCTCGAAAAGACCTAAATAACCTTCTACAGTGTCTCCCATAGTGGGTTATCTTTTTGTATTATTTTCTATTCGATTTCAGAAAAGCATTCTTTCCATCCATGCAAATTTTTAAAATTAATGTTTACAAACATGTATATTACCTTGCCCATCAAGTTGGTGAAGAATGACAATATACTTTGGAAAACCACTAAACATATGCTTCTATCAAGTGACTTCTTTGAAGTCATTGAGATAGTAGGACATGGGACTTTTGGCAGACATTTGTTGTCTCAAAACATGTGACATCACCATATTCCCATTGCAGTGCTATAGAGGAACTCCAAATACAAAACATTCTGTGGTGCTTTCTGATGTACATGGTTGTTAATTTCTGTACAAATATAACATCGCTAAATCCTTATTTTTTTATAATTAGATCACCAGACAAGATGTAAGCAACCAACAATGTTTTTCTTTGCCAAGCTATTAGCAATATGTACAATAGATCCATGAGTTCAAGAAGATGTTTCTTATCAGCAAGCCTGAGGAAAATATAATATTTTCTATCCAGTTTAAAATTTTGAGGCATATCCACACCAACTTTTTTCCATGAAAAACAAATTATATTCAATATTTCAAAACTGAAATGAGAATATACATAATGTCCTAGCTATATTTCCAGAGCCATACCTCTCATCTTTCTTCCAACCAAAAAGAGGAAAAACTCGAAGAAAAGTTTCCTCATAGCAGATCTTGTCTAAAATATTACAGTCATCCGAAGGCTCTAGGGCCCTCCAATCTGTGATTAAAAGAAACTGTATATTTTATTCACCTTTGAGGAGACTCAACCCTCTACTTATTATTTACCTCAATATGAATAGAACATTTTGTAAAATAATACTACAATGTATAATTATTTTAGTGGTGGGCCCCACTTCCACATGACATTTAATCATTAGTCCACATCATATCCAACTATCATAGACTCATACCTTTGTGGACTTGATGCATCCTACCATGGAGAAACATGAGAGTGAAGGTGGTTGTATTAATGTGGTCACTCGGTGTTCTCTCAATCTTATTTTCTTTAATCCCCTTGTACATACATGGTTATTCCATGTGTCATTATATTGGGATTTTGAGATATTGGATTCTCTCTCATAACAACTCATTGTATCCTTAAATTCTCTTGGTTTCCCTATTCCTCATGCACACAAAACTCTGATGCAATATGCTTCTAGCAAGTGTCAAGTGTCTAACGAACTTAAGCCATGGAACCCCAGGCCCACCAAGGCATCCAAACCTAAAATATTATGAATTAGGCTTAAGTATAGGTACCATGTTTCTAAGAAATTTCTTGAATTGGAGATATTTGAAATGACAAATCTGCTCAATTCCTATGGACCTGAAGTATTATTAGAGCCTAGTGAAATCTTGTTTGAGTCCAATTCTCCAAAATACTTGGATTTTTTTTGATAAGGGTGTCTTCTAACTTAGCTTGAAAAATGTGTAATGGTCCCATGTGGCACACTCTAGAGCCACCACTAGTCCTTCCAACTTCATTCATGTTGATGTTGCATTTCCATGTGGTGGAATTTAATTGGACCTCGTGTTTAATGAGCCAACCATGTTGACATCATCATAATGAAATGACAATTTCTAAGCCTGCCACATGTCTTTTTGGAAACATAAAGAGAGAAATCCTCTAAGAAATATGAACCTAAGAAAGATATGAAATACAATTTATCTTAAGGTGTTGGGTTTGTGGGAAGATATTTGAAGTTAGGATATTACAAAGTGTGAAATCCATTATGGGTTTGCAGGGATAAAAATATTTATTTGATATGATTGGCACTAAGGGTTTGGCATATGGAAATATATTGTTGGATGATCCTTTTAGGCTCCAATTTGTGACCCTTTTGAGCTTCAAAATATTCTTGTTGGTTTGTCTAGACAAAAATTCAATAAGAAACTCATGACATGAATTTTAATAAGTTATTTTTCCCTTCAATGGTAGGTCTGTAGTTGGAACTCTAGGCTTCACGAATACCAATAGGCCTTAGTAATATAAAAGGGCCTTAGAGTTGTAGCTCGTATGTAGTCGACTTCCTGCCAACCAATAGGTACCTAGTTTAGACAAGTAGCTAGCTCGCACATGACCAACTGACATCCAAACAATAGGCACAAACCTTAGACAATTAGCTACCTCATACACTTGCTAGGATTATTGATGATGATAGGTTAGGTCATCCATATTCAATATCATCCTCGTAGATGTTAGATGGGTTTGACATGGGAATGAATACTTTAAGAGTGCATACCCATACTGTCATTTCACTCTCAACAAAAAGATTATGGGATGATGCCTTTACCGTCCAACAAATATCCATTTAATTTAGAAGGAACAATAGAGAGCTTAAACTTTCAATGAACATAAACCTTAACAAAATCAAGGTTTAATGGGCCCCATCATTCTCATGCAATGTTATAGAAGAACAACCTTTGGATCTACAACTTTTGCAATAGTTAGTGGCTAAAAAACAAAGGTGCATATCTAGATGATAACAGGGCCTTTACTTTCATGGCTTAAATGCTGTAACCCAACATTTAAATCAGAATATAGGTCCTGTAACGAACCCCTTGACCAACCCGAGGCCGAGGTATGCCACTCCAGAGAAACCACTCATGCCCTGATGCCAGTCACTAACATTCCCAGCCATAGGGCCGGGATATGCTACTCTAGGGAACATCTTAAGTTCCCTTACTGCAGAACATACAATAACATACCCAGTAGTCAACTAAGAAATGTCACCTAAATTTATTCTTTAGACTGCATGCAACTAAAACATATACATACAGTACGCTCACGGAAGCTTTACATCTAAACATAAACAAATCATTACTTTCTGTAACATACGACTTTTGTATTAAAATAACAGTAATTACCGATATGCCTCATTTACAGGAAATTACCCATAAGCACACAAGCAACATAGTCACATATATGATAAAATCGTAACATGGGTATGTAAATAAAAAAACAACATATCCATATATCATACAATTGGTACTTATATTAGAAACACTGTCACCAACTGCTTACAGACTGTCCACGAACCTCCCAGCCATAGATTACACTGTTCATCACTCTCAACAGTGAATCACCCCCGACCTGGGACTGAACTCCACCCAGGGTAAAGGGATTCCTATCCAGGCTAAGGCTCATGGACAATAGGAAAGACTTCGTCTCAGGTGCTCACTTAACTAATAGCCTACAACCTCTCATCCCCACATGGCTGTCCCACCCAAGGAAGTGTGCCCCTTCTTTGCTCAACAGTCCCTCGACTGCCCCACTTCCCTTCCGGATATTTAGCAACAGGCCAGACCGAAAGTCTCAGAGCACTGTAGTTGCAGTTTAGAACCAACAAAAATCAATCCCTAGCAATTCTCTCGCCCAGAGAACTGCTCACGGGCTTGACAAACTGCTTCTTCAATGCCGCTCCAAGATAACTAGGTACACCAACCAAAAGGGATGGGGAAAAAGGTTTCGGAAATGTGGAATGGATGTCTCAAGGATAATGGAATGTATGAGTGAAAATGCTCATGGAGTCATTGACTGGATAACTGAGTGTGTTTTGGAATCACTGTGAACTCTCTGTCAAAAATGATGATCAACCTGATGGTTTTCCCCCTCTTTCTATTCTCTGTTCGTCTGCTCGTAAGGTCTCCCTCTCCATCATCCCCTACTGGGCTGAGTTTCCCCACGATATGAATGCATGTCCTCAACTTGACACTTGTCATATCAGAAGTTACTTTTGTCCACTTGTCCCCAACTTTAGAACTTAGGATAAACTAATTATCCATACTTTATGTTTTAGGAAATATTAATATAATATTCCTTGACTTTTGGCTCTCCCTTACCCTAACTAGTGAAATTCAGTCCCCCATCTCTTTTATCGTGGCCAGTCTGCGTGCAATGATGTATTTTATATTAATCACGAGTCATGTACAAAGTAGGTGCATTGGCCCTTGACATCTAGGTGCGCTGGCCTAATTCCAAGACATAAGCATTCCGGCTTATAATACTGGCTCACCAGCCTATAATGCATATTATATACACAAAGGTTCGCTGACCTTAATATCGTGCGCACTTTGTTACTGCGCGCTGTATCCTCTGTCTTTAAGGTTGCACACACCTTAGTTACTGCGCGCTATATTAAAAAATGTGCACATTACATTCCTTTACTGCGCAGTATATGCACACACCATGCCATGAAAGGTGTATTACAAAAATGATGTCTAAACAACTCACTAGCTTAAATATACTTGGATTATATATACATTTTGGTTCGGCCGAGGGATATTACAAGTCCAAACTATTATGGTCAAACCAATCAAGTTAGCTTGTTATATTGGATCTAATAATGTAGATAAACATAATTCTCTCATAGGATCCATGGCCTGAAGTAATGATAGATATGTTCTAAATAACACAATAACGCATAAGCACACCATAATCATGATAAAGGAAATGGAAGAGATACGAGCTAAGGGATTTTACTTTGGGTGTAATAAAAAATGGTATTGGTGGAAAAAATGTTTCAAAAAAATACTATTCACCTCACGAATAATGACAAGGATGAAGAGGAACCTCAATAGGATTTGTGAGAATAGTTTGAGTGCTCATTAAATAATGAAACAAAATTTGTTATAGTTGTATTGGTCAATATAAGAATACAAAAAAATGGTTTGTCCCATAGTCTATGATTCATAGTTTGTTAAAAAAATTGATGCTTGTCTACCAAAAATGCAATTCTATCTTTGTAGAGGATTGTGAACTTTTACTAGAACAAAGCCTATAGATGACACTTAATACTAGATAGACTTTGTAGTACACGAAGACCTGAAATTAATGAAAAACATTCCTATTGCGAGCTTCCTCTTTCTCCATTGGATAGGGACAAGAGTCTTGGGCCTCCCCAATCATGTTCAAATCTAGAGGAATTTGATGAACATATTCTTTTTCTTTGTTTTCCATAGGCATTTAACCGAAATACATCTTGGCATTGAAAGCGACATATTGAAATCTCTTTGACAAATTTGAGTTTTTCTAGTGCAACATATGCACTCTTCCTTTAAAGCATTGATTTTCCTCTTATGTTGTAATAGAGACTCCATGATAAAACAGACCCTGCATTATGATTATCTTCCTGAACATGGATTCTACTAATAGATGAGAAGATAAAGGCTTGGTTCTCAACAATTAGGTCCTCCTGTTTACGAAGAAATTGATAGATTTATATTATTTTACAATAGGGGTAGTGTCCAAGTTGGCTATGGCTCTCCATGCTACCTATAAACTAGAGATATTACAACCCATTTGGGTGAATAAAAGCAAATTCTCCTTCAATAGACCCCCCATACGTGGGAATTTAAGCTTATGTTTTTTGTACTTTCTCTTTGTTGGTCAAATTAGTCCCTATATGAGACTTTTATCTCGTGTGTTATGAACTTTCTCTTTATTGGTCCAATTAGTCGCTACATGGGAGTTTTAGCTCCATGTACACTTTCTCTCTATTGGTTCAATCGTACATCTACAAAATAGAAAAATATTTCTTAAGTTCACCTAGGACATTTGAAAATTCCATATTAATCTAGGTTTTGAGAATATTTAATATGTGGATTTATTGTTTTTCTTATTGGATTTGTGGAAATGTCTCTTGGGATTTCTAGGGTATTATGTCAAAAGCTAAAAATAATAATTTTTCTTCAACTCTATAAGTTTTAATAGAGGCTACCTATTCAACTCTGTAAGTTTTAATGGAGGCTACCTATTCATATATGAAGGTGGAAAGAGGTGGAAATTAGATGAATATGAGGGAATATATGTTTATTTTCCATTTTTCAAAAAACTTGTAGGTTACCATTTCATGTACGAAGGTATGCATGAGGTAGAAATGAGATGAATATGAGGGAATTTATGTTCATTTTGCTTGTTCAATATGGTTTAGCATGTGTTTTTGTTGTTGTTGTTGGATTATTGAGAGGGGGGGTGAATCAGTAATAGCGTAATTATAATCCTTTTTCTTCAAATGTTATATCAATGTAGAATTATTATCCAATAATGAGCAGTAAGAAATAAACAATCACACACATACACAGTACACCAATG